>QYAM01000043.1:0-382272 GCA_003988965.1 Neobulgaria alba
AAGTCTTTTATTATAAAGGATTCCTTATTATAAAAGATATAGATCTTAAGCTTTATAATATATTCTTAAACCTTAAAAGGTTCTTTTAAAAATATAAGTGGAGTAGCGACCTTAACTAAGCGCGTAAGGCTAATTAAATCTAAAGTTTCTTTTATAATAATATCTAAAGAAGCTAGTCCGCCTACCTCTTTTAGTTATATAATAGGCACTATTAATATATTAAATAATACTTTTTTAAGATACTTAAAGTATAACGGTTGTCTTAACTAATAAGTTATATTAATATATTAATTTATTAATTAGTTTACTTAAAGAGTTTAAGATTAGATTTTATACTCTTAAAGTGTAGTTTCTAAAGTAAAGATCGATATAATTAGTTTAATAAATCTTTAGATAGTTATTATAATAATAAGTGTTTATTACTATTTTAAATTAAGTATAAAGCTCTTATTTAAGTATATAAATATTACTACTTATATAAAGCCTTTATATTAATAAATCCCTTAAGATCTTAGATCACTTAGTTAATAAATCGCTTTAAACCTACGTAGGTCTAAAGAGGTTTATTATATAACCTTAGTTCTACTTTTAATAAGCCTCGCTTATTAGTTAAGCCTAAGGTCCTCTAGTTATATAAGTCGTAATAATTTAATAATCGTAATAAATATCTATTAAGTCTTTTTTTAATAATATTATAAATATATATATAAGTGTTCTTTTAAAAAGTTAAGCCTTTTTTAATATTATCTTAACTATAGTCGCGATTTATTATTTAAGTTACTTATATTCTTTAGTATAATAACCTCCTTTTTTATAGTTATAATATTTGTCTTTCTTTCTTTATTTTTATTCTTATAATTACTATTTTTATTAATATTATTATTAAGGTTTTCGTTTTTTTTAAAAAGTCGATTTTATTACTTATATTATAATTATAAAATATACTTTACTTTTTAAATTCTAAGTATTAGTTCTTTTCTTTTTTAATTAGCGTTTTTAAAGTCTTATTTAAATATTTATAAATAGGTTTATTAGCCTTTATAAAGTTATAAGCTTATTTTATTATATAAGTTTATTTTTTAAATTATTTATTAATTCTTTATAAAAATAATCTTAAAGCGCCTTTTTATCTTAATCGACTCTTAGGCTATATTATAAGAATAAGGCTAAGTATTAAGAAAAGAAGTCTTTTATTTATAAGTTATTTATTTTATAAACTACTTTCTTCTTTTTATTTAGTTCTTTATATAAGTTATATAATATACTTAAGTAGTTTTTAAAATCTTTAAAAATTCTTTATATATTTAGTTTTATATCTTTAATCCTTTTATAAGTCTAGTAGTTATTTAAGAATATCTTAGTCTAGTTAAACGCGGATTTAATAAAGTATAAGACTATAAAGATAACTTTTAAGTCCTTTATTATAAAAGATTTCTTATTATAAAAGATATAAATCTTAAGCTTTATAATATATTCTTAGATCTTAAAAGGTTCTTTTAAAAATATAAGTAGAGTAACGACCTTAACTAAGCGTATAAGGCTAATTAAATTAAGAGTTCCTTTTATAATAATATTTAAAAAAGCTAGTCTAGTTATCTTCTTTAGTTATATAATAAGCACTACTAATATATTAAATAATGCTTTTTAATAATGTTTAAAGTATAATAGCTATCTTAACTATATTATTATAATAACGTAATAGCTATAAAGTTAGTTCACTTATAAGGTTTAAGATTAAATACTTAGACTCTTAGAATATAGATCTTTTAAGTAAGGGTCGATATATATATTAGTTTAATAATTATTTAAATAAGTAATATTATAATAATAAGTATATATTATTATTTTAAATTAAGTATAAAGCTCTTATTTAAGTATATAAACATTACTACTTATATAAAGCCTTCGTGCTATATTAAAGTCTAAGGCCTTAGAGTCCTTTTTATAAAGTTTAACTTTATAAAGTCTTAGACTTTAGCCTTTAGGACTCCTCGCTTAATAACATTACTTAACCTAGGTTCTACTACTAAGAAGTATCCTTATTAGTTAAGCCTAAGGTCTTAGATTATATAAGTTATAACATAGTAATAATTAAGACAGCTGTTATAATATATATATTTAAGGCTATTTAGCTAATTAAAAAAGGGTTTTAATATTAATATAGTTAGGAATTACTATAAGAATCGATATATAATTAGTAATAATCCGACTTAATTAAGATTAGCTTAGTAGATTATATAACTATAAGCTATTATATAATATACTTAAGTATTAATACTATAATATAAACTAGTATATTAACTATAAATTAAGAATATAATAATTAAGCTACGTCTTATATAAGCGCAAAGTGATTAATAACCTTAGTTCCCTTACTATAATATCTAATAAAGTGTTAATTAGTCGATATTTATTTTTTTTTTATTTATTTATATATCTTAAGGTGTTGTTATTATATGGTTGTCTAAGTCGTTTTTTTTTATACTATTTTTAGTATAAGGTGATAAATATAGGATAAAGGACAAGGTATATATAGGTTTTGGTGGTGGCGTTGCCTTTTTTTTAAAGGAAGTTTCTAGGTTATAGGGTTGATTTAGGGTTGAAGAAAGGTAAGGTAAGGTACGTATAGGAACTGATATGAGGTGCATTTGCTATAGGTTAGTAGGGGTTATGGTTTGCTTACGACAGGGGTTCTCGAACGGGGGTGGAGGAGTGGTTGGTAAGCATAGGCTGAGATGGGATAATGGGATGGAGGGGTCAGAACTTTATTTTAGGTACTTTGCTTACCTTTTTGATTTGGATTGGCTCGATTCGAGTTTTAATAAGATATTAAAGGATTCAGGTACTAGAATTCTTTCTTAGGATTTAAGGAAAGTGGTGTACGGAAGATACTCTGTGGTTTTATCGGCTGAAAAAGAAAAGAGTTGATACGTTAGCTTTTTGTATAAGTGATGGTAAATGACTAAGTATTCTTGGAAGTCATGTATTTTGGTGTATAATGCTCTACTCGGGGTGGGCTTGGCTTAATCAACGATTACATGTTGAGATGATATGGTTGGTTACCTCAACCATATCCGACTACCACCATTTTGTTTATCTTACCGAAAATCAATGATGTGAAGTTTTTATGTGATGATGGAGAGTTTTGTGTATTAAAGCTCTAACTAGGTATAAAAAATAAAAAGGGTTTGATATCATGCTTCCCTTGCCTTTAACTAGAGAAGACTGGGGTTCTCGGCTTCAATCCTGGAAGGTCATCTCTGATTTCCAAACGGGTGGATTCAAGAGTGAAGTATAGAGTAAGGGTAGATTAGTTGAAAAAGTGATTGTAGAATAGGAGAGGGAGGGGTACATGTTGGGCTGATAGAGGATGAGGGTCAACATAGACGAGGGATTCGGGTTTGAACAAGGTATAAATTACTTAATTAGATCTTGGTGGAGGCTGGTTCGCTTGAGATTTAGGTATGTAAGGCTTTTTGCATCTCTGGAGGGAGTGGTAAGGCGCTCATTCAAGGGGAAGTGAGATGGGATTTTAACGGCAATTGATGGGGAAAGACGTTTTGGGAAGGAGATGGGGTACCGTGTGAGATTGTGGGTGGGGCTTTCGAATGCATGTTACACTGCTTGCTTGTAGGGCTGAAGAGATGAGTTACTGGCAGAGCTTGACGAAGCAGGTTTCTGGTATGACAAAGTTTGACATCGAATCATGAGTGGTAGACAACCTTCTCTATTTTTACAATTGGATGGCATAAACGCATGCATGGATTCCCCGAAAATGCAATCCAGAAATACATTCTTGCTGGAGGAAATTGCTAGGATGGGACAATAGTCTACTTGACTCTCCTCTTTCCTTGGTTGCGTACTCGGGGAGTGACCACAAACTTGTTGGGCTTCCTGACCTTTCGTGTCTTGTATCCTCCTTTGGCCTAGTTAGGAAGTCAGTGACCGAGTTGTCTGAAATAGAATTTTGTACTTACGGGCATGCCCCAAGGGCTGACAGGGTCGACGTTACCTTTAGACTTTCCTCTTCCACCACCGTGAGGATGGTCGCCTGTAAGCATGTCAGCAGTTATACTTGTATATCTTAGTAGTTGAGTAAGTCCATACAAGCATTCATTGCCAGACCTCGGACTGTGGGCCGTATATTCAACCAACGCTTTCTTCCCGCCTTACCAAGTTGTCGATGCTGGAAATGGGGATTGCTCGCTGATCCGATTGTTGCACACGCATCTCTGCTTACTTTCCTCACCTCGCCACTTTGTAAACGGATGTTAACGTATTTACCGGCACCTTTTCCCCTCTCCTCGTCTTTTGATACAACCACGGCATTCGTGCCAGCACTGCGACAGAAGACAGCACCTTTTCCTGCGGTTGAGCCAACATTGAAGATGATTGTTCCAAGCGGTATCATGTGCAATGGCAAGCAGTTACCTCTCCATGCGGTTTTGGCGGCCAAAACACCCGGATCCACAACTCCTCCCATACTGTCTAATAAGTCCCTGGGGATGCCTGCCCGGTAGCTCTGAACGACATCTCCTGCCCTCATGCCCTCAGCAGCAACAATGTAACTCTTCCTACCGGTTACTTCTTCATTGAGCAGGGCAATATGCGCGCTTCGTCCTGGGTCATGCTCAATGCGTTCTACCGTGTGTTTGCCTGGCGTCATTCTCATAAAGTCGACGGTCCTTATTCTTCTCTTGTGCCCTCCACCTCGATGTCGGATGGTGACCCGCCCGCTGTTATTTCTTCCTCCCTTCCCATGTCCTTTCTTCCTGAAGGTCAACGCCAGAAAGGGTCTTCCCTTCCACAGATGGTCATTGATCGGACGCTTGAGATGGCGCACACCAGGCGTGCGAGGCTTGTACGTGCGCATCGCAAAGGCGGCATTCTTCTGGTCGACGGCGGGAGGCGGGGCAAAGCCAGACGAAGCTATGTCGACGGGCAATTGCACCTTGGCTGGCTCGACATAGGCGGTGGCATAGCCGTGGGAGAGGATCGGCCGTGTCGACAGGTATTTGCAGGTGGCCCTTCGCAGTAGCATCCGGGGCTGCAACATCGCTGGGGACCCAACTACTCAGTGTGCCCGACTGAGGATTGAGGGTCGGAGGGGTCAATTGGGTGCTGGGGCTCAAGGTAAACCCCGTGGGAGGGCGTGAAGGTGAAGGTGAAGGTGGAGGGGAAGGTGATGGTGGAGACTCAACTTTCGCTCGTTCCCGTTTCTAGGCCCGGGCCTGTAGCGCCGCCCTTGCGTGCCCGGAGCCTAAAAGTCACGGTCACGTTCGCCCGCTGAGCACTGCAGTTGCGCTCCCGTTGCCCCGCCGTTTCCATGTTGACTTTCGCAAGCTCCATCCTATGCAGCTTAAGATTCTTCTTCAAGTCTCCAATTCCTCCATCTTTTGTGAACTTCGCTTTCCATTCTCCTAGGAATTTCACCTGATTCTTGGCTTACGCCCTTCGTCGCGGACTCTTCATTCTACTTCCTTCTTCGCGCAATTATCTACGTGCTCCCTTGCCTGTCAGGTTTCGCGGTGTCGCGGTTGGGGCTCGCATTCATTGTAGGGATCTCAGATTCGCGCTAAGACGCCAGCCATAACAAGCGAAGGCCCTCACCCCCCAGAGTTGTCTTCCACCACTTCTTCACGCTCATACCTCGACCTCCATCTCACATCAACACCTCCTCCACGCTTGCTGAACTCTCGAAACAATCTTCTCGTCCCGTCAAATCTTCGACTATAGCCGACTGCCACACATTGAACGTTTCCGTCCCTTCACCACCCATCTATCAAGGCCTAGTCAACATTGTTGATTTGTTCAAGACCCCCTTCAAGTCGGCCAATTCTACCTTTTTAGGTCGTCCGCCATTCCATTTGACCTTCCGTATGTATGCTCTGGTGCTGGCCTGAGAACCGTTGTGCTGTCGCGTCGCGACAAAATCTTCTCGTCACCGACCAGCACACGCGATTCTTCACGCATTCTGATATCGCGTTTTGCTGACCTACGTACAGCCTTTGCACATACCACTACCACCACATAATCATTAATATACCAACCCAACGCCATGCCGCCTGTAAGTTTTTCAGCCGCATGTTGGCGGCCAAAATACGCACTGCTTTTTGGGTCCACCGCTAATTGCCTATTCTGTAGAGTCGAGCCACCAGCCGCAGAGTCGCGACGAACGAGAATGACGAGAACCACGTAGGTACACAACGTCTCACAAGATCCAAGTCAGCGGCATTTCACGAGGACGCCGGAGCCTCTAAGAAGCCTCTTCAATCGAAGAAATCGACTGTCGGCGCACAGCCTCTCCGAAAGCGTGCCGCATTGGGGGATGTCAGTAATGTCACCAAGACCGATGTTGTCGAAGGGAAGAAAGCATTGGGCAAAACTGGTCTTGTATCAAAGGCTGCGCAGCCAACGGGTATCCACAAAAACACCTCGAGGACAGCTTCGACTCGATCTATCCTCGGCGCGAAGGATGGAAACAAGAAAGCTGAGACAAAGCGAAATGGCTCTGGTGTCTTGAGCGGAAAGCGGAAGACGGCCTCTGCGAATGTCTTATTAGTGAAGGAAGAGACGCCAGTTGAGGATGAGCAGCCATCGAGAAAGAAGATCCACTTGGAGCTTGAGCAGAAGATCATCGTCGAAGAGACAAAAGAGAACAAGTATGAGTTGGATGTTGAAGAGGAGAAAGAGTCTGTTAAGCAAGAATTTGCGGAAGGTGTTGAAGACCTTGATCGTGAGGACTTGGATGATCCGTTGATGGTGGCCGAGTACGTCGTTGAAATCTTCGAGTACCTGAAGAAGTTGGAGGTTGCAACCCAACCCAATTCACAATACATTGAGCACCAAGAGGAGCTCGAGTGGAAGATGCGTGGCATTCTTGTCGACTGGCTCATCGAAGTTCACACCCGGTTCCACCTTCTTCCTGAAACATTGTTCCTCGCCGTCAACATCATCGATCGCTTTCTCTCTTCCAAGGTTGTTCAGCTGGACCGCCTTCAACTTGTTGGTGTAACTGCTATGTTCATTGCCTCGAAATATGAAGAGGTCCTCTCTCCTCACGTTGCCAACTTTAAGCACGTTGCCGATGATGGTTTCTCTGAGGCCGAAATCTTGAGTGCTGAGCGATACGTCCTCTCTGCCCTTAACTACGACTTATCCTACCCCAACCCCATGAACTTCCTCCGCCGTATCTCGAAGGCAGACAACTACGATATCCAAACTCGGACTCTCGGCAAATATCTCATGGAGATTAGTTTGCTTGACCACCGCTTCATGGATTACCTACCAAGCCATGTCGCTGCCGCCGCTATGTTCTTAGCTCGTCGGATACTCGAAAGAGGAGAATGGGTATTTATTTACACACTCTTTTCTAAGAACTTCACTAACATTCTCCAGGATCCTACTTTGACGCACTATGCTGGTTACAATGAGGAGGAAATCGAGCCGGTCTACAAGCTCATGGTTGACTACCTCGCTCGGCCAGTTCTTCATGAAGCATTCTTCAAGAAATATGCAAGCAAAAAATTCCTCAAGGGTAAGTTATTTCTCATCGACTCATGAAGCCTCTTGCTAATTATACGCAGCATCCATTCTCACACGACAATGGGCAAAGAAACATGCCTCATCTTTAGGGGTTGATATTAGCATCCCTTTCGATGAGGTTTCGCGGTAGAAACGACATTAATGAATCACCACACGACACTCGCTTCACTTGCTCCTGGATACCACATTGTTGCATTTTATTTGGATGGGACATGAACCGAAATTACGATAGACGGAAACTTTCATTTGCACGCTTCGACTGCCGTTCATGTACATCTCGCCAGATCGTGATGATCTCGTGCTGGGTCGGTGTCATGGAAAGAGACTGTCATATTCTTGTTCAGAGTTGGCTGCTGGCTGCATCATCATTTTTTGCTTTTTCACCGGATTGGCGTTAAGTGCTTTGGTAGTATGGAGTTATAGGCTCGGCTTTGGCTCCATTTTTGATATCACTTCGCAGCACTTTGTCTGACACGAATAGCAAAACAAGTATCTAAACTATGCTGTCGTTTCTATCGCGTGCTGTAGAGGAGGACTATTCTTACTAAAAAGTAGGACACTATCTGTAAATATGATTTTCAATGAAAAGCATTTCTAATGATGCGTGCTAGCCCTGTGCACACACTGTAAAGCTCCACCTATTGATTCTTGTCTACTATATGTGCTACTTACGCGAAGGTGATACTTGTAGAGGTTGGTTTCCCAAGGATTAGAGGGGAGATTATTCGTCTAGTCCCTTCGTGGTCTAGTGCCATATCGCGATAAGAGCTTGAGATCTGAGGACATGGAAGCTTCATGCCTACCTAAGCCCACCAATTATCCAGATATCCAGCCTTCTACCAGAGCTTGCTCTGCACATTTCTGTTACTCGAGGAGTTGAGACCTTCGCTCATCATGTCGCTAGATCCGCCACCATATCTTTCTTCCATTCAAAACAACATCCGTACTCGACCAATTCCTTGGGATGGCGCAGTTCGAGCGGGCACAATCAGCGAAGATCAATTGAGCAAGATCAGAGCTGTTGATAAGGTTCGGAAAGAGCAGAGGAAACAAGTCATTGAGGGTGACATCGATGGCTATCGAGAGCTCTTCGTGGGGTCCAAGGGTAAGCCCAGTGTGCTAGAGGCAGCTGCAAAGCGGGTGGATGTTGTTCAGTATATCTTGGTGCTACTGGGCGACTTACTTGAAGGTATGTCACCTGGCATATGAAATAGGTAAATGCTAATATAAATCAATCTAGGGATACCTTCCCTTGCCAAAGCCCTCGCAGACCATCCAAGCCCATACGGCGCCTTTTTACCACTTCTTACTCAGTCGAACGACCTCGAGAGTCCTATACCGCTACTCACTTCTACTGTTCTCACAAACATGATTGCTGGCTCTCCGTACCCATCCAAGAATGGAGCTGCATCAATGCCACCTTTATTGAGCTACTTGTCCACCCTTACAAGGTCCACGGATGGAGGTTTACAAGATATTGCAGTGCTGGAATTCTCAGCTCTATTACGGGGCAAGAAGTCGAGGGAGCTTTTCTGGGAGCAGAGACAAGAAACTGTCGCGCCTTTAATCGATATTCTTCGTGCAGCAGCTGGTGTGTCTAGTGGTGATTCTTCTTCGACTTTATGGAGCGGCGCCCCCAGCATGCGGAGCGGTCCCGAGGGAAGCTTGAGTGGTGGAGTTGGTCTCCAATTACTCTATCATGTGCTGTTGGTGCTTTGGCAATTAAGTTTCGAGGGAGCAAGCATCGGGGAAGGGTTGGAGGAGTGAGTGAAACAAATTAGTGAAAAGACAAGTTTAGCTAACGATCATTTAGTGAGTATGATATAATACCTCTCTATTCACAACTTCTCCGTTTGTCGCCAAAGGAGAAGACAACTCGACTCCTAGTATCAACTCTCTTTAACCTCCTAGCCGCGAACAAGCAGACGCTTCTGCCCACGGCTGTTCTCGCACGTCTTCCGTCTCTCCTCCAGAATTTAAATGGTCGCCATCTCTCGGATCAGGATCTTTTGGACGACCTCAAAAATCTCTCCGAGATGCTCGATGACTATACCAAGACCCAGACAACTTTCGATGAGTACGCGGCAGAGGTAAACTCTGGACATCTAAGGTGGTCCCCTCCCCATCGTAGTCCCACCTTCTGGGCAGAGAATGCGAGACGGATTTTGGAACACGAAAAGGGTGAACTTCCCAGGAAGCTCGCTGAGATCATGGGCAAGCCTTGGGACAACGATAAACAGGTTCTTGCCATTGCATGCAATGATGTAGGGTCTCTGGTAAAAGAGGTGCCTGAAAAAAGGTATCAACTGGAAAAATTGGGGCTGAAAACTCGAGTTATGGAACTGATGGCAGAGCCTAACGAGTCAGTGCGGTGGGAGAGCTTGAATGCCCTCTCTGGGTGGCTCAAATACAGTTTCGAGGCAAAATAAGAAATGGAAGGGTTGCAAAACTGTGCCTGTATTATTCATGGCAAGGAGCATAGGATGTTCACTGAGACATGATGGAAGGGAATCCTACTCTTTTTCCAGTACCCAGTATGAGCCTGCTAATTTGTTAGATCGTTACCGTAGAGCAGATTCTAAAAGCAATAATGATCTATAAGTTCTTTGCTAATCATTGCACGTTTTACTACTCTGTCCCTCTGCAAGGCTACGAATAGAATGCCCTACCTAATGTTCTTAACCTTAAACCCTGGTCAACCCCGCGATTCGCTCCGAGTACAATCCGAGCCGAGAAAAAGTTCCCAACTCCAGATGCCCTGATCTCAATCTCAGAAGTTGCAAACCAAGCCCAGCACCTCAATTGATTCAAAATGAAGCGCGTCCAAGCCGCATCCTGCATCCGTGATGCCATAACCCTTCAGCGAACAGCTTATCGGACCTCTCGCGCCTTCACAACATCCCTTCGAAGCTCAAGTTTCACATCATCGACCTGTAGGAACATCCTCAATTCGAGCTCCTCCTTCCTCAAATGCTGTTCCAACTCTCACCTACTACCTCTGGCTCGCCAATATGCCTCCTCTACGACACCTGAATCCTCCGAGACCCCCGAGACCTCTGCCGCCCCCGAGCCTGCTGCAAATGCTGAGCCCTCGACGACCCTCGATTCTGCTGCGAAACCTGAGTCCTCCAAGTCGCCCAATCTTCCAAGAGCCGAGATAAAGATAAAGAAGACCCCTCTATACGACTTCCATGTTCAACAAGGCGGGAAAATGGTCCCTTTCGCTGGCTTCTACATGCCTGTTGAATACGCCTCTCAATCTCTCAGTGAATCCCACCATTTCACTCGAACCCAAGCTTCTATATTCGACGTCTCACATATGGTCCAGCGTCGGTTCTGGGGTCCAGAAGTCAACGAGTTTCTTGAAAAGATTACACCAGCAGGAATCAAGGAATTGCCTGAGGGTGGAAGTACATTGAGTGTCTTGCTCAATAATGAGGGAGGTATTGTGGACGATTGTATCATTACTAGATTAGCTCCTACTCTGTTCAATATCGTTACCAACGCAGGGTGTAGGCAGAAGGATCACGCATTTATCATTAACGAAATGAGGCGTTGGACCAAGTCGGGTGGGCAGAGGGTGGTTCAAAAAATTCTGGATAATCGAAGAGGATTGTTTGCTTTACAAGGGCCTGGGAGTGCGGAAATCTTAAAAGAGCATTTGGTTCCTTTCAATGAAGGCGAGCCAGAATTCGATCTGAAGAATTTGCTTTTTGGAAAGTGGAAGATTATGAAGTATCAATCCAAGATTAATCCGGAATTATGCACTCCCGTAGATGTCAGTAGAGGAGGATATACCGGGGAGGATGGGTTTGAGCTCTCTACGTACAGATACCACTTCTCGCCTATCGTGGAAGACTTGCTGAAGACGGCGGGTCCGGAGAAGTTGAGGCTTGCCGGGTTGGGAGCGAGGGATAGCTTGAGATTGGAGGCGGGGATGTGTTTGTACGGACATGATTTAGATGAGACCATTACGCCGGTTGAAGCTAGTCTAAGTTGGGTTATTGGGAAGGACCGCAGAGAAACTGGAGGGTTCAATGGAGCTGAGAAGATATTGAAGCAACTTGTCCCGAAGAGTAAAGGTGGTGCTGGAGTCGAGAGAAGAAGAGTTGGATTGATTGTCCAGGGACCTCCTGCGAGAGAGGGAGCTGAGATTGTTAATGAGACAGGAGAGAAGATTGGGGTTGTGACGAGCGGATGTCCTAGCCCTACTTTGGGCAAGAATATTGCAATGGGGTACATTAAGGATGGGTTCCATAAGGTGGGTACGGAGGTTGAGGTTGTGGTTAGAGGGAAGAATCGGAAGGCGGAAGTCACTAAGATGCCCTTCGTACCTACGAAGTATTGGAAGGGTGAGACTGCTGAGTAGAGGCGCGAAGGTGTATTATGTAATTCAACATTAAGAGGTAAAGTTGGAGTTGGGCGTCTATTCAATACAGGAGGGGTAGGATTTTCGGTCTGATAGATCCGAATAACACCAACTCCTTTGCAAGTGACTTATTACCAATTAGTGTCTTCGCAATATATAAGTTCGTTTGAAATCCAGACAAAGCGATATTGTAGACGTTGAGAAAATTAGCCTCAGAAGTGAAGTATATTTGTAGTATTATACTCAGACTAACAGGGAGTTGATAAAGGGCAATGCTTCATACTAACACCTCCTCTTCAAATTATAGATATTATTATTAAGAAAGAAAAAATCTCCTCTCAATACCCTATCGGTCCTCTCTCCCTTAAATCCTCTTGATCTTTTCAAACACACACAAGATAAACGAATAAATAAGCAACCTTATACTTAAAAAATCTCAAATTCTAAAAAATTATATTACCTATCAGGTAAAAGAAAGAGATACATTACTCCAACCAACTATTATTATCACTTCAATTCATCAAAAATCCCTGTCTATGTAGAAAAAGATACAGACAGACAGACCAAGTATAAAGAGAAAATAATATCAAAACCGCAACACCGAATAACGACTTAAAATTATCCTCTCTATAATATAAACTTTCCCATTTTTCCTTCTTACCAGCCAGTCATAGATGAATACGTAAATATATATTTTCAATATGCCTATTCAGGGAGGGGTTGAAAAAATTAATAGGTACTAGAGATCAACTCAATCTCTATGTTAGCTAGCTTTGCTGAGATAACTTGGCGATAAATGGGAAACTAGGGAGAGCAGCTTAGTAGTCAGTGTAGTGCACCCACTCACCATCAACAGTAGATAGAGAGATAGGGGAGGGCAATAGACTTTAATCAAAGGAATGGAGCAAAAAGAAAACCATCACAACTCAGAAGACCAGGCTAGAATATACAATAGTGACCATAATGTCTCTTGGAAAGCACGCTATTTGATCAACCGAAGCGTCACCCTCATTACTCCATCTCAGTAAACCACATCCACATCCACAAACCCCATCGATATGATTTCCCACCATATCAAAATATTAATATCCATTTTGCCCACCTCCATCAAAACGCCATCAACATAAAACGTATCTTATGATATATGTGCACCCAGCCAAAAGCATCCCAATGACCAAGAGTTAAAGAAAATCCTATGCCGCGCCACCCAATGCAATATAAGCCATATAAGCACAATTTACATTTAAATAACTCGTTAACCACTTCTGAAATTTAACCAGCAGTGGTCAATACGTAAGAAGTAATAGCACTCATTCTCTCACTTGTCAACTTCAACGAGATTCGAAGTAGCTCCTGAGCGATATCTGGATCTTCTCTTTGGAGCCTCTCCCAGTTTTCACGATCCAGTAGCCAAACCACTGAATTGCGTTCTGCTTGGACAGTGGCCGTTCTGTCTGTTTCGGAGAAAAATGGAAGCTCGCCACAGGTGGTACCCGCCACTATGCTTTCAAAATAGCGACCTTGAGGAAGTTCGTAATCGGCACGAAGGATTCCATCTTCAACCAGGTAGAATCCCTCTGCGGTCTCTCCACGGTTGAAAATGACCTCGCCTTTGAGGTACATCTTCTTCACAAAGTATGGAGCAGCGTTGAACCAAAAGTCTTCGTTCTTCTCGGTGAGTCCTTGGAAGGTTTGGAGGAGGAGCCGGAGAGGCTCCTTGAAATTTATATAGCGAGTCTCTGGAGGAGCTTCCTCTAGGGCGTTGGTAGCCATCCTATGAAGTTGGTTCCGTCTTGGAGAGCTGAATTGCGTATCGAGTGTATGCCCTGTAGCGTACCCTTGACCCGGAACGTCTAAATGAGCCGTTGGAGCTGGAGGGGCGTTTCGGCTCGTCCTGGCCTCTTTGCTGGCATAGAAGGTCTTCAAAAGCTCGTTTTCACAGCTTTCAAGAGCTGAGTTGAGGTCGACAAACAAATTTACTTCGTTTCCATCCTCGCCAAGACCAACTGCTTGTAGGCCGCTTTCGACCGGTCCACCAGCCTTCACGCCGCTCATAAGGAGCTTGACGCCCTTCTTGCTAAAGACCCTGTTGATTCTGTTGAATGCTTCGGCAGCAGAGTAATCGATTCCGGTAACATGGTAGAGATCAAAGATCAAGAATCGAATGGGATTCTCGTTGAATGCCTCTTCCTCAATCAGTCCTCGAATGCGCTCTTCGACACTGACAATTGTGCCGAAGAAGAGGTAGCCAGCAAGTTTGGTAACGTGAATCTGCTGTCCAACATTGCGAAGATATCTGTACTGCGTTGGATTTCTCCTGACTGTAGATCCGGCAACCTCTCCTGAGTAAGTCGCGCGGACGGCGGGGATTCGTGCAGTCTGAACGACCAAGGCCAAGAAAGAGAGGCCAATCCCAACAGCAATTCCAATTACAAAGTCGTAGATACCCATGATAAGCACCGTCACAATAACCTTCATATGTTAGTGGAGTTATAGTCTTAAGATACGGTAAACCTACAGTGAAGTACTCGAGAGGCTTGAGCTTCTTCCGTGTTGACCAAGTAGCCTCGAGAAAAAGCTCGATACCAAGAACGAAGATCAGCACACCAACCATTGAGACGGGAATAAATCCGATAATTCCAGGACCAATCATCAAAACTATCACAGTGGCGAGGGCAAGCATTATGCCAGCAATTCGACTATTCCCCCCTGTTCTCATGAATAGAACGCTATTGGTATATACTAGGTAATTTTGAATGCTACCAGAGAGACCAGACAATACGTTCGAAACACCATGGGCAATGAGCTCACGGTCAAGATCGCAATTGTCCTCTCCAATGTTGAAGGCGAGAGCAGGAACATTGATTGGGACATGAAGAATACCAAAAAATGTTAATGCCAACATTGCTGGGACAGTGTCGAGAACAGCTCCCCAGTGAACAAGTTCAAACTCTAATAAATTGTTAGAGACACAATGTTTGCAGGATTTCAAGGCACTTACTGTACAAGGTATAGAAATAATACCACGGTTCTCCGGCCATGGGCCCATCGAAAACCCATCCATTGTCTCGGAGATTTGGGAGATTCAAGTCCTTCATTGAGAAGACGAAGAAATAGAAGACTGCGGGAATGGCCAAGATGTAGCTAGGCAAGTAGTACTTGGAGGTGAATTTGTGCTGCGACCAGTAGAGGAAGATTGCAAGTACTAGTGGTAATGTCCATAGTATAACGGTATCGGCCTGGAATAGCTTCCGTAGGGTTATGAGGTCGTAGTTGAGATTTCCGTCCAGTCGAGCAGTGACCTCTACGCCGGTAGCGATCAAGAACCAACCAACACCCCCAATGCAGCCAATGAGAGTATGTCTAGGGATAAATCCAACTATATATCCAAAATGGCAGGTGCCCATGAGGAAGAATACAAGACCAGTAATGACGGAACTAATGGCATAGCAAGTGATAGTAGTAGCAATGACGGCGTCTACGTTCTCCTCTCCAACCCTCGCCATGACCGCGAAAGCCATTGTATGGAAGAATGGTACTACTTCGATCTGAAATCTGGTTAGTGAGGGTCCCAAGCATACCGAGATTCGAACGAACCATTTCCGAGCCAATTCCACCCTTAAAAATACTTCCGCCACATGAATAGACGAGCTGTGATATGATACAGCTCACGTAGAACATAGATATGCCTGCTGGACCAAGATTTGCGAATATCGGTTGTCCCAATGGGAACAAGATCATTCCTATTGTATTTCAAATTAGCAGGGAGCAATTTCACATATATTCTTGGACCAGAGCCAAAGCAGTGAGTTATTGAAAACAAGAGAGACTCACCATATGATAATGCATCCAAGACGTTCAACAAGAGCCCAAGAATTACTGCTGGGAGGAAACTGAGTGGTTCCACCACAGCATGTTCCCAAATAACCTTCCTGTCCCACCGAGTTGGATTTACCACAACTGTTGCAAACTCGAGACCCTTCTCTCGAACATTTCTTAACTTCGACCATGATTGCCTTTTTCTCAAGTCTGGCCCTTCAATATCCTGCTCCCCATTGATCCAATCTGGGTGGTGCATTTCATTATTCTGGCTCTTCGCTATCAAGGGTGTTCGCTCCGTGGGGTGTACTTCCACGCCATTGGAAGTTATAACAAGGCGACCCTGCTCCGCGATGGTCGAGCTTGCGCTTCCCTTCCGAACTTCGGGGTGGCTGTCGTTTTGCCTAGCATCTGGCGGTGACGTGCTTGGTGGGGAGCGCTTCAACATATTGGTAAGAACGGAGGTTCCTGCCGACTTCGAGGACGGGCCGCTCTCTGGAGAGACAGGTTCGGACACCTCGTGTATTACCTCATGATGAATGCCTTCTATAACTCTGCTCGAAGTGGACTCGCTTTCTGCTGGTTGGTTAAAGTAGGACTCGATAGATGGCTGAGCATTGGTCTGGCGTGGGGTTGGGGAGGCTCCTTTATCAGACAGAGCATAGGAAGCCAGTTCTGCGGTATCCTCTCGGACGCTCTGAGCATCCTGTGAGCTATTCGTTACTGGACTAGTCAGTAAGTGTGCACTATTCAATGGTCGGTGTAACATACCTTGAGGAGCCCGGTACGATAGATGGACAGAAGACCTAGTAGGCTCTCTTTGGCCCGAAGCCGTGGCTGGGGTCAAATAAGAAGGAATCCCCTCCATATGGCCCCGGAAGGAGCCATAGTTGGCATCTGAAGAACCGTCGGCCGAATCTCCAGTTGTTGGAATGAGTCTGGGACTCGAATTGGATCCCATGGACCCAGCTCTGAGCCTACGCGAGGAGCCATAGCCCGAGCCATAGCCCGAGGAGGTGAAGGACATGTTGTTGATGGCAGGAGACGCAACCACTGGAGGAAACCAGAAGTTGCGAGGGCAGCCCCTGGTTATGTGGTTCTTTGAGCGGGAAGGGCTGAAGCAACAAAGTAAAATATTTTTAGGGTGTGCAGAGGCCAAAGAAAATTGTGGATGCGGCAAAGAGACCGGCCAGGGACAGGCGGACGACGATTTGGGGGGGGGGGGGGGGGGGCGGGGGGAAGCTGGAGGAGAAGTCAAGGCGTGGGCGTCCAGATGGAGCGTGAGGCTAGCTGTAGCCGGGCCGCATGTAGAAGGAGCGAGAAGCCGAGGGCGAAGATATAGCGAATGCAAGCAACGAGGGACGAGGCGGGGGGCAGAGCTGGAAGCTGGAGGGCATGGCGACGACGTTGGCTCTTGCTCGCCATAGCTCACCTCACTCGCGTTGCCCATCATCTCATCGGCCCTCCCATGTGCAAGAAAAGTCCCCGCCAGCAGTGCATTAGTCTCGGCCGCGAGTGGCCGCGCACGGCCGCGCAGCAGCGCATGCACCAGCCAGTCCCGGCCCCGCAGCGCGCCAGGATAGCCCGCTGCGGTGCCCCCGAGTGCGGCCGTGCAGGGCAGACCAGACCACACATGACGTCGGGGGCATCCAGGGGCATCCAGGACGGCGTCGGGGAAGAAGTCGCCGCTGCCGCCCATGTGCAGCTCTGCCCGCGCCTCGAGCTCGCCTGCTGTTCTTCATGAACTTTTCAATCCGCATGGCTGCAGAGAGGGTCGAGGCCAGCCCCCCGACGCAAATCCTCGCGCCCCCCCGTCGCGAATAGCCCCGGCCGAGGAGGGCGGTCCAGCTAACCTCCGCGAGCATCTCGCATGGGATCGTGTACGCTCCAGTTCAGTGTTGCACTCGCACAAAATGGCTCATGGCAGCGTCCTCCTTGCATTCTGAAAAAGCCGCACTCGAGCTTGTCCCAACGTCGGATCCCCATCCATGGCCGCTGCCCGTTGTGTGCAGCAGACGTGCAATTGTGCAATCAGATGCCGCCATCACCGCCCACCTCGACAGCTGAGCTTTTCAGTCCCGACTGGCCGTTGGCCCTGGGCTGAAACTTCCGCCACCAACAGGTTTTTCCCCCCCATGCAAGCCGCCATGACCCCTCTTGTGTAGCGCAACACCATTACTCGATCTGTACCCTCTAGAAAAGAAGAGCCTCAACATGAAAAGGATCTTCAGTCCGGCACTAGCATCTACACCACAGCAAGCTCAACGATAAGATTCGAACGCCATTGAGTTCATAGGTAGCTAAACTCCCTGACCGCCGGACACCTCTCCGTTTCCATTGCAACTGGTCAACGAGCAAAGAGCACCGTCTTCGTCCTTCTCAAGTCAGGAGCTAGGGATCTCAGCTGTGAAGAAGTACCCCGCATCACGTAGGTCTCGGGTTCCCTCCGTACATGAGGCGAGGGAAGGCAGGTATCATGTGGAACGAATGGCAAATGGTAAAATCTCCATGCGGACAGCGCCATTGAATCCTATTCGTTGGTCATGTACTGCCATGTTCAAATCCTGGAATCCCACCTGACGGAGGGATTCTTCAGTGCTAAGGCATTGAAAATTTTTTGCCTTGTGGCTAGAGTGGCTTGCGGATGTAGAATGTGTCGCGCAGGAGAAAAACACTTCGTCCCAATAATATGGATTAGTTTAGGCTAATATATGTATGAGTGCATGCATCCCTCGACGCGGTGTCGAATTCCCATTTCCAGTAAGCCGCTGATTATCGTGGGGTGGAGCAGGATGTGGATGCTGATGGACAGCAGGGCAGGACTAAGAGAACTTCCAGGTTCTCAATCAGGGTCAGACCTAGATCCATCGAGATATTGGCACTCCATTCGCCCTCTCCCGCAATAAATTTCTACCAAGGCACTGCAAAGTCGTCCATCAAGTTTTCAATTCGGAAAACGCTAGGAGTTTTGCCCGGTGGTGTTACTCGTAGCTCTTGCCTCGCCAAGCCTTCGCAGTACGTGTCTTCGTGCATATGCATGCCCATATCCATATCCATATCGAACCGGTACCGTCTTGTAGATGCCATTTTGCAGGGTCTGGGTACTCGCACTAACGAAGCTCCTTTGTGACCCTACGACTACCCCACGAGGTTGCCATTTTCGTGCATTTAAAATTTCCCTGCCAGCCTGGGGAACCATCAATTCCTTGAGTGGCTGTATTTAAAATGTCCTCGCCGATATCGACGCTCAGCTGAGCTTCTGTAAATACCCTTGCTGAATGAGACGTTCTATATCACCTTGACGGACATAGAATTGAGAATTCTTGGTAAGATTAATTGTCCTAGAGTCGGTTAGTAAAGTCTTCTGTGCGCCTGCGCTTAGATTGCCATACCCATATTCCGTCTGAATCTCTCCAGCATCCTTAAGGACTCGGACATCAATAAAGAGATCTCGAGGCGGATCCAGGCTTCCCGTTAGATCAATATCCGTCCATTGGCCTTTGTAAGCTGCGAGAAGATCGTTGTATTGCCTCACATATTCCTCCTCCTCTGGACTCAAGCTGCTGCTATTCCCCTCCCCGTTGCCCAGGTCCCCCCCTCCATTTTGACCTTGGCCATTTCGCTGCTGGGAAGTCTGATCTGTGATATCTATACTATTCCATACCATCTCCTCCAGTTTATCTGTCCGCGTTCGGTGATATGCCAGAAGGCACCGCTTGTTTCGGCGTATGCATAGATGATTGACAAGCAGAGTACAGGCTGTGGCAGGATCCTGGGATGGGTTAAAAGAGCCTCCAATCGATTGCATAACATTGGAAACGTCTTTTTCTAGGTCCCGGACTTCTCTTGCAACGGCCCGCACGATTTCGGTCTGATATGGAGGAAGATGCTCGAGTTTTTGAGTCCGCTTGGCATGTTGGACCTGGGGTAAACGTCAAAATACAGCCCGTACAATATTTTTTAATCCCCCATATGCTTACCAGCTTGTTCCCCAAATCTCCATACATTGTTATAGAGTAAACCAGTTGCTTAAAGAACCAAAGAAAAAGAAGCTCCTGTTCTTTGGGAAGGGCGAGCTCGTCACGAGAAAAGGAAAGGAGGGGTGGTCGTGACGCGGCTACGAAACTCGAAAAAAAGCGCGCGCTTACCATCCTCCACCATGCGAATAAGGAGGCCACGGGAACCCTCTCCCTATATTACACTCACATTTTTTACGAACTATCTGATATGTTTCGCGAATTCCCATGTACTCTGACAGCAAGGCTCAGTTACACCTTGACTCATAACTCGATCTCAAAGGGGGTTTATTGATTGCCACCGGCTGACTGCATGAAACCAGCAAATTTTGACAATTGCTTTATTAAAAGCCGTTCCCATTGCTGGATTGAAACTCATCTTCAAAGGACCAAAACTTCTCCAAAGAATTCACGATCCGGCTTCATTCACTTTCTTATCCTTTCAAGAAGCCCTTCGAGAAATTTTGGTCAAAGGCCCATCGTCTTTATAATTGATGCCTTTTCCCGCGCATGCTCTTGCTTCATAAATCCAGAGCAATATCACAACGATCAACAAGGATCGAGAGGATCTAGAGGATCTAGTCACTTTTTTCGGTACAGTAACTTGTTTTGGAATTTCATTCTACACTGTTTGGATTATCCACGCATGCATCCTCCAGGAATCTCAAAAATCACGAAAAAAGAAAATTAACATGGTGCGATTAGAGTAATTTCTCATTGCTACGTACAAGAGATAACTTGATATGCCATATTCATCTATTAACACCCATGACAGGACGCAAGAAATACCAAGGAACACCAAGCATCAGGTGCATCTGCCAACGCCAGACACCCGCCAACAAAATGCCCGAAAAAACTCCTCACCATTTCAGCTGGTCTAAGAACACTTTGTACTCTGGATACATTTCACCTCTTTCCCAATGAAAGACTCCTCACTCCTCATCCATCCACTTGTCGAACTCACCGCCAGCGTCCAAGGACTCAACATGCCATCCCTCTTGTTGACCTTTGAGGACATGTGCATGGGGATCGTGGATTTGGGAGCCTTCATAATTCAGTTCAGGATCGAGAAGAGGCATGGTGGGATCGTGCTCACTTGTGGCATACGATGGTTGCCACTTATCATGGCCATTTTGATGGCCTATTCCACCAATATACACCTGTTGATTGTTTTCGTTGCTATACTGAACAGGATAAGGTTGATGATTTTGAGTCATCAGGTTTGGATCGATCCGGCCTTCAGGTTGAGGATGGGAATATTGGGGTAGCCCATGCATCATGTCGAACCCTTGTTGGCTTCCAGGGATCCCGAGATAGGAATGCATACCTGGTGATTGTTGTGGAACGGCTTTCTTAAGGATGATGTCTTCAACTGTCCCACCAAGATTTGGATTATTGTATATGCTTTGAGCATAGTACTCTCCAGGTTGCAAATTGGTCTGACTGTACTGTATCGGAAGTGGTTGGCCTGGGTTAATGGCTTGGTAGGATGATTTGTTGTAGCCACCATATTGAGGTTCGGGTGAATTCTCTCTCGAATATTGATAGGCCGACTGGGTGGATGGATAGATAACGGGTTGAAGATCAGGTTTTACAACGGGTTGCAGATTAAATTTAGCAACTGGTTGATTCCTATCTCTTTTCGACCTTCGCGAACCGTCCCGCCATTCGAAGTCATCCAGATCGGATTCTTCCACCTCAGATGTCTCTTCGGGCCACTTTCTCTTGGGGGGTTTCCCACCACCTGGCTTGGTGGGCGAGAACTTATATCCCGGATGGGCATTCTGATGATTCATTCTCTCAATTCTCGCCCACTCGCTAAACTGCGCCTTCACCTCAGCTGATTCGAGTGGCCAGCTATCACCGCAAACCTGGGAAACAATCTGATGGTTATTTTGAAGGCACCAATCCTTAGTCCGATTCTGGTAGGCCTTGCGGTATAACATAAAGGAGTTCATGGGACGCTTGACTTTTCCTGGTATTTTCCCCGTCTCAACCTCCTTTCTGCGCACCTCAGCAGATCGATTAACGTATGTTTCAATGTCCTCAACTGGTACATGTGTCCAATTCTTTGTCAGTTCACTCAGCGGCCTGTCCAATTTTGCGATTTTCTTCTCTGCCTTGACTTTCTTGGCTTTCTTTGGCTTGGGCGACTTCTCGTTTCGTATTATTCGTACTTCTGGGGAAGCCCTTGCTCTTTGCATTGTCAAATCGCTCCTTGTGCAGAGCATTTCCGCTGGAGTTGGAGGTGAAGCCGCCGGCGAGATGTACTGATCGTGGTACATAGCCGCTGGGCGGTCGTTCTTGACCCCATCCTATTTCATGTTAATTGGGCTCAATTCTTTGTTCGTTCAAGATGCCTTACATATTGGATACTTAAACCAGAGTCTGAATGTTGATGCTGATATCGGAATCTAGGTTGTGGAGTGTGATAAACATAATCATCCTGCGTGGACGTTGGCGAGCCATAGTGCGACTGTAAGTGGATTGCTTCGTCGACGTGCTCCTGTGGGAACGACGTGTTCGAATTATGTTGAACGAGCTGGTGGAGTCCGTGTTTGTACATCTCTCCACTCGTTGGTGGCGTAACGGGAGGCATATCGCGAAGATGCGCTATTCGAACCTTGCGTTCAAGTATCAAGGGCGAGTGTATCGCTTTGTCGATCTAGTCTTGCGAAAATGCTCGGGGAAGGTAGCCTTTGACGTTACAGATCGGGATAAAGCTGTGATTCAAGTTGTCAGAACGTCGTGAATATCGCAAGGGTGAATTAAGGTGGGTTCATTACCTTCCAAAATCCTTCCAGAGGAGGGTTGACTTTTTGCTTCCGTTGTCCTCTAATCTGCAATAACTAGCAGCAAAATATTCTAAGGTTGTCGTGGTTATGAGTTGTAGTCGCTGAGCGTCCTTTCAAAATGATTTCTGTTGGTACCGAATGCTTGATTTTAACGACCAGCCACAAAACAGAGAGACTGTCAAAGTCCCTCGAACCGAAGCGGATTCCTCTTCCAGAAAATAAGGAGATTGTTTTCTTCTCTCCGATTATCAAATAGGGATCACTGAGAAGTACTGGAGGATTAATTAGAGCACTTCTCAATTTAAGGAAAGCATCGGATGCCTTTTAGCATGGAAGGAGCTAACCAAGAAGCAAGTGAAGAAGGAGAAGGAACAACGGACCTTTAGCAAGAACCCGTCTTGCATAACCTATACCTAACAGTGAACAAGAAAAATGAAGTGTGCAATATGCACGGCAGACAGGCAATCTTGATAAAACAATGATGGGGCGCGTTCTCCTGTTGACTCTTACACTCTGTCAATCAAACACCTTGTTTTGTCTACAGGAAAATAATGTTGCTTGTCGCGTGCGTGTCTTAGAAAGAGGATGTAGGTACAGTAATATTTCTTTGTTTCGTCTCGGTTCACTGCGTTGGCCTCCTTCTTATCTATATTTGCGAGACGGAGGCAGACGGAGGCAGGCGGAGGCTAAGCTCCTAGAAAGTGTATTTTGAGAAATGCCCGTGAGCGATGGATGCTTCCGTAGAAAGAATGGAAGCAAAGGAAGGGGAGGATCTTTGTTTGTTTTAAGTTACGAATGGTAGGTAGTGTGTGTAGGAATGAAAGGAATTAGGAGAGAATGCCCATATGGCCCCGTCCCTTTATGTGTCTCCTTTGATGGCCCTTTAGTCACTAGATTGGCTATTCTGTGGGTTAGGCCACTCTTTCTGTTTGCGGAATGGTGGACACGGCCAGGACTTGGGAGGTCTTCGCAAGTTCTGGATTTTTGGGGGATGGGCCTGGGAGGTTTCTGTGTGTACCTGAGGTGGAGAGTGTGAGGTGTGAGGTGTGAGGCGTCAGGTGTGGGTGGTGTGGGTGGTGTGGATGGAACCTTTACCGGGCGGTTGGTGGGTATGGGATGGGATGGGATGGGTGATGCGTGCGGGCAAGTGCAAGAAGGGTCGTTTTCATGTGTTGTTGGATTAGTACCAACATCACCCTGCATTCTTTTCCGTCACGACATAGCAGTGCAACAGGCAGGATTGTATTGCTAAACAGTGCATGCGTTTACATTATTCACATCCTCTACTCTCTCTCTCTATCCATCTCCAACTTCCCCTCAGAACTGATCTCCTCCACGGGAGCAAACGGCGTTTTCCAAGATCTCCCTAATGTCCAGGCCCAAGCCGAACATAATGGTTTCGATAGAGACATGCAAGGTTATCCCCAGTACGCCAGTAAGGTGGGGGGTGTTTGAGTGCCGGAGGCAGGCACATTGTGGTTGGCATGCTCATTGGGCGTGGTGTGGCCGGAATGTGGCGTCTCGATTCGCCTTAGGACTACGCAGGGAGGATTTTCTCCACGAGAGCTGAGCAGCATATGCAGTCCTCTGCATGAGGAATCAATTTGCCAGCAGATTGTTGATTGCTTCAGGAAAACCCATGGAAATTTCGTTCGTTCCTGCGTTGGGAATCAAGGGAATAAAGGGAATATGTAGGTACAGTTTGAACGTGCATATGCCAGAAATGCAGGTACGCTGTTGCATTTTCAGATGAGATAGCCACAGTGCATGCGGTAACGTATGGTTTGTCTTGCAGGAACCGGAAACGGGAAGATGCATGTGGCTGAGATGTTGTTTGAATTGCAAGGCTCTAGCTCATACCAATTTCCAGTACTTATGGTTTCTTTACCCCCCTTGTTTCGGGGATTTTTTTCACTGCTTCTACAGCTTCCCGTTTGAAATAACGGTTCTTCCCTTCAATATTGGCGGATTAGGGTGAAAGTGATGGTCAAGTGAGCAAATTCAGTTCCGTTCGTTCTTCATGTATGGTTCCGGAGTTTCCTTTCTCACTCTCCCACCAAACAATACGCGGTACGAAAGAAGCGAACAGCCACCCTCCCTCATCAATTTCATTTTCCGTTGCTAATACTTTCCTTACCTCTCTCCCTTCTCTTCTTAGACCTTCCCTCACGTGCCCCCCTTCGCTTCCTCTACCAATCCCCTAGTCATCCTTTGTCAACCTACCAAATCCCCTCTTTGTCGCCCCAAGTACTATTCCTGTAGAGGCCAAGTGCCATTCAGCTAGATCACGAAGCGTGGTCTACTATAATCTGAGTGGCGCTCTACTAGTAAAGTATTGTGGCGGTAGTTCGTTGGAAGTGAGTTGAGCTGGACTTAGTCTTAATTTGTTTGGGTCTTTCGTATGCCGTAGGGAATGAGGGTTACTGGAAATACACAGGCAAGGATCGGTTGCATCGATTGGTTTTGCGGAAGTCACTTCCATTGGAAAGGATCTCTTCCGCGTCAAAATACTAGCTAGAATCGTCATGCGGGGATTATGGGGAAAAGTGGAGGCTTCTGCATCGAAATGCGGAGAATGCCCTGCTAGTAGTCACGAAAACCTTAAGGCACGGTCAATTGAGCTTCAGGTTCAGAACTATTATAATTTTTAGTTAAATCATCTCGTTTGTACATACGTCTCGTCTCGAAACAACGAAAATCGCAGGTCTAAGGTTTTGACCTAGCAGTCTGCGGGGGTCTTCTATAAAATTCATCCCATATATCATGAGGCTCCCTGACCATGCCATGCTCCCACTAAAGCCATACCACCACAAACGCCTCTGAAGTCATGCAAAAATTGGGAGAGCCACATAATCCGTTTATGTGGCCATTAAGAATATAAGAGAGGTGTCGGGATGACAGGTGAAAGCCGGACCTAGCTTCTGAATTTGCGACAAAGGAACATAAGTGTACACTAGTCCAAAAGATATCCTTGCCGGGATACGTTGCTTTAGACTCCGATTAGTATTTTTATGGACCAACAGTCTGGCCATTGTGCCTGATCACTTCCGGCTCGGAGTGCTTTACCGGAGGGGTGAGATTTTGAAGCTGAGGACTGGGAGATAGTGAGGTGATCGGCGGAAGGATCGAGGGGGTCGCCGAGCCAAAGCTGCCATTTGAAATTGAAGTTCTGGGAGGAGAATGCTTCGTTGGTGAGAGGCCCGTCATGGCAGGTGGCAATGCTGGCGACTGGCCTGGGTCCTGATCTACCTGGCTTGTCTGGGTGGTCGAAAACAAAACTGTGTGTGGTGACGATGTTTTGTGGTAAACATTGGGATTGGGATTCAGAGCGGGGCTGCTCATCCCAAGGAAGTTTGTGTGAGGACTCCCTTTGGCGATGGGAGTAAGAACTGGTGCCGCTGCAAGGGGTGAAGAGAAACTGTTATGAGCCCGGCGACAGTCACTGCCACTTGAGCCTGGGCGGGGCGGCACGCCATTGCTTGCGGTGATAGATGACGACTGCTGCATAGGAGAGTATCTAGAAGTACCTTCATGAAAGGGAGTATTGTGAATGGAGCGTTCGTTCGATGATATGCTATGAGCATTGGGCCCATTTCCATTGACAAAGGTATAGACCGTTGGTTGACCTGGGGGAGGGAGACTTGTTGGACTATGAGGATGAGGCGAAGAGAATACGTGAGAGCTGGGAGGTCGCGGAGTCCCATAGGGTGACATTGCAGGACTTCCATTATTCTGGAATATAGAGTGAGAGGAACTATAGCCTGCCTTTGGAGTATTCTCAGTACCGAAGGGTCTCGTTTGATCCACTCGTTTAGGAGAGGACTGTGGGCCAATGGGAGAGGGAGGTCGCATCTGAGTAATAGAGACTGAGTGGAGAGGATAGGTTGAATTCTGGGGAACGGGTGAACGAGCAGTTTGCCATACCGCTACTTGTTGGCTCGCGGCAGAGGGTGGATAGGTCGGTAATTGTGAGATGGGCGAGCTACGTGCTATCTTCTGAGGAGATCCTAAGTGTGTACTGGAGGTCCCATTTACCTGAACGGCTGGCGATTCATTTTGGACAGGGGGAGCTGATGAGGAAGCCGATCCAGGTCGATTGATCTTGATTTTGATAGTAGGATGTGTTTTAGCTCTCTCTGCATCCTTCGCCCTCCGTTCGCAGGTCCTGCATATAAAATGGAAATCCTCTCTTTCGGCCTGAGCTTGACTGACTCCTACGCATTTGCTATGTTGCCAGATATTGCATTTGTCGCAGGCAATACTGTGAGTGCCGTCGTCGATTTGTCCATAAGCACCACAGATGCAGTCGAAGATCCAGTCTTCTTCCTCCGTAAGTTCCTTAAGCTCTTGCTTCTTGCGTTCTATTTCCGCCTTGAGATGACGCTCTGACATCCGTGCCTCCCCGGCCGAAAGTTTCTTGCTGTCTTCAGAAAGATTTGCCAACTCCTCTTCGTGTAAAATACGACGAGCTTCTCTTTCCTTCAGTCTCTGTTCGCGGGTCATCATTCTGGATTCGCGCTCCCTCTCTAGCTTATTCCACTTCTCCTGCTCCTTTTTGGCCATTGCAAGATCAGCTAATCTCTTACGCTCGGCCTCACGAGCCTCTTCCTCATGCTTTTGCTGCTCCATTCTGTCCGCAATGCGACTAGACCTCTTGG
The DNA here is from genome assembly GCA_003988965.1 of Neobulgaria alba. Lineage (NCBI taxonomy): Eukaryota > Fungi > Ascomycota > Leotiomycetes > Helotiales > Gelatinodiscaceae > Neobulgaria > Neobulgaria alba. The sequence goes on from QYAM01000043.1 coordinate 27,203, forward strand.
CATGCGCAAGCTTCTCGATGTTTAGCAATTCACGCTCCTTTTGGGCTTGCTTACGCTTCCGAGCCTCTTCCTGTCTCTCCAAAAGCGGAAGGACATCATCTACGATACGACTACGGAGGATCTTTTCGTTGGCGTCTCGAGTCTTCTCGACCGAAGCTAGGAAGGAATTAAACTCATCCAGGGTTATGGCAATACATTCCCAGGTCATACCGCCGAGCCCGTCGTATTCTAGTTTGTTGGCCTGATTATTTGTTGTTGCTTCCTCCTTCCCCTCATGTTGCTCAACCTCACTCTCCACAGCCTCGGAAATCTTTCTACGTTTGCTTGCCCGTAAGGCAGCTTTAGTTTTCTTGGAGGTTTTCTTTGCCTTTGCTTTGGGTGGAGGTGGAGGGGGTGGGGTATCCGTTTGCCGGTACAGACGATTATCATCCAGAACGAAATAAGTACGATCCTCCGAGTCCCATCCAAAGGGCTCTATCCTCTAAAATAGTGTGTTAACATTAGCTTCGAAATCCTTAGTCTTGCACTTACCCATATAGTCTGCTCTGTATCCTTTTGCTCTTCCATCCTCTCCCGGATACGATCTGGATTTCCCATCGTCCATTGCGTGAGCTGTTGTAAGACTCGTATCTATTTTCAATGGTGTAAGTTGGAGTATTACTTGGAAGGGGTCTTGTATTGGTACCTTTGTGAAGACGTCGAATTCGTTGAACTTCTTGGGCTCGTCCTCAACTCCAAAAGGATTCCGCTCGGGTGCTTTAGCTACGTATTGTCTGCGCGTATATTCATCAAATATTTCGGGCCTTCAGAATATTAGATACAGAAGAATGGCAGACATTCAAGGTATCACTCACGTTAGCCCTCGGTGTGAGGAGACGAATTTAAGGAGAGCCAGGCCAATCTCAGGCAAAACGTCTGAGTGGGTTTTCATACATTCCATTTCAAGCTCCTGAAGAGAAAGTCAGTACGAGATATCATCTGCGATACCAGGGCCTCAAAGGGGTCGGGACGACGCGAACCTCGATATCTATGTTCTCATCAATTTTTACAGCTCGACCAAAGATGTAGATCCATTGGCTCAGGTTTGCGAATTCCCACATGCCGCGAATGCGCTCCAACTGTGTAGGCTCCCTATGTTCGACGACGACGGCCTCCATCTCCTGCCGTCCTCTCTTCCTCGAAGACACCATGATGAGGGCGACCTCGGGTTAGGGCGTCGTGATGGGCGCAGATTAGGAGTGATGAGAAGGAACGTTAGGGTGAGAGTAGAGGTGGGGATGCAAGCACGGTCGCAGAGAAGCGAAGTTGTGCTCGAGGCTGAAATGTTGGGCGGTGGTGTCTGAAGCGCTGACTGTGATTTATGATGGCCAAAAATCTACGAGCCTCCTGCGCGTCAAGAGGTGCGGCGCGGCGCTGCGCCGACGTGCCTGAGCAGGGTTATGTCAGCGGTCACATGATATACACTATTTCACCAACCGAATGGGGAGGGACATGTCAACGGCGCTGGGTTTCAGCTCGTCCCGGCGGGCCCGGTCTTGGCCGTTCTGATTCTGAAAGCGCGAGGTACGGTAATTGCAAGGCAGAGGGGGAGATCTGTCCATCTAAGACAGGTTCGCGTTTCGAAAGCAGGCGTATAGCAACGGGAGCGCAGGCGTCTAGCGCGTATCGCGGTCTCCTCGCGCAGAAGGCAGTTTTCCCTTCAGGCAGGGAGCCGAGAGCATGCTGCTAGTTCTATTCAGCTGTCGCCGAGGACCCCAATCTGCGGCGAAAGAAGCGTCTGAAGCTCTCAGTTGAAGCTCTCAGAACGTTGAAAGGTGGAGCTTCAGCCTTGTCCCAGAATAGCAGCAGCCACCCACGCCCGCGGCCCCTGTTCGCAGTAACCCCATCCAGCGCAGGCCATCCCGTGGAGCTCGTCTCGCTGTGAGAAGCGTAACAGAATCTCAGAAACAACATCCTCACCCCCTCTCGTGGCCACCAATCCTCCATTGACCGCGATTCGACGACACAGAACAGCTGGAATCCCGGCCAGCATCTTAATCCATCACCACTCCCAAGAGTAATGATGCTAACGACTTGACGACTCTCCCAACTCCTACAATCCCTTCCCGCAACGGTTTACCATCCTCGATTTCTGTACCATAATACCATCTTCGAATTCATTCAAACCATAATACGCGGGCCTGCGGGTCTGCGGCAGCAGCCGCCGCCATGCCTCACACAGACTCTATGGGTTCTGGCAATCCTTCAACCCCTCCTCAATCGATACCTTTGAGAGATCTATCACGTCCCCCAGATTCGGTCGACTTGGCCGATGGGCCACGGCAGCACAATCGTGGGAGAAGCCTGCTGAGCGGGGGATCCAGACCAACTAGTGGGCACACCGATGGCCCCAGATACCAGAGGTTGGGGGACACTTCTCCGAGCCCTACGCAGAGGAACAGCTATCGTGCTACCAATGCGCCGCCTTTGACAACAAACTCAGGACGACGGTTTCAGGATCAAGTTGATACGCCAGTATCGCCAGTTGGAAATCCTGCAGATTTCCAGGCTGCGATGGGATTTGCTGGCCTACTTGTACCGGATATCAGTGTGTCGCATGCACCCCGAACTCATACCCCATCCTACGGCTCGGCGGATTTCCATGGAATGGGAATGGGAGTATCGCCCTATGGTGACTCGACCGACGAGCACCATCATTCGTACTTTCCATCCGAATCTGACGAACTTCCTTTGACGGACCCAAATTCTTTACAACCAGTTGGAGACTCACACCCGTTAACCCCAGGTGGCCAGCGACACGATAGGTCAAGGTCGGGATCAAGTCTTCAGAGCATTAATTTTAACACCCCGAGTTCCGGTTACAAGGGCTCTAGGCTGGGGGATGACCTTCATGATGTTGAAGCTGGATTGTCCCCTCGAGGGGATCATTCGCGTTCTCAAAGTTATGGAGCATCCCTAACACCCGACAATCGGAACAGGTCAAGATCTCCTTCCAATGCGTCGGGGGCATTTTCAAGAGCAGGATCGATAGTGAGAGCAATGTCCCAGCGAGTTGTTAATTTATCTGGTGAGGCAGAGCTTATCGAAGCAAGCGCCCGAAGGGAAGCTGCTAGACAATCCAGTTTCCAAGCCTCGTTGGGAACCCTAGGAAGTCTCAGTGATGAAGAAGAAATTCGATTTCAGCCCAAGCATAAAGCAGACCCTTTGGCAACACCCCCACTCCATAAGCAAGCATTACCCACCGCACCTGTTGAAAAGGCAATGCGTTTCTTTGGAGGACAGCGGGAAGAACAAGATGAGCAGCGAGAAGAAGAATCACCACCAAATCCCTTAAGAGGAAACACTCTTGGTATATTTTCACCAGACAGCATCATCAGAAATAAGCTATGCGATATTCTGGTGTATCCGTTGACCGAGCCTCTTATCTTGATTCTTATTATTGTTCAAACAATACTACTTGCCGTTGATGCATCTAAAAGCGTCTACACTCACCCTCGACCTTTGCAATGGGGACAGACGGGGATGGACTATGCTTTGCTTGGTCTTTTTATCATCTTCACGTTGGAGATTATAGCTAGAATCATCGTCTCAGGGTTCTTGCTCAATGCACACGAATACAGTACACGAACTGATACCTCAGGGGGGATTAAAGCAGCAGTCATGGAAAAGTATAAGGCTGTATTCAAACCTCAACGAACTTCATCCCTGCGTGGACCACCACGCAATCCTTCCGTCAACAGCACACAAACCGTCCTCCGTTCTTTCACTGCGATTCAAGGGGATGCAGTACGTACTGTAGAACAAGCACAACGGTTGCAACTCGCCAGGCGTGCTTTTATGCGACATTCCTTTAACAGGCTCGACCTTGTCGCCGTTGTATCTTTCTGGATTGCTTTCGTTCTCAGTATAGTAGGCGTGGAAGATGTTTTTCATCTCTACGTGTTCAGAATGTTGAGCTGCCTCCGAATTCTCCGTCTTCTAGCTCTTACCCATGGCACAGCAGTAAGCAACAGATAAAAGCCTCATAAACTGACAGTTTGCTGATAATTTCAACCAGATCATTCTTCGGAGTTTGAAAAAAGCCACGCCATTGCTTGTAAACGTCTCATTCTTGATAGGATTCTTTTGGTTGCTGTTTGCTATCATTGGAGTCCAAAGCTTCAAATCCAGTTTCGACCGCCAGTGTGTCTGGATTGATCCGACGGATCCCTTCAATAAAACAGGCACCGCTTACACACAAGTTCTCCAGTTCTGTGGTGGACAGTTCAATAATGTGACTGGCGCTCATGACCCCTACAAGAAAGGACCTCTTGATAATCTGATAGACGGAGCTAGCTCTGCAAAAGGCTATCTCTGCCCACGAGGATCTTATTGCTTGGAGTTGGCACCTAACCAGCTTCCCTACAATGGAACGGTCAGCTTCGACAATATTTTTCAGTCCCTAGAGCTCGTATTTGTTGTTATGACCGCCAACACTTTCACCGATCTTATGTACTACACCACAGACTCGGATTACCTAGCAGCTGCACTATTCTTTGCTGGTGGTATCGTCATAATGATGCTATGGCTTCTCAATTTGCTGATTGCTGTTATTACTTCTTCATTTCAAGTCATCCGAGAAGAGGGTAGGGCCAGTGCATTTGCTGCTCAAGTCAAAGATATGTTAAAGGTCGAGGAGCATGGGGTTACTCGGCGGACTAGTGCAATTAAGGGTTTCTATCTCAAGACTCATTGGATCTGGATTATCGTGATTGCATACGGCGTTCTCTGCCAGGCATTCAGAAGCTCAACCATGTCACCATCTCGCGAGCGATTCATTGATACATCTGAGACTGTGGTGACCCTAATACTTTTTGTAGAGATTATTATCCGATTCGCATCCGACTGGCGAAGATTCTTTCAGGAGAATGCAAACTGGGTTGACTTGGGACTGGCAATCATCACCTCTGTGATATTACTACCCCCGATTCGGCATTCAGGTCAGCCTTACGCATGGCTCACACTATTTCAACTGCTTCGAATTTATCGAGTTATTCTCGCAATTCCCGTCACTAAAGCCTTGATATCACTAGTATTGGGAAATTCAAGTGGTATTGGAAACTTGATGCTCTTCGTGTTTCTTATCACCTTCTTGATGTCAATTTTCGCTGTGCAACTTTTCCGAGGGGAATTAACACCAACAGATCCTTACGGAAACACAATTCGAATAACTTTCTTCAACATATACAACGCTTTTATCGGCATGTATCAAATCTTATCTAGTGAGAATTGGACTACCAGTCTGTATAACATAACTGCATTCGACACTAAGCGAAATACGGCTTGGATCGGGGCTATATTTTTCATAGGGTGGTTTATATTGGCCAATTTCATCTTGGTGAATATGTTCATAGCTGTCATACAGGAAAATTTCGACGTTTCTGAAGACGAAAAGCGCATGCACCAAGTCAAATCATTCTTGAATCGAAAGGAGGTGGGCAGCTCGTCCAGCAACCTCTCGTTATCTGCAATCTTCCGCTTTGGCCGAGGTCGAGCAGTAAAAGATCCCTTAGACTATGGTCCTGCAACCATGGAAATGCTTCTGAAAGATGCCGTCGTCAAGGACTTTTTGGATGATGATGAATCAGATCCCCATGAACAAAGTAATGCCAACCCCCCTTCGCCGCCTACAGCCTCTACTGTGAAGCCTGCATCGATGATAGGGAGATGGGAAAGATTCAAGAATCGAATCTGGAATCGGGAGCCAAACCCTTTTTACTCCAATATACAGTTCTCTGCCGGCGTGGACGAGTCTGGCGACGCTAGAACTATGGCAAAAGAGGCAGTTACATCAGCATCACAACGAAAAAGGGCTCAGCGAGAATATCTTGCTCGCCATCCGAACTACAACACGGCCTTGTTTTTGTTTAAACCCCACAATCCTATTCGACGATTGTGTCAAAAGATTGTCGGCCCTGGCCGAGGAAGCGAACGATTCGACGGTGTGGAGCCTAACAGAATAGTCTGGTACACATTCTCAGCATTTATCTACATGGCAATCGTTGCCATGGTTCTGTTGGCATGCGTAACTACGCCTTTATACCAGAAGGAGTACTTTGATAAACATACGTTTAATGTGAAAAACTGGTTTGTCTGGGCCGACCTGTCTTTTGCGGTACTCTTTTCCGCGGAAGCTCTGATCAAGGTAGTTGCTGATGGCTTTTTCTGGACTCCAAATGCATACTTCAGGAGCACTTGGGGCGGCATTGATGGGATTGTTTTAGTGACATTCTGGATCAATGTGATCACTTCGCTTTCAAATGATGGCGCTGTATCAAGAGCAGTTGGAGCATTTAAAGCGTTGAGAGCCCTGCGCTTGCTCAATGTAAGCGATAGCGCTCGAGATACATTTCATTCTCTGATTATTGTGGGAGGCTGGAAAGTTCTTTCTGTAAGAGGCATCCTACCCGCGGTTTGACCGCTCCTTACTAATAAATTTTAGGCCGCCTTTGTTTCACTGTCTTTGATGATCCCTTTCGCCATATACGGTGTAAACTTGTTCAATGGGCAGTTCGTTTCGTGTAATGATGGCAGCAGTGTTATAAATAACCTTACCGACTGCTTCGGCGAATGGAACAGCACGCCCTACAGCAACGACTGGCCACTGTTAGCTCCCAGAGTCGCCGCAAATCCATTCTACGACTTTGATAACTTTCCCAGCGCCTTATTCATTCTATTCCAGATCGTCTCTCAAGAAGGTTGGACTGATGTTATGTGGAGTGCAGAATCAATTACCGGCCGGGGCCTGCAGCCATCAGATTATGCTTCGCAGGGCAACGCTGTCTTCTTTGTTATCTTCAATATCCTTGCTACTGTCTTCGTCTTGACTCTGTTTATCTCGGTCTTCATGCGGAACTACACTGAGCAGACAGGGGTAGCTTTTTTGACGGCAGACCAGAGATCATGGCTGGAGTTGAGAAAGCTCTTGAAACAAGTCTCTCCTTCAAAACGGCCTTCCAGTACAGGTGGCAGTAAGATCAAAAACTGGTGCTATAAAAGAGCCGTCAGAAAACACGGCAAATGGCAGCAGGCGGTAACCGCCGTCCTCGTCCTCCATCTCATCCTTTTACTGGTTGAGTATTACCCTGAACCCGCCTGGTGGGATACGACTAGGACCTATATCTTCCTCGCTTTTACCCTTTTTTATCTTTCGAACATATTGGTCAGGATTATAGGTCTAAGCTGGGCTCGTTTTAGACGAAGTTCCTGGGATTTGTTCTCGGTTTTCTCGGTGACAGGGGCAATTGCTTCAACTGTTCTACTCTTGACAAACACCCAGTTCCAGACATATATCCAGCTACACAAATTGTTCTTAGTGTCCATCGTTCTTCTTCTCATACCTCGCAATGATGCGCTCGATCAACTCTTCAAAACAGCTGCGGCAAGTCTGACTAACATTGGTAACCTCCTGGCAACATGGTTTGTTCTGTTCTTGGTCTTTGCTATCGCGATGACTCAAACATTTGGGCTTACTCGTTTTGGTGAGAATGAAAGCAATAATCTAAACCTTCGAACGGTTCCAAAGGCATTAATTCTACTCTTCCGCATGTCCTGCGGAGAAGGTTGGAATGCTATCATGGAAGACTATGCGACAATATTGCCACCCCTTTGTGTGGACACCGACGACTTTTTCAATAGCGATTGTGGAAGTATGCAATGGGCTCGAGCCCTCTTCATTTCATGGAATATCCTAAGCATGTATATCTTCACCAGTTTGTTTGTCTCGCTCATCTATGAGAGCTTCAGTTATGTGTATCAACATTCAAGTGGTCTCGGAAAAGTGAGCCGAGAGGAAATACGCCGTTTCAAGCAAGCGTGGGCAACTCTAGATCCCGAAGGTACTGGATTTATAACCAAAGAACAATTTCCTCGCCTGCTTGGGGAACTCTCTGGCATATTCGAGATGCGCATTTATAAGCCCGAAGACTCAGTTCGAAGGATTTTGGAGGACACACAATCGCAGCCAGCACCTCGAATCATTTCCATGGCATCCGCAAGTGCTACTCCAAACTCTGGTGTGAATTTGAAAGCCTTGAACAAAAGGCTTGCGCAAATCGACCCCGAAGAAGTCCGTCAGTCACGAGCACGATATAACTTGTTCTTTGAGGAAGTCATGGTTTCGGCAGATCTCGACCGTGGAATATCCTTTACTTCGGTTCTTATGATTTTGGCGCATTACAATGTTATCAGCGACAACAAGAGCCTCAAGTAAGTATACATTACTTTCCAAATTTGCAGGCGCTAATGATGACTAGACTTGAAGAGTTCCTGCGTCGTCGGGCACGTCTACAGAGAGTTGAAGAAGAAGTGCGCAGAAGAATTGTTCTGGGATTCTTTGATACAATGTAAGAATGCTCCTTTCCCTTGGGGTTGGCCTACTAATCGTCCTTTTAGGTACTGGTCGAGAAGATTTAGAAAGCATCTTGAGAGAAAGAGGTCTGGTCGGATGACCGATATTCCCCAACTGGGACCAGAGGTTTACGTCGATGATACGGATGATATTTCTCGGCGCCCAAAGCCTACTACTTCTGCAACGCTTCTTTCACCGATGGATGGTATGAGCGATCCTCGATCATCTTTTATTGCTCATGGCTTGGATGGGGCTCCACGACTTCGTAGAGGAACACTGTCGTCTCCTGGCGGTCCTTTATCACCCCGTGGGCCAGGCGGTGCATCACCTCAACTTTCACCACATAGACCAACGAACTCAGCGTTTAGTTTCGAGGGCGGAGACCTCAGTGGAAGCGGGGGTTCGGGACATAGCAGTAGGCGCGGTAGTAATGTCAGCGCCGAGAACGTTCTGGAGGTACTGGACAACTCGGCATGGGGGGAGAGTATTCGGAGAAGTTTCACAACAAGGCGGCCGGATCACAGTCACGGTCATCATGGGAATTGATACGTGAGGATTCATGAGTGTTTGAGCCGACCGTATTCCTCGTCCATGGGGACTATATTTCTGGATTTGGGCAGCACGGGCTACACACCTAGAATTGTAGAATTGATATTTCAGCCGACCGTGCGAGTCGCATAATGGGTTTGGAGGCGCAGGAGGTGTTTTGGTGGGCATCACGGAAGTTCCGTGACGGAACGCATCTGGAGTTTCGTTTCAGTGGCTCGAGGGGTTTGTGTAAATAGGTGGGGGGGTGATGACGGCTGTACGATGTATACGAAAGAGCTTGTATACAATGGGAATTGGGGGTAAACGGGTTGGGGTGGGGGAGTGGTTCTTTTTAGCGGTGCATAACTGGAATACTGGATAGGATAATGGATAGGATAATGGATAGGAGGGGATGGAGAAGGATGGATGTTTCATCTCTGTTGTGCATAGCCGGTGGAGTTCTCAGAATTTATTGAGGAGCGACTGCGCCCTTATCAAACAATAATTGGGCATGAGAGAAACATATTGAGTGCTTTCGTGCGGGCAAGGCTTGTCGGTAGAATTCCGTTTCATGCGGCCTTGCTCCCGGCGATGGAATTGGACAATACCTGCTCATGCATTTTTGATTGCATTGGGTCGACTGCGCGAATGAAGCCATTCCGGATGGTCTGGAGAGGGCCGCTCGTGCAGGACAGGACGGGCGAGTTCTTGGGACTGCGAGGGCGGGCGAGGGAGCGCGAAGTATTTGGAACATCGTGTTCTTGGCCGGGTGCATCAATCTGCTCGCCTGGTCCACCGCCGTGGGGGGAGGGCGACGGTGGATGAAACGTGTCGCAGGGATGGCTGGTGGGCGACCTGCTCGCCATGCTGGGAGCGGTGGTGTTTGATGTCCATGGGGTGACGACCGGTTTGAGAGTTGACCATAGCGTATGGAGCGACGTACCTGTGCTGCTGCTGGTGAGACGAGTTGGGCGTGGATGGTGGTGCTGGATCAGCGGCGGATGCAGGTGGGTGGAGTTGTGGATGGGATCGAGACTGTCTCGGCAGAGGGGGGAACGCAGCGACGGGCGCCGCGTTCAGCCCTTTGCGTGCGGTCTGTGGGCGCATTCGTCGTGGTGGAATGCCATCTCTCCTCCCTCCTGGTTCAGCCCTTTGCGTGCGGGCTGTGCGACCCCAGCACCGGCCACCGACGAGTCGAGTCCGGCCTCTCCAGGCGCGTCCAGGCTTGCCCTCCGCACGACAGCAGCGTTTCTCTCGAACCGTCCGTCTGCAAGCAGCCAATTCAGCGCTGGCCGCCCAATGGGTCTCGCGTGGTGCGAGGTCGTCATCCAGGCCGCCCCGTTGCGTGGCACCCTCTTCTTGCCAACCTTCTTCTTCTTCTTCCTAGCCCTTACCCTTACCCTCTGCATCTGCTCCCCCCGCCCGTCCCGCCTCGTACCTTGCAGGTGTACACCCCCCACCCTATGTTCCTGTAACACGCTCTGCGTGGAATTAGAAGCCACCGTAGCAGAGGCAAGGAAGACCGCATAAATCTGCAAAGTCCATCAATAATTCTCCATCCACTATCTGCGCCCTGGTTCGTCCAGCGTCCCCCTGGCACATCCCCTCATCCAAGGCCAGAGCCTGAGCCCCGAGAAATATGTGCCACTTAAGTACCAGGTCCGGCACGCATGTCCAGTGCGAGCTGCGTGTGCAGAGTTCTCAACCTTCACGACCCATCGCTTCCCACCTACTCCGAGCAACTGCTTTATTATAGTCTCCAAGACTCGTCACTCGTTCAGTTGCCCTATACGCGTCGTCTCCGCTATCCCTAATTAGAGAAGGCTGGGCCTTTTCGTCCTTTGCATTTCTATCGAACCTTGATTTATCGATCGACAAGCCTTGCTTGCTTCGGATCCTACTCTCATTCCGAGATTCAGTTCTTCGGGACATTTATATCTTACTGGCCATCGTTCTACTTCGACTCCAACTCTTACCAGACGACACACACCCGGCCACCTTCGACGTTCCATTCCGAAGACAAGTCCTCTCAACAAACACCTACAACATCAAATCAATATGCGTACCACACGATTCCACTCTCTGTCCTTCTCCAGCATGCGATCCTCATTCCGAAGATCGAGATCTCCCTCCAATCGATCAGTTATGTCGAGTAACCGCGACTCATACACCTCCAACTCGTCCATGTCCCCCATCACCACCATTAATGCTATCATGCACAGACAACCATCAATGTTAGACATGGAGGAGGAAAAAAAGTCCTTCGCTTCTGGGTTGGAAATCTTAGAGCCTCGACCATTGGTTTACTGGGAAGGAATGGAAGAGAGAATGGGCTCGTTGTGAGGGTTCGATTTTCCTTCATGGATCCCTGGTGGGTTTAAGGACAGGCCTCAATACCGGTGATAGGAATTGAGATCATGTCTTCGATTTTAGATGATGAGCATTTTATGTTTATGACGGATGGTTTTGATGCTTGGGGACTGCGGCAGGATCGAGGTCATTTATGATGGATGGCGTTTATGATTAGTTCGTGGAGGATTCGGATTTGAGAGATTATTCTCTGGATGGCGAAATTGGGAAACTTCTCGTTGGAACGGATGGAGGGGATGAAGTTCAATTCTATTCTCGGTGGCGAGATGGCTGGTAGCTTTTAGACACAAATTCATGTACTACGTACGACTCTGATTGCAGCACTGCCAGATAGCACTAAATCAAATACATTTTGATATTCAAGCTTATTCTTCTTGCGTTGTGACTTTACACATGACCCAAGCTGGCACCCATGAGCAACCCCAACAGATCACACTTTTGGGTCTGTCGGTGAAAAAACCTTCCTAACACCTAATTTCCCTCAACCATACGACTTCCGCTCTCCTCAATCAATTCCAGCTTTATGGCTCGCCTGATTTTGGGCTCCAATCTGTTGAAAGATTTTTAAAAGAGTATCAAATTTTGGCAAGCTCTCAGATTGAGTGGCTACAATCCAATGTCTTCGCCAGACTCCGAAGTTCGGACGGCTGCCATTGGAGCAGACATTGAGTATGGCACCGCATCACCATCAAGCGAAGAAGATCCAATGATCATTGAGCCCAGCGGTATGACTAGATCTCAGGCCTTTAATCTCTACACTTCACATTTCCTTTCTACTTGGAATATCAGAACTTACGAGTTTGCCGCGGTGAGTTTTTACCCACGCGATTGAAAACCAGGACTGATTCCATTAGATCATCTTCACTGCCGCTGCATATCCAGAAACGCTTACTGCTGCTTCTACACGGTAAGTTTATTCTTCTAAATCCCTTTTAAAAACTTGAGAGAGACTACTTTTGCATGAACCAGTTTGTACAGATCACGTGGCTAATATACCCTACAGAGGCATAGTGAGGACTATCGCATCAATATGCTTCTCCTCCATGGTAGGAAGCTGGGTAGATCATGGAAAAGACCGACTCCGAACTCTTTTAAGCACCATCTCCATCAACCGAATCTCAGTCATTACAGCATCATGTCTCTGGTTCTTCATTGTCGACTCGAGCAAAACTCCAAATGAAGGACCACTTTCTCAGCCTCCTTTCCTGGACCTTCCTATGCATACTTTGATCAAAGGAGGAATGTTTGCAGTTATTCTGTTCCTCGGTATCCTCGAAAATCTCAGTGCATCGGGGAACATGATGTCCATGGAACGAGATTGGGTTGTCGTTGCTTCTGCTCCAGATTCTCAGGCATACGATCTTACACATCTAAATTCGGTAATGCGAAGAATTGATTTGATATGCAAGCTCCTCGCTCCAATCTTGACGTCACTCGTTATATCAACTACTGATATCAAGATCGGAGTTATTGTTGTTGGAGCGATGAGTGCTTCAAGCTGGGGAATTGAAATATTCTGTGCCAGAAGAGTATGGAGTAAGAATCCCAAGCTCCAAGTCCCAAGAAAAGTTCCAGCAAGCCGGGATATGCCGCAATCATCACTAGGTTTCTTCACCAATGTTAAAATGGGATTCGGACGCTATATTCGCGACTTCAAGAATTATTTCACCTCCAAAGTCTGGGTTCCATCCATCTCCCTGTCTCTTCTGCATCTTTCCTCGTTATCGTACGGAGCAACATTCATAACCTTTCTCCTCTCGATTGGATTCTCGCTTGATATTATCACTCTTGCCAGAGCTGTAGGGAGTGTAGTTGAGATAAGCAGCACCGTCGTTACGCCAGTTGGTGTTCATTACCTTGGGAAAGTAAAGAACCATGGAAGATTTATGGGCGAAGACCGTGTTGGGCTGTTGACTGAAGACAGTCTAGATACCAGCAAGATGCAAACTGAGACTGGGCTGGAGAGATTGGGACTTTGGGGGCTTTATTGGCAGTTATTGAATCTTGTTAGTTCCCCGTCCTCTTCTTAAATCTTGCCGCCGACGGGTCACTCCAAACACCGGTACTAAATGTAATTATAGGTCCCGGTTGTTTTTGCACTTTGGTCTCTTTCGCCTAAACCTACGCCACTGCCGGGCTTCTTTACCACCCTTCTTCCCTTGACCACAACTACCTCCCCCTCAAGAGTTATCCTTACCCTGACCCTCTTCACATTTCTCTCACTCTCCCGTCTTGGTTTATGGATCTTTGACTTGACTACCCAACAGCTCACTCAAACTCTCACTCCTTCTTCCCAACGATCTTCATTCACTGGTGTGGAATATTCTTTCGTTTCGATTTTCGAGTTGGGCCAACACCTGGTGGTTCTTATCTGGAATAAACCTGAGATGTTTAAATGGATTGCTGTAGGAAGTTGGGGCGCTGTGTGTGTGAGTAGTTTGGCATATGCTGGCTGGGTCCGGTGGGTCAGAGGGCATTTGGTGCACTGGGATCGATTGGGAGGGAAGTGTGGAATTGGAAGACACTGATACGGTAGAGCGGAGCAACGAAAGATCCCTTTGGATTGCAAGTTATGGGTCCCGATGTTTGGAGGAGATAGTAGTGATGGCGCTGGGGGTTTGCTTGCGACTTGAGACCGAGTCACGCTTCGGTAATGTAAGATCATACTCACTGCACAAGATTACTTCATCGGCTGGAAAGTGACGAACTATGATTATGCATTCAATCCACACAATTAAGGTTCGGGAACACCACAGCTATAAGAACGCCCTCATTCTCAAATCACCTTTCCAATCTTTGGGGCCGTCGTGTGTGAATAACTGCGAGTTTTTATTCAAAAGGATCCCGTAATTCACGCACCCAGTTGCAAGTAATTCTGGCCGTTCTAAACCATCATAAATAAACCCTCCAGAACCGTTGTTCGTCCCAATTTCTCGAATAGAAAAGTTCAACGCTCCCGACCCTCCTTGTGTACCCCCACATCGCTGGCTGTTTCCGACACGTTGACAACCACCTTTCGCTTCGCTATTTACACTTGTCGTTAAGCGAGACTATCAAGGTCAACAACGAGCAGTACTTGTCGTATTTTAGTTGTCCCCCACTTATAGATAGTTTGTCCACGATTCAATATGGCCGACCAAACACAATCTTTCAACCTAACCCAAATCGATCAGGACCAACAACCATCGCAGCAACAATCACAGCAACGATCTCAACAACGATCTCAACAGCAGTCATGCGCTCACCCACAACCACTATTTAATCACACAACAGGATTAGCTAAGTGTACAAAGGTAGAACCTAGATTGACACTGAAATTCAAACCCCATAATTGGGAGTCCTTGGAAAACCATCATCGACATCCGACGGAATCTGAAGCCGAACCTTCAACAACAGCTCATTTCAAGCCCATTCAAGAACAAACTTCTGAACAAAAAAAGCCGGTCGATCGCTTCATCATATTCAAAGACCATACTGGAAGAGAAGTTACCTGGCGACCAAGGCCTGGGTATTTTGGTCAGCCGAAAGGACTCGAGTCACAAGAAGCGGCGGTTCAAGTCAGGAACCAGAAGTCAGATTCAGCATCTCGTAATCGACTAAGGATATCTAATAAGAAGATGAAGAACTCGACACCACCAAGCACTCCCAAGTCACCCGGCGAGAGATTACGGAACCACACACAGGCCACGAAGGTCATCGGTACTGGCATTGAAACCTACTCCGGGGTCTTTAAGGAGGAACCTAAACCATGGTTAATCCCTCGTCTTGTCCGCGGATTCTGCAGAGGCGCTAAAACTCCCCCAACAGACAGCCCGCCTCAGCTCAACCCAGTCGATTCAAGAGATTCTTTTTTAGGCTCTGGCCAAAACAGTTACATTTTCGAAGACTTCTCGACAAGTGGAGCAAGGATCGGGAGCTGTAACAATGGAGAAGCTCTCCACCCACTTTCTGGTCCAACAGCCATCGCTTCTAGAGCAATCGAAGACGGTGCCAAGTGGATATTGAGCGCTGGCACCACAACGTTAGGTCTTGGACCAAACGGCAAGAAATCAAAGTGCAAATGCTGCACACAACAAGCACAAAGCTGTGCCCAAACTGGGCATACTGGAGTCACTCTGGAAGATGCCATGACTATTAAAATGAGGGACGAAAACGAAGACGACTTTGTCGAGGTCCATGTTGATGAATATGCATTTAAGCTAGCTCAAGAGACGATACCGGGCAGGCTTCAAAAGTCAACGAGTGCGGAATTTATACGAGGAACTAATAAATTCCACGCTGTACCTTCGAGTATCACACAGCCCGTTCCGACAAACCTATACAAGCCAAGGTGGCAGGACCCAACGGCAGAATTTACACCTTCGACCGGTGGTCCTTGTCCAAGTTGGATGGATGACAAGGCCGAAGCTGTTTCGGCGGAAGCTCGAGGAATGACTACTTTCCAACGCAAAAATAATGGGGGCATGCGAAAGTTGAGTTTGCAATGCCCGCCAATACATGAGTGGCACAGGGAAACTGCTAAAGTGACGATTATTGAATCAGACGATATCACGGCGGCATTAAAAGAAGCTATGGAAACGCTTCTCCTGACGCCTCCTTCTGTCGAGGTCGAGGGTCTCACGCAGACCTTAGCAGAAGCAACAGAGACCCCCTCGGAAACTCCTCTTTCCGTTGAACGAGGCTTTGGTGAAGGAAGTGAAAGTTTGGTATTAACCAGACTTCCTACCTGGGAGAGATTACGCCGAGCTGCTGCCGAACGGCAACTATCATGCCAACTCTCGGAATCGCCAATGGCATTCTATTTCCCAAACGACTCCGGAACTGATATGGCAGAACCTATATCAAGTGGCCCATGGAGCTCTCGACTGAGAAGTAACTTTTCTCTGTCCGATTTCAGCGATGAGGAGGAGATGGAAATGGATCCTCTCCATCCGGCGGTGGAGGAGCTAGAATTCGAAAGGGTGACTGTTAAAGAAAACTCAGGAAACCACACTTCGACACTGACGAATCTTTTGAGGTGTCAGGATAATGGGAATGCTCCAAAGAAGGAAGGAGAGGAAGACCTTACAACCTCTATTGACTCCTTAGCAGAATCAGAGTCGGTATTCGATCCTCGTGATTACAATTCTGTAGAGGATCAGCAAACTCCAAATGAAGAGGAAGATTTGGCCACGCCAGCGGATTCCCTAAAATGGTCAGAGCTGATCTTCCACGAGAATCATTTCGGGAGCGGTCAGCATACGTCTTCGCGAGTGGAATCGCCTCTACCACAAGTAATCATGACCTATGCCGGTCCGGTTTTATCACCATACCGGTACTCGAATTGTGGACGGGAATCATTCCCATACGATCCTCTTTCCGTTTCTCCTTCGTCGTCCTTTGTTGGTGGGAATCGAAAACCAAGATGGTGGTGATCTCTGGAATTCAACTTATGAAATTTATCCTTGGGCGGTGATTTTTTTTGGATATTCACGCGGGTAAGACTCTTGCTTTAGGGATAGGGTTTCTAGGAAATGGGCATGTCAACGGCGCTTGTGGTCAAGTAAGGGATAAAAGAATATCTAAATAGGGCAGACTTTGGTTAGAAGACTGGAATGGGGAAGATGGAGTAAGGAGTTGTTGTGCTATGACGTTCTCTTATGATAGCTACCGGATTTAAAGGTAATAAAATTTTCTAAAAGTCAGAAAGGTTTTTGAGGAAGAACACTAGTACCGGGATTTAGAGTGAGGGATTGGTGAAGAGACGGTGATTGTGCATGGGATTATGGCATCTTAGGAAGCTGAGAGTGACTAGGTGTTGGCATACTTATATGTATAATAAGACTTCATTGACGAGATTCTTTCATAATCCTATTTATTTTCGAACGGAGACGAATGGAAGATTCTGTAGATAATCTAGAGATATCCTGAGCAGTTATTTTCTGCTTCTAGTTGGTTTACCTCCAAAGTCTCTACGACGAAATGTTCTATTCTAACAAAGCAGGTCTTGTGTCCGAGCATGTTTAGACTCCTACTTATTCAAAAAATTTCTCCAGGGCTGTAAACTCACTGTTTCCGACCCACCTAATTAATCCTAAATGAACCTTCTCTCATCACGTCCAGAGTTTGAAGCAAGTCACCCTTATCCCCATCCCTGAGCCGAGCGGGGGGCTCTTCTAAGTTTTTATTTTTTGCTGCATTTGTTTTGAATGCTTAGAGCTCTTTCTAGGACCTGTCCGGCGTAGTCGATTTGGATGCCAATTCCCACGGCGTTTATGCTCAAAGAATCGATCATCTCTTTCAAAATTAGGGAACGACGAGTGATGAGGAGTAATATGCTTTTTGCTCTCGGGTGCTGAGTCAGCAACAATCGTGCCCCAATTCTTAGCGTCTTGGCACACAAGAGCAGTCGCGAGTTCAGCATCAGGGCCGACGCGACCAATTTGAGTATTTCAGATTCCAGCTCAGAAGTGTCCATTTCCACAGCTTTTCACCCGCGCAACGTCGAAATCCGTCCCCGACTATTTCTTGATGGGGACACGGCCTTAGAAAGCATTTGCCCCCCATCAGTTACTTCCGCGCAGCCCATTGTCCACCAGCGCATTCCTCCACCCTCCAGACAACGACTACCTAACTGGACCCCGCGGCGTCGGTGATGTTGTAGCGTCCTCTCGTTGCAATGGCATCCAAGTATGGTGCTTCCTACGATCTCCCGCACTCCTTCGCCTCGAGCTATGCTCCACGCCTGCGCACATACGCCAATTCACTTCTTATACCTGTAATTCCCCCAGCCGTCACCCTAGCAGCGCCAACATCAAGAACCACGAAGAGAGGGACGACGATCATTAATTATGCTGAAGACGGATATGAAGATTACGATGATGATGATGAGGATGGAAAGCGGAGGCCGACGGGCTTGAGAAGTCTTCGGAGAGACGACTCGGGACAGGCAAAGCAGGATCCCGGCGAGAAGGTGGGAAAACACACTTCTGAACCAGTGGAAGTCCAAGGTATTTGGAGGGAATGGATGAGCAAAGGGAAGCTTGCCAAACCAGAAATACAGAACTATGCTCAAACGGCATTGCCGCTGACGCTAGTGCCGATACGCATCGATCTTGATATTCCTGCCTTCACGCCCCCTCCACCGATGCCTTTACCACACAACTCGGGATCATATGGACACATTGATAGCTCGCTACCAATGTTTCGACAGCAAGAAACGACTGTGCCATATCGGTTGAAGGACCATTTCTTATGGAATTTACATGAGACATTATGCACCACTGATCAGTTTGCTCTGACCATGGTACAAGATCTAGATTTGCCAAATCGGAGTCAGATGGCGGCAGAGATCAGCAAGCAGATTCGTACACAACTTGAAGAGTATGCAGGTGTGGCACTCCATCCGCTCTTTCATTCACAACAGACAGCTACTGCTGAAGGTCTGGTGACAACAATCAAGCCTGGTCCAGTATCAAGAGACCACTCAGCTACTCCGGCAGTTAATGGCACGCCTTTACGAAATGGCACTTCAACGCCTGCGCGAACTGATATTGGTGTAACCTCGGGGAATGTGACAGCAACCGCTGAGCCTATTCTCCCTGACGCTGATGATTACAATCCAGATGATATGTATCGATGCATCATCAGCCTCAACGTGAATCTTTCCGAACAATTATATACTGACAAATTTGAATGGTCTCTTCTGCATCCTGCTGGCACTGCAGAAATTTTCGCAAAGCAAACATGTGCTGATATGGGCCTTCCAAGAGAATGGATACCGGCTATAACGCACGCAATTTATGAGGCGACATTACAGTTGAAGAAAGAAGCCTGTGAAAATGGCGGGCTTGTAGGATTTGGCGGCGAAATGCTGAACGAGACTGCCCATGGAGCCGAAGCTGGTTGGCGATATGATCCCGAACATCTAGCTGATGCGTGGGAGCCGAAGGTAGAGGACCTGTCAAAGGAGGAGATTGAAAAGAGAGAGGGCGACAGGGAAAGGCAAATTAGAAGGATACGACGTGAGACTGCCAGGTTTTCGTCCGTAGCAGGAATGACAGGAGGAGTACCACAACCATCGGAAACTAAATTGGGCTACTTCGATGACCCACCAGAAGAAAGGATGGGCCGGGGCGAAAGAAGCAAGAAGAAGAAACGGTTCAGGAGTTTGTCTCCTCTTGGTCGATCTGGGACACCTGGTGGAAGAGGAACTCCAGATGTTAGCGGCATGGGTGGTTATGGTGGAGGAATGGCCTTGACTGATCAGGAACGTATGACTTGGAGATGTACGCATTGCATGACATATGGTACTGCAGTCTGGGCTGTGAGAGATGGCCCACATGGACCAAGAGTAAGTCCTCCCACATCACACAAATTTAAGGCCGCAAACATACTAACAAAACTACTTTTAGACGCTATGCAATAATTGCGGTCTCCTCTGGGAACGTGATAAAGCTCTCCCAAGATGGGCGAGAAACTTGCATCTAGCAGATCCTAACCCAGGCAGTTATCGTTGAGACTCGAGATATAGATAGATAATCCTGTCTTTTCTCAACCTTTCTTTTTTGTGTACTTAAGGATATGACCGGCCATGTCTTATCATTTCAACTTCGGAGTCCTGAGATGGATGGATGGAGCATATCACATGTATCATGCAATGAACAAGCAATTGGAGAATTGAAATGGTTGTTTTTTTATGACGAGGTGAAGAGACTTTGAACTATATGGTGGGTGTGTGGCGTGTAAAGTAGCTGGGATTACTTAATATAACCCTACGAATAAGTTGCAGTGGGGAGAAATGAACATTAGGTTCTGGCACATTTAGACGAATATGATTAAGATAAAGTGATATTTTGTATGCTGTAGACTATTAACCTGCTTTTGTACGGTGAAGTCCTCTGAACTTCCCCAATTGCAAAGATATCCCAAAGTTGCTCAACGCCATACTCAAAGATCTTGCTCCGTGCAGAAAATCACTAACGCCCGCGCAAATACATCAATCATCGATACCCTGAAACTATCTCCTGGCAATTTATTCGTATTTTGCTCGTTTTCCGCTATCATTATCGCCATCATCCTCTTCACTCTCATCTCTGTCTCTCTTCCCATTAACCTCCTCAGCCTCAGCCTCATCCTCATCCTGATGATCGTTCATTTCCTCTCCCCTATCTATAGCCGTCCTAATTTTTCGTTCCACACCCTCTCCCATCTTCTTCAAAAAGGCCTTCTCCCCAACAATATTGTTACTCCCTTCGATTCTTACCTCGCAGTTGATATCAAATTTTACTGGTCTTGGCCTTCCCTCCCCATCAATCATTGGAATACCAGAACCCATACTGATATTTCTTAGGCTGCTAACTACTCCCATGGAGATAGTGTTGGCGATGGCGGAAGGATCAAGTGGGACGAGATTTCCATTGCCGGGGATAATTAGTGGAGTAGCGATCTTGATATGAATTCCGGAGTTGGAGTCGAACTCGTCTCCTTCCTCTTCATCGTTGAAGCCGATGTTATAGGATTCGACAGCTGGGTGTCGAGAGGATCGGTGAGGAGTGGATGCGCCTAGGTTTAGGCCGCTGAGGTTCATGCTTACAGAGGTGTGGAGTTGCTGAGAGTGTTGATGATGGTGAGATTGTTGAGGTTGTTGAGGTTGACGAGGTTGACGAGCTTGTTGAGCTTGTTGAGCTTGACGAAGTTGCTGAGCTTGCTGAACTTGCTGAGCTTGGCGAAGTTGCTGAGCTTGTTGAGCTTGTTGAGCTTGCTGATCTTGCTGAGGTTGTTGAGCTTGCTGAGCTTGTTGAACTTGCTGAGCTTGACGAAGTTGCTGAGCTTGTTGAGCTTGCTGAGCTTGCTGATCTTGCTGAGGTTGTTGAGCTTGCTGGGCTTGCTGAGCTTGCTGAGGTTGTAGGGAGGCAAAATATTGAACGGGCGGGGGACGGGAAGCTTGTGGTTGTTGCTGTTGTTGTTGTTGGGATTGGCGAGGGTAAATAGGTTGCCCGTTGGCATTAAGACCAAATCCATCTCCTGGCATTCGAAGACGCAATTGAGGTTGACCATTAGGTTGGATATCGGGGAATTGGACCAAAAAGTGTTGCTCTGGATTGTTTGGATTGGCAATCTGAAAGAGACCTGATGGACGATCTTGCATATTTGGTTGGGATGAAAGCATTTGGTTTGCTGGTGGAGTTCCTCGATATGCGATGGAACCTCCTTGTCCGTTGGCGTTGCTGGACATTGCTTGAGGCGGATTAGGGGTTATCTCGACGATAGCTAAGTTGGCAGCGAGTGTCAAAGGAGTGTAGGGTGGAGGAGGGGTTGAGGCTTGATGTGGTGGAAAGGCAACTCTGGGCGTGGATGGAGGTGTATTTGTAGAAAGAGACGCTTGGGGTTGAGCCATTAGTTGACTGGGGAAACGCGATGAGCGAGGCGCTAGCGGGCTTTAAAGTGAATTCAAAGGTGACTTCCTTCGACGATGTGTTTGTGGAGGGTGAGAAAGTAATATTGAAAAAGCGACTGTGGGAGAAATCTCCAGGAACACGCTGGTGGTCGATTTTGGCAGGAGAGGAAGAGGGTGAAATAGGGTCTAGCAAGGCTTTATACGGCGCAATGAGGCTAACCTGGGATGGGAGCGAACTGAAATGCTGCGCGCACTTGCGTGTGCACTAGATGGATGTTCGACCTGCCGCTCACCCTTTCGGTCGATAGCGACAATGGTCGCTCGCTTCCTATTGAGTTGAGAAACAGGACAATAGGAAGCGGATGGGGCTAGGCGCCCCAGGCGAGCCAACCACAACACGGTGCCCCCTTCGTGTCCATCTCCGTCGAAGTCGAGGGCAGTCGACAATAGCAAGATGCGTCGGTCTCCCGTGGCACGGTTGCGTCACCAACTTAGATATTGTGACGCATCTGTAAAGTTGCTCGGCTGCTCGATAGGACTGGTGACTCCACCATTGTGCGATCTGCCGCAGTTCCCGAGGTCATCAAAGCGAAGTCAAATCCTCAGCGTGTGGCAAATAATATCATCATTATTAGTTGGATGAGGTCTCGGCTTCATTCTTTGGCTGGCCGCCTTCGCTGGATCCAAGCTCGCGGACACGCTATCCCAAGCCGTCTAGAATAATGCTCGCGCTACAGAACATTCATTTTTTCTCCTTGACTGCTTTGGTAACTCCCTGGATGAAGGCCTCAACTGCATCTCCGCCAGGCAGTGGAACACTTGTTCCTGGCATTAGTCCTCCATTTTCCAGTCGAATGCCTAGGGCATCTGCAATACTTGGCAGTCCTCCATCCCGAATCGCCATCGTTAGGCTACCGAGACTTTGGTGAAATTGGGGGCTTCTTAAGACACGTCGCAGGACTGATTTCTTCTGTCCAAGGCTCAAAGCTTCCATGGCAGCTTTAGTTGTTGCGGCATCAGGTTCTACCATTCCATCGACTGATTTCGAAGAGTTTTGAGCGAGTACGATTATGGTAGGTGGAAGATAGCTGAGAAGATTGTCAAGCTGGGCTGGTGTGGCAGACTCGATAACTGGGAGCGTAACAGCTGCTGAGAGTAAATCGGGGAGGGTGGTATACATCTTGCCCTGTGGCTGTGAAGCTCGCCCCATTCCCCCAGTTTTCAGCGAGTTAAGGAAATTTTGGACTACGGTTGCAGCATCTTGCGATCCCGAGCCGGCACTTATTAAAAGTCAGCACAGGCCCATCAGGTCAATCAATAAATACTTTGGATTTCTTCATATTCAAGGCGAACCGCATATTTTCTACCAGTACATGGCCGTTGTGTTTACATTCCCATTGGACAAACGCCTTGATCGTAAATCCTAAAATGCTTGGTTGAAGAAAGTGGACCTACGCTCGTCCTCCATCAGCTCCGCCCTCCCTAGCCCCCTCGCCTTCCTCTCGTACATCTCCACCTGTAGCACCTGACCCAGCGCCGCCGCTTCCTGATCGGTGGTGGTCGGATGAACTTGGGCCGCCTTCAACATCCTCCATGGTCTCATCCTCATCGTCGTCCCCATTCTCTTCCGCGCGGAGAACTTCTGCAACTTCGTGGGGAATATTGACGGGCTCGCCTTGTAGTAGGGTATCAACGATCTGGCCAATCTTCTCGTCCCTGACACTGAATGTGCTCGCCCCGCCTCTAGGTTTCGATTGCAACCAGAACAGATGTCTTTGTGAGGAGGAGGAGAATTTGAGGACAAATATGCGGCCGTTGGTCTTTGACGTGGGTTGATTCGTGGTAGTGTATTCGTAAGGTACAAAGTGCCCATCCGTTGGCAGCATGATCAGGTCGAGATTGTCTTCATCGTCAAAAGACTTGTTTCGCTCCCGCCAGCAGAAGTGGACCAGTTCTTAAGCGCATTAGTTTGAAGTCCATACAAGAGCAATTGCGTACCCACCATCTTCAGAGTACAGGTAGATATACCCTTTGGCAGGCTCAGGTGTGACCTTGTAAGGCTTGCTGGACGTCTACACGGCATGAGCATCAAGAGGAATTGTTTGCGGGGAACTTATACACACATCGATCTCGCAGCGGCCGGCCTTGAACGTAATTATGGGTACGATGGACATTTTGAGTTGCGTTAGTAGAAGGGTGAGAGCTGTGGTTACGCTGAGCTACACACCTTGCTTGACTACGGGAAGCTGATCTCCAAATCGCGAGGCAGCAGGAGCTTGGGTGGACGCGCATGGAGCTAGTCGCATGGTCACGTGGGTTACTGGGGTTCGTTTCTAAGCGAAAGCCCACAACCAGAAATCAAACTCCAGCATCTAAATTCATCCGACTCTCGACGACTAACAACATCACCGACCAGGACGCCAAATCGGTTCATTTTCGACATGTCGGCGACTCTAGAGGCAACAAGACCAGCTGGTCAAAAGAAAACCTTCGGCAAGTCGACGAGAGAGGTCCCCCACCCCTCCCAGAAGGCCTCCAAATGGTACCCAGCAGAGGATGAGTACACACCAAAGAAGGTCAGTTGGGAGAGTTCTGAAGCGCTCGAGCAAAGGCCCCAAACAATTGCTCTCTTCGTAGGGCAATTTGCGGTTGCGACAGAGCAATTGGATGAACCGACCTAATGGGCTGCATAATAAGAGAAAGCTTTGAATTGGAACTAATAAATTCCAGGTTCGCAAATCTATCAGACCGACCAAGACCCGCGCCACTCTCGTCCCAGGAGCTGTTCTCATTCTTCTTGCCGGCCGATTCCGCGGAAAGCGTGTCATTCTCTTGAACGTCCTTGATCAAGGTGTTCTCCTCATTACCGGCCCATTCAAGGTCAACGGTGTTCCAATTCGAAGAGTCAATGCCGCCTACGTTATCGCCACATCACAAAAAGTTGACCTGACTGGTCTTGACGCCAAGAAGATTGAGGAGCTTTCCAGCGAGAAATACTTTGCTCGGGAGAAGGGAGATAAGAAGGCTGGAGAGGAGGCATTTTTCAAGCAAGGAGAGACACCAGAGGTGAGAATGGTTTAAGAACCAGTATATGGAGAATTGGACTAATCCGTGAATAGAAGAAGAAGCCATCCACTACCCGCGTTGCAGATCAAAAGGCAGTTGATAAAGTTATCCTCACCGCAATCAAGAAGGAGCCTCTCTTAACCAGTTATCTCAGCAGCAGCTTCAGCCTGCGAAAGGGTGACCGGCCACACGAGATGGTCTGGTAGATGGTTGGCTGGGCATCGGGGGCATAGAATAGGACGTGGGGCATTCTTGACAACTCGCTTGCATTTGGCCTGTAGAGGCATCAGTCTCAACTACTTCAGCGCCTTGTAACCAGATTTGCAAAATTATGAAACCATCACAAAGCAACATTATGACCTCCGAGGGTTCCCAAAGGATTATTTGACGGGGAGGTTTTTGAAGGTGTTGCCAAGTTGATATGCCACTTCAACACTAACTTGTGGTCTAATAGAATTGTTACATGCCACCAATTGAGTGTAAGACAAATTGTAGCCCTGCCTCTTCAAGTCTCAAATGCTTTCCAAATAGCCAGCTATTGCGAAGGTCTAAGAATATGTGCCGTAGTTTGCATGTTATTATACGCTTCGAATTATACTCCTAATCTAGAACTAGGCTCAAGCGCAAATAATTTACTTTTTAATAGTGATGGAAATAGCCGGTCTTAATACTCGAGTTTACGATATTATAAAATACATTCGCAAGCGATAGCGAGCTATGTTGATTACGTAATTGCTCTTGTGAAGGAAGAGATTGGTTAAAGCCTAAGCAACACTACCAGCTAACTCGCTATAATGATCTTCCAAGTACGACTTAAACCCTTTGTTTTCAAAGCCTGGTACCATTAAATAATGATGAGCAGGATCATGAACTTTGCTCCTATCTTTCCAACAGGTATAGCAAATGTCAAAATTAACGCACTCCATACAGCTGAATCTCACACCTTCAATAACCTTCTCGCTTGAGATTTTCTGGCATGGAAGCCCATCACAGTATACTCCCCGATGAACTAGCCCACTAGACCCATCAGCATTGAATTGCGAATTCTGCATACTCAGAGCCTTCTCATATGACCACTTTGCCTGGTCGAACTTGCGACTTCCAAATAGCGCATGACCTAGGAGCGCGTATGAATTCGACGACGTAGGATCCGCCTCGATCTGACCGGTTATCAAGTCAACAGACTTAGTGTACCATTCGTCTGCATTTTGGGTCTGTTGGAGCGTCTTATAGCAATTACCTATCATGTTGTAGATCCAAGCCTTTTGTGGAAATTCTTTGATGGCACGCTGGTACACATCAATCGCCGATTTGTAATTGCCAGATTGGAAGTGAAGCTTTCCAAGGTCCGCATATGCTCCATAGCCACCGGGGTCATGAGCAACTCGACCCTCGTAGGCTTCAATTTGAGCTTGGAGTGCAGTAGGGTCGGCAATTAGCGACGGAGCACGATACGCTCGTCGACGAAGCCAGAAATCACGACGAAGTGGGAGAAGTTCATCTTCATTGGGTGTTCGTCCGTTGAATGCTCGTTTGTAAAACGACACTGCCTCCTCTTTCCTATCCAACGCCTCTGAGCAAAGAGCTGCATCGACTGAAAATTTCCTGGTTTGTGGTTCCCTATCAGCAGCCAAAGTGTAGTGGCGGAGAGCTATTTCAGAGCAGTGCCAAAACCAAAAGGCATCAGCAAGATTATGGCTTCCAAGTGAGTTTGAGGCATAGTCAGGCCCGGCAGCCCATTCTGCAATACGAATAACGTGTGTCTCGTCGTTGTCTATGTCTTGAGGACCACCCCAGTCCCTCGCGACAGACTCGGCCTGAAAGAATGCGCCCCATACAGCAGAATATGGATACGAGATCTGCAAAAAGCTGGATGCAAGACGCTTTGCGGTCGACTGTTCCCAGAACTCCGATGGTGCAGGTGTAGATATACCTTTGCCGAGAACCCTAGATCGCCATTGACTTATCTGTGAAAGTTGAAATGACATGAAGGAGCTATCCCAGTTTCCTTGTGAAATAACTAGCATCATTCTTATGTATCCACTCTGCTCGAAGAAATGATCTATCTCCTTTAAAAGCTCGGGCGCACCATCCGTGATAGTATTCACTGACGTGCAGTGAAATCCAAGCCACCTTGATGTGTATTCTAGCATTGGGAAGTAATCAAGAAGTTTCTGAAACAATTCCGACTTGATGACCTCTTTCTCCCCATCAACAACTGGCTGGGATAAGTAATGCAAACAGAATAAAGCTACACGCTGCCGCGATCCAGTAAAATCAAAGAGGCGATCGACACTATCGTTGAAAGCAGATCTTGAAACAACATACTCGTGAACACTATAATGCAACAGACCAACTTTTCCGTGCATGTCAATAACCACGAGGCCATATGTTGATTCAGAAATAGTCTTCTCAATATCCAAAATCTTCTCACCACCAAAGGCAAGAATGGTAGCCAACTGCTGAATATGTAATGGGCTCTGAGACTGGATGCTCCAGTCAAACAACTTTCGAACCAATTGTTGTCGACGTTGCGGCATCTCCTTCGCTATTCGGATGAAAATCTTCTCGTATAGAGAGCCTAGATCATCTGGGCACGCATCAAACACCCTCCAGATTCCCTCCGAATTATCTTCCCTCCTGACTTGGTCAATAACTAACCGAACCCATAAGAATAGACCATTTGACCGTGAAGTAAGAGCGGCTGCAAACTTTTCCTGCATATCACCGAGAGGTAAACTTGACGATGCGAGTTGGCTGAACTTCCCGATGGCATCTGCGGTGTCGGTTGGATGAATTTCTATATTGGGGGCCTTTAGTCGGGAGATGACAAATGTACATGCAACGTGCTGTCGACTCATTAGCAATATTTTTATCGGATGTGGTAGCTCAAGAATTGTCGCTACAAGTTCTACCAGATCGATTTGATCTGACGATTCCAGTTCATCAATACCATCAAGGACCCATGTAATAGCTTTGCCACCATATTTTCGAAGAGGTTGGTCAAAAGCATGATACCAAAGTGACAATAGATTCATGTCATCTAAGTTCAAGCCTTTATCCTTCACTTTCAAAAGTTCTACTCGATAAGTCGGATCTTGTTCAGCGAGTTGAATCACTGCTGTCTTCAACAGAGTCTTCGGGTTTCCTTTCTGAGGATCATCATAACGACAAAAGAAATATAGGACAGAGGAGTTATCCATATCAATCAGTTTGTCGATAGCATAAGCCGAAAGGGTCGATTTTCCAATCCCCGGTGCACCGTAAATCCAAAGCAGGCCATCCTTGGCCAACCAGGTTTGGTAGATAGGATGATTAATTAACCAGTCACCAGTACCGGAAAGGTAACTCTTTTTGTAGCGGATCAGGTCTTCTTGAGTATTGGCAGTCTCCAGATTCTGGCGAAGTTCTCTTAACAGTGCCATAGAATTTGCTGAGTTGTCTTCGGTGTGAAAATCCGTGTCTTTAAAAGTTAGTGATTATATTTATTTATGTAAATCGCCCTTACCTTTATTATCCAAAGGGGGGAGTGCACTTCGCATAGTATCGATTTTGATACTCATTGAGTTTATCTGACGGCTAGTCATCTCAATAGTAGCCGCCGAACGCATCGTGATTAGACGTATTTCTTCATTCACAAGAGTCCCTAAGTGCGCCCGAAGGGCATTGAGTTTGCCATCTTGACCAACAAATAGATTCCGGAGATACCCTTTCATCTTGCCGGATTTGGTAATCTTAGCTAGTCTTGCGCAAATGAGAAGTATATCGCGTAGGATAAGGACGAATATCCGCCGAAGGTGCTGTGAAACCAGACTGGCTTCCACATCGATTTCGAGGCGTGAGAGGAAGAACTGAATTTGCTCTAAAACATCAATAGCTTGATCATTTTCAGCCGATTGACTCCGTGATGCTTTTATCAACATGAAAATAGCTCCCGCTATCGCTTGCGAAGGAGGAAATGCCTAAAGCTATATTCAGCAAGAAATGTTATATTAAAGACCCTAATATAGCTCACAATATTTTTCGCCAAATCTGCTAACCTATCTATAGCGTCAAAGCATGTGAAGATAACCTGCAATGCAGTTCTCGCTCTGCGCTGAAGCGCACTAGGTGGTACAGCTAAGCCAGGAGGTTTAAAGTCGTCCCATGGCTTCACGACCTCATCAACTAGTGATTTGGGCGATGAAAATTCCTCGATATTATACTTGGAGAACTGGAGAGTTGCTTGCTCCACTGTTATCTGCGAGAGTTTTGAATATTCTTTCAACGATTCTGCCCACAGTTCTGATATTTCTTGATCGGTGGTTGTGTCGGGTCGAAGAATTTCATCCTTAGATGGTGCAATATCCGAAGCCAAAACCCGAGAAACCATTGTTGATTAGGATGCTGCCTCTTCCTTCCTTGCTTAATTTATTGATGTTGGTAGTTGCGATAAGTTTCTCGTACACATCAGAGGCGTTACCTAATGAATTCTGCCTTAGGCCTTGCTTGCTTCATAGCCAATGGGGAAATATGGAAGTGAAACATTAAGCCTTGGATGCCATAATTCTTGTGCTACCTCTTTAGATAGTGGAATTTCATTTTAAGGTACTCTTTTCCTTCGTTCTTTCTTTTTTTTAAAGTTAACGATCGTAAATAAATCCCTAGATTTATATAGGGTTTTATAATTAAACTCTAGATCGCGGAGTCTTTATTTGTCTGCCTGCCTCTAGGATACTATTGTAAATTAAATACCTATTTATATATGCTAATCATTTACGAAGTAAATGAAGTCTAAGTTATCAGTAGGGAAGAGTATCGAGCCAGTAAATATGTAGGTCCGCAGGTATATATATATTGTTAATTATTTACGAGATAAACACTTCAATGAAAACCTCAAAATTTCAACAGATGGCACATCAAGTCAAGGGGGTAATTGAAGTTCATATCCTCATTTGTAGACTCTCTTACTGACTTACGGGGCAAATGAAACCTAAAGCTCTGCAACGACTCTGCGAACGTTCTCGTGGGTACATCGAACCGAATCGTCAGCCAGCACAATTGCTCTCTCCACCAAGTCACTGCCTTGCACGGCCAACTCTTTATGGGTATGGCTAGCTACCGTATAGATAGAAAAAGGTGTTCCATCACTCGCAACGGAGGTTGAAAGGAGATTTCCCGCAGTGCTCGATAGACCTTTAGGAACTCCCCTAGCAAATGACCAGCCCGACTGTCCTATGTACTGACTCTCGGGTCGGGTAGATATCACCGCATGCTCAGCTACGTCAACATGACGAAGACTGACAGTTGACTGGCCGTTGAAGAGATATTCCTCACGAGTCCGGCAATGCTCGTCCGCTCTCTCCTTAGAAAGAGCAACGAGACCTCCTAACTCGTTATCGTTCAAAAACAAAGCCAACTCGGCGAGGAAAGCCGTTGGTGGATCTATATTGCTAGCATCAGGACCAGATTCAAACTCGTATGCCTGAAATTGACCGGACTTCGAGAGCAGATAGGCTCGAGGGCGTGCATTGACTAATTCGTTGTCTGGAACGACGTTGCAGAGGTCAAGCTTGGGGTCGACGACGTCGTAGACCACAGCAGTACCGGCTGGGATAGAGAAGTGGCGATGGAGTAAATGGATACCCCATTGATCTTCTACACCATGGTGAATGAAGATATCACCGAGACTTTCGAGATAATGGAGTTGACGGTGTAGCTCGGGAGTCTGGTTGATGCTGGCTATGGCACTGTAGAGTGGGATGTTGTTATATTCATCGGCCGAGACAGCAGTTTGAAGAAGGGATGGCATGTTGAGTGTACAGAAGAGTGTAATGCTTTGTAGTTTTTAAGATTGGGATACTTAGAACTTATCCGGAAAACGAGCTATCCTCCATGTCCTTAAGAATCAATCGGTAAAACAATTCCCACACTCTAACCGCCCCCCCCCACTGTGATATGGCTTTGCTTATAGCGTGTCAGGCCATGATTGGATCTGTTTCTAGTAATTGATAGGTAGATGGCATACTCCGTACATAATATTGGCTTAGTGCTTACCTCTGTACGCCCGAACGCCCTGCCATTATGACCCTAACCTTTGAATATCTTGGGTATTAATGTGTAGTCGGGTGTGATATGTGTTTTTAAACGCTAAATATTTCTCATAAATCTGAATTAACGCCTGCCTTGGACTAGCGGCGCAACCCTATACAGAAAAAGGGTTATAAAGTTCGACATAATATTACGATGATTTTGTTGAAGGAAATTCCTCACTCGCTATTCATGCCCAGTGGCTATCATCATGCTAGTATGCGGCGCATTGCACGTGAGCACAGTGAGTCGCATTTTTATTATAAATATATTCACTAAGGGAGACATGCATCCTCTGAAGTGGAAAGGCTTTGGGGTTCTATATAGACTTTTAGTCGTACCTAATTATCCCATCCTCGTCGCCATTACTCCGTATTATCCGTAGTAGAATACTCCTCTAGAATGATCAATATTTTCTTAAAACGTTAAGTATAGTTAAGCCTGAAAACATTAAGACTTTTCGGAAGAGAAGTTTAGTGGCGTGACGCCCGAAAGTATCCGACATTATAATTACAACAGGCTAGTTGTCCTCCAGTAGACAAATTCTAAAATTGATTTTGCACTTTTGCCACAAAGCAGAGCGATCCCTCCCAAGTGCCTATGTTGTGAGACTGTAGATTCCTTTTGAGCATGCTGCGACAAAAGTGTAGTCTAAAGGACCGGCGTTCTTGTGCTTCTTATTAATAGGGAATAAAATTTTAGAATAGATTCTCGCCCTCTGCTCTTATACACTTAACTTTCACGAGCGTACATCCACATGTTACCTTAAAATCTGTGGAGATGATGCTATGGCTAAACTTTCTGGGTCACGTGCAGAGCTGATGAGCTAAGCTCGCTAGCACAATCAGAAGCCCACACAACAATTTCGCGATCTTGGAAAGATATTCAGCGACGACCTCGACATTTCCAAATCTCTCGCCAATCCGCCAACATGAGATACATCCACTCCAACGAGACCTTGACCATTCCCGAGAATGGTGAGTTCCCCCTCTCCATGGCAATTACGGAATTGCGTCGAAGGAATTGCGAACGGGAATCTTCATCTCAGACATGGAGGGAGGAATTGGCATGAGAACTCTTACTAATATGCTGGGAATGAATAGTCAAGGTCACTATCAAGTCTCGATTCGTCACCGTCGAGGGACCCCGAGGTATGCGTCAATCGAAGGAAATAGATGTGCAAGGAGGGGAAATTCTGACCTTGGAACAGGCAAGCTCACCAAGAACTTGAGCCATTTGGCAGTCAACTTCTCGCACCCAAAGAAGGACACTATCGAGATTGAGCTACACCACGGTGCTCGCAAAAACGTCGCTACCCTTCGCACAGTCCGAACTCTCATCAACAACTTGATCATTGGTGTCACAAAGGGATACAAGTACAAGATGCGATATGTCTACGCACATTTCCCCATCAACGTTAATGTAGATAAGAACAAGGAGACTGGTCTTTACGAAGTCGAGATCAGGTACGTTGAGAAGAGTTTGGGGGTTTGTTTGGGACGCGAATCTGGGCCTGGGGATTAAGAGAAGCAATCTAGGGCGGAGTGCTGATGGAAAATTATAGGAACTTTATTGGCGAGAAGATTGTCCGAAGGGTCATCATGCAACCTGGGGTTGAAGTCGCAACCTCCGCAAACCAAAAGGATGAGCTACAACTGTCGGGTAACTCCCTCGAGAACGTCTCCCAAAGTGCTGCCGACATCCAACAAATTTGCAGAGTACGAAACAAGGATATCCGGAAGGTAAGAAAGAATCCGCCCCTCCTCTTATGCGATGAGAAATGAGACTAGAAGACTAATTTATTGCGCTCCAGTTCTTGGACGGTCTGTACGTGTCGGAGAAGGGTAACGTTGAGGAGGAGGATTGAGCGGGCATAACGAGCGACTTTTTCTCTTAATCATCTGACGTGGCCGGGGAGCATATGGTTGCTTTGCATGTTATGTAGCAAGGTTCTCAGATAATGAAAGTCTTGCAAAACAACTCTGTGGAAGGGGGAGTTGATACCAGCGATCATGGCCACAGAGAAATCATTGGGAGGGGAGTTTGCGGTAAAGATAGAAAACTTACTCAATGCCACTGGTACGTCAAAATCATCTGTGACTATCTGTGGGTCTCACCAGAGCATTCCAGTTATCACATATTTGAACGAGGACCCAATCACGGAAACTTATACTTCAAAAATTTCCGAGTTCCATGTAGACGCCTTGACATTCCAAACCACCCCAGCCACAATGGCACATTATAAGTACATCCAATCGTCCCTCCTTTCCATGATTCTATACCCCCATCCATCCAACCAACCAACCCAACCACCAATCCATCATCCAAATTCGTATTATTATGTGTCGTTTTGTCAATCGAAACTTATGCATCCATCCACAAATTGGTATATCCTCACTAGTTCGCACATTATGCACAAGAAATCATAAAAATCATCCCCACCCATATTTTCATCCTCATCCTTCATCCATACGTTTCGTTCACTCGGGAATTCATTATGAAGAAATCCTTTCCCTTAGAACGCCAATGCCCTAAATGCTCAAAATCAAGAGTATGCTGAAATTGAATGTAACTTTAAGAATGGGGGGCGATTAGGGTCTAGCGCCGCGACTGAGAGGTACGTCTTGTTTGTCTCGTTTCTGTCGTCCTTCTAGTTCTGCGGTCTGAACTTGCGCTGCCTGATTTTGTTGTTAGTATTTGATGCTTCTTTTGTTTTTTAGTGGGAAAAGGGGGGGACTTACTAGCACTAGTTCCCGTATAAGAATCCGTATAGTACGAACTACTTATATCACTTCTTGGCGGTTTCTCTTTCTTATCATTCTTCCTCTTCAATCCCAAAATAGCGGCCATTCCAAGTAATCCCGCGCCAACCATACCCAAACCTCCCAGCCCGCTAGATTCTTTCTTTGGAGGAGGTCGTGTTGATACTCGGCTTGCTCCTCCACCTCCGAACCAGCCATTATGATGATCTCGGCGGGAGGCGGAAGCACTTCCTCCATGATGAGAGGAATAGCGTTCTTCGATAACTTCGACGGTTTCAGTGCTGCGGCGCTTCTTCTTTCCTAGACCGAAGATGGCGAGGAGACCTGAGAGGCCTGCTTTGACGATGCAGCAGAAACAGATGAGAATGAGAATTATTATTCCGGCGATGACACCGATGACGATTCCGGCAATTGCTCCACCGGATAGACCGTGGTTAACATTACTTGCGACAATCGGAATCGTGCTTCCGCTTGCTGTAGCTGGAGCAATGAATGGTGCGGTTGTGGTCGCAGAAACGACGGTAGTTGATGTGCTTACTCCCCCACTAGTTGGACGAACAGGAGGAATGTAAGAAGAAGTTGAGCTTGCTACATATGTTCCTGATCCAAGATACGTCGATACGTAGGCGGTACAAGAATTCGCAACTGCACATCTCTGGTCGCTTGCACAACAGATTGTTCCACAGGATGATTCTCCTAAGCTTGTCGTACAGATTGCTGGGTTTGAGCCGGCCAGTGTTGCAACGAGGGCCCCGGTAGTTGTTGTTGCTGCTGCAGCATAGTAGGAACTGACCGTGCTTGTTCGAACGATCAGGTTAGTTTCGGTATATGTAGTTGTGTAGACTGCATATCCTGATCCTGACCCTCCACTACAGTATGCCACATTGGCAGCATTGGTGTAGCATGCCTCAGTTCCCTGGCAACAGTATTGATTGTCTGCACCACAGTAGGAAACGCAACTTCGGTCTTGGAGAAATCCAAACCCGAAAAGATCGTGAAGGGCATCTTTGGGGAACGGTCCTGCAGCTGCTCTGTCGGTGTTGGACAGAAGGACGAAGAGGAGGGAGAGCAGACCCGGCGGTGTCTGAGAAAGTCGCATTTTGTCGATGATGAGTGCCGGACTCGAGGCGATCGAGATTTATCTACTCGCGCTGTGACGAACCTGAATGCGTGGCTGACAACAGGTCAATTGAAAGACCACCGGGCGGTGTGAGAACCCCACTCCCGTCGTCGTTGCTGGGAAGGCTCGTGGAAAGAGCGGCGGTGGTAGGTGATAGCGAGCGAAACAACGAATGCGTGGAAACGTCGTGAAACCTATCGATAGCTTGATCGCGATAAACACGACTAAAGTTCTAGAGTCAGAATTCCTTTGGAATGTGCGCAGGAGGGGAGAAGGGTTGGGAGTAGACTTAAAAGAGGGTGGTTGCAGGTAGCTTGTGCTTATTCGGTGGCTGGTCCCCAACCTCCTCGTGAAGCCTTTGCTACCCACACCAGAACCAGAGAATACGGACGAATCCTGGCCGACGCACGACACGACGGTTTGTTAGCGCAGATTCGGTGTAAGGGCCGAAACAGAGGTAGGGGGTGTGCGGGTCCAGAGCGTGTGCGAGGATGCAGGTTTTGGGAGCGATGAGTTTCTTGGTCTTGGGGTGGTGTGCTGCGCTGAGCGAGGAGCCGTTTCTTGTTGACTTTGATTGTTCCCTGGGCGATGGGACCTCTTATCGAGCCTATCGACACCGGCGGGCCGGGGATTGTCAGGGGCATCGCTCGCCATCTGGACGGACGGGTCGCTCCGAGGTCTTTTGGAAACCTTGTTTTGGCCCGCAAGTCCATGATCTTGGGAGTATAAACTGCAGTGAAGATGACATCAGTTTCGGAGGATTTTGCATATAGGTAACATCCTGGCCCGTATAGACGAGGCTCCAACGTCCGATGTGAGGTTGGCACCAGGCACAACAGCTTGTCCACAAGAGGCGAATGCTGGTACAGCCTGAGGTAGGGACGCGCTTTATCCTTGATGTAACTTCTCTTGGTTTTGTACAACTCCAAGCACATCGACTGACGGTGCTTTGATCTGGTTTAATAATGAATAATGCCCTAGCTCGTTAGCGTTCCCATTCTTAGAGATTTGAAAAAGTATTGTCCGTTGATGCTCACTGCAGTAGGGAAAACACATCTCCAGCATCAGCACACTTCGCCGAGTTAGTAATAGTGTCTTATTCCATCAACTCTATCGAGTCCAAACCTCTCTTAATCCCTGATAACTTACTACCTCATCGCTTTGACACCTATTTTGTCATTCTCTAATCCATGTTACATCTCTAGCAATGCTTACTAAAGTACACACCTCTGGTCCCGGGTATAATGCCGCTTCTACACCCCCTACTCTGCCTCATTTCTAGACAGTCACATCATACTCCCCCATCTCTTTTTCTATCAACTCCTTCGCATTCTTCCAGCTGTCAGGCATTGCGCAACCCATCTTCTTGCAGAAGATTCTCCATACAACACTCTGCAAGCTGGCATAGCTCATAGTATAGCCGAGCTCGAAAGCGTCCATATTCTCGAGCCCAGTCCGCATCAATTGATTGGTATAGAGATCGGGCCTGTTGAGCGTATCCTGTGCACCTTCAAAATGCGCCCAGGCGTAGTATGGTCCGTAGCGCTGGACAAGGTCTTCGAAGACACACATGCATTCTCTGATTCGGTATTCATCTAGGGGCTGTGAAAAATTGGACGGCGCTTGAGAATTCCACCTATATTGAGCAAGGTAAGCTCGGGCTCAGATATTCTCTGTCGGAGAAGAAAGTAATGTAACTCTTTTCTCCCGAAGGATGAAAATAAGGGTTGGGTTTGAGGTCATAGAGCTGTGGCACGAGAACTTACAAAGATTCAACCGCTGGTCTCCTCACAGGACTGCGAATATTTTCCACTACTTTCAGAGCATTTGTTGTTAAGGCGAAGAAATTATTCCCCATGACCTCCACTATCACCCCTAAGACCGCCAATTCCTCGGTCGTGAGTGCGTCTAGAAATTCGGCCTGGCGTACCCTAATAGACGAAGGACTTGCAGATAAAATACCAGCATAGCAATCTGCTAATTTGTAAAGGAGCAGAAACCCTCTCTTCTTGAATATCGTACGACGCTGCTCTAGCTCCGGGGTAGGTCTATCAAGTCTAGGCCAGCCATCATCAGCCGCTCGCATCTCCGTAAGGTCATGAAGGACAAGAGCCTGAATTGTGGCATTTCGAAGTTGGAGTTCACAAATCCACTGATATGTCATCCGTGAAGTTATCTCTTCTGCCGGTGCCAGACGTGAAATTGCTATCTTGTGCTGACGCTCGTTGGTATATTTGAATTGTTCGGTGGACTCAGAAATCGATTGGCAAATGGACTTTTCATATTGTTTGAGGAGTCGGTAAAATGTCTAGTACAGTGTTAGATGTCTAGTCTAAGCGGGGCGTTGGCTTTTTGTTACCTTGCATGTTGAACGTAACGACGCCACCTCAGTACCCTTGATTGAGATTAAGTGCTCAAAAACACATAGACAAATCTCAGGTGCAAGTTCAAGTCCACCATTACTCCTGAGTAGGTTTCCAAATAGTGACATCTCACGGCAGCGCTAGCACACAACTAGCAATGTTAAATGAACTAAATGGTGTTTGTTAGCTCTACTTACCTCCTATCTATAATCAATTTCCCAGCCTACCAAGAAAGCTCCCGACAACTAAAAGCTTATAAGAGCAGAGAAGCGATAGAATATGCTTATTTATTCAGAGGCAGCAATAATGATGCGATGGCAATACCTTAGTATTATTGGAATGCGAGAGAAATTATGAAATAATTCCATGATATAAGGAGAAAGGTGAGTCAAAGATTCCAGGGAAGCAGAAGGAGCGCAACACCCGGAAGGGTAGGAGCCATGAGTGGAAACATTTTATGAGTGAGGAGGGAAGCCGCGAGGAGTGCTGGAAAGGGCACAACAGAGGCACGGAGGAGAAGGTGGCCATCAAGGTTACAAGTTCAACCTTGTTTTCAGCACGACATGCTTCCAAAAGAAGCTTGGGCAGGAGAGAAACCCACTTCTGGAACATAAATAAGTTATCTGGCTGCGGTACTAAAGCTCTTTGCTGCACTAATAACACATCCTTCTGCCATGATGGATAGAGTTTTCTCGAGCAGCATCCATAGAACGGCTCCTCAAGGGAGATATAAGTGGCCTTTTTTCCAGCCAAACTTTGGTATATTGCAAGTAGCGAATGTTCTGCATAACCATGTTTAGGATACCCAACGGTGTAGATGTGCGGTATGAAATTATGACGTCGAACCGTATGTCTTCTTGGATGCACTGAAATGCACACCTAAAATAGGCCACACATTTCTCTTTTTTAGAAGAGCAGGAATCTATTGATCGTTTTGAAGTATCTTCTATTCTGGGTAGTATGCAATGCCTTGAGCAATATAGCACTATTGAAGCTGCGGATTTCAGGATCGGGAGTGATCTATGAAGCATCAGTGTTAGCAACTAATTATCTCGACCAATTTTACTAAGAACACTCACCCAAACTCGTTTCTAATCTTCGCTGACTGATTCTAGTTTACCTCTACCTTTGGCCTACCTGACTGTTTTGAACAATACTGAATTTTCCCCCTTTTCAGGAGAGAACCCTCAGCCAAATCTCTGCTTCGCCAATTCTCTCAACATCTCCATAGTCCCCTCCTCCTTCTTCCTATACTCCCCTAACCTCTCCTCTCTCTCGGCCAATCTTGCTCTTAATATCCCTTCCTTCCTCAACTCCCTCTCGTTTTTCTTCCTCTCAAACTCCTTCTTTGTCTTCTTAAACTCATCCACTCCATCGCCACCGCCCATCAATTCACTATCATGTACCTCCATAGCACCAGGACTCTTCTCTCTAAATGACCTCATTTTCTCATTAACTTCTTTCTTCTTCTCGAGTTGACGTTCCCGTGTTCCCGCTTCAGCACGGGGAACCAATTCATCCAGAGCAGACTTTTGAGCCTTTCGGTCCTCTTTGCGGGCATATCGCATATCCTCTCTGCGCGCCTGGCTATCTTCAACATCCATTTCTAACATTCACATCTTAGCAAGTCATCACCAAACCATCAACAACAAAATGCATACCTCTCTTCAATTCCAAATCCTGCATATTCGGCACACTAGGACCCATTCTGCCTCTCCCTCTTCCCTCCTTCCCGGGTAAATTAGGACCAATACTCTCCTCACTATCGCTTTCCACCCCATCTCCCTCTTTCTCCATTCCCATCTCCACATCCTCACTACCCCATTCCCCATTCCTCCTCTCCAACTGCATCTTCCTCTCACT
The DNA here is from genome assembly GCA_003988965.1 of Neobulgaria alba. NCBI lineage: Eukaryota > Fungi > Ascomycota > Leotiomycetes > Helotiales > Gelatinodiscaceae > Neobulgaria > Neobulgaria alba. The sequence continues at coordinate 66,111 of QYAM01000043.1, forward strand.
CTCCACCGCCCTCCCCAGAATCTCCGGATCATACCACCCCTCACTCAACTCTCCCCTATTCCACTTCCCACAAAAGCTCTTCCACCTTCCCTTAACCTCCTTCTCCTCCAACTCCTCCAACACCATTCTATTCTTGTGAATATCTAAATACAACGCAAACACCGGTTTAAACGCAACTAAATCTCGCTTTGTGATCTGTCTCGCATTGAAGGGGAGTTCAGAGGGGGGAAGAGCGCAAGGATGAGGCTTGTGATGGTGGTGGATGTGGTTGTGGATGTGGTCTGGGTTGAGTTCATGCGAATGGGAGGCTGGTGGTGGTTGTGGAGAGCGGGTACGGTGATGAGAGTGACAATGAGTTGGGGGTGAGCGGGAGCGAGAGGGTCGAGGTGGCCGATTTGAGGATGACATATTTTTCTTCGACTTGGAATTAGAAAAAAGAATTGTTTGTTGTCATGATTTTAAGTTTGGATGGATGACTTTAGAAGAGAGGTACAAAGCGCTAGTGGAGATGTTCAGCCTTGCATTTCAGCCTCGCGACTACTAATAATTTCAAGTTTGGGGGGAACATGATGGTTTCGGGATATTAAATTAGGAAAAAGCTCTTGTTATATTGAAGGATGAGAGAAGAAAGTCTTCTGACTTAATCAATTATGCTTTGATCCATGTTCATGTACAATTGGATATTTCCATTATCCTAACGCTAAAGCAGACCTCCTACCCTTCCTTTCTCTATTCGTACAAACATAATATTCTTACCATCGTTTCTGGTCTTCATTATTCTTACCTAAGTCTCCCCCTCTTCGCTCACGTTCTATCTGAGCATCAAATTCCTTTTGGGCTTCATCCTTTGCAAGAGCTCGTTCTTCCTCCGTCTTAGAGAAGGCAAAGCTGTCCCCAAGCGTTGAGCCATCCCTTTGCTTATTTTGGGTGTTATTTTGCTGTCTTGACCATGCGCTTTGTCCTTCGTTAGCTTGAGTATTAGGGGATGTTTCGCCTCTTCGTAATCTTTCCCATGCGGAGCCCCCACCACCTGCGGGTGACGTGCTTCTTACAGTGGTCGATCCAGGCGTTGAAGTGTTAGGAAATGTGTTGTTTGGTACGCTTCCTCCGGATTGATTCTGATAAGATGTCGAATATTGTCCTCTGTGCATTGGCGTTGGTAAGGAGCTGCTCTCCGGGTTTGCTGTTGCATTATTTTCCTCATAAAACATGCCCCCAGTTGGACTAGCATCATCTGTCGCAAGCATACCACCACTGAAACTGGCATCGTCAACTTTGTCCGTAGGTTTAGAATTGGGAACAGGACGTTGCTGCTGGCCTGGTAACTTAGGGCTTCCTGGTAATGAGCCTTGTCTCCTTTGAGCAGAGGCTCTTACAGACTCTAGAAAAGAACTTAATCGCTTGTCCGACAATTCTCCTACTGTAGCCACACTCATTGAATAGCTCCCAAAGAACAGCTTCGCAAACCATACTCCCATAGACCCATAAAGTAATGCCCGTAACGCATGCCAAGCATAAATCGCCGGTGCTCCCTTTAGACTCGCTATGCTTGCATGTGGGAATCCAGCAGCTGGATTAAATGTTTCGGGATTTGGTTGCCAGAACGGAAATCTAAATGTTCTGGCAGTACTAGAAGCCCTCCAGAGTCCTCCAGCAAAGCCAATTGGAGTGCCATATGAGAAGATTGAAATTTGTCTTGAGGTCCAGTATGCGAAGGCATCGACTTCGGGTTGGGTGAGGGGTCGCTGAAGGGAGGTTTCTCCAACTTTTAATTTGGCAGCGAGAACAGTGCTGGTAAACTTTCTATCATAGCCCAGTAGAGGACCAATTATCGGCATAGCTTTAGGAAGATTGGCGAAATTGACGCGATAACGTCCGAATGGTTCACCGTATTCATTCGAGCTTTCGTAGGCATCGCTGTCGGAGTTTGGCGCATCGTCGAAGGCGTCCGACTCCGCGGTCGAATTCTCCAGTACCATCTTGAAGACGTGCTTTTCACCGACCTATGCTTGTCGTGCTCAAGTGAGGCTTTGTCGAGCTGCGAAGGTGATGGGGTGCTGCTGTCCGCGGATGATTGCAGGCCAAGCTTGAGCTTGGAGTTCAGTCATCAGTGACGTTTTGCTAGTGGCCTGACACTGCCTTTAGTGGGCTTCAGATCTGGCGGGGTTGCGAGTGGGAAATCTAGCAGAAGTACACTAAAATTATGGTGGATTCGGTCATGAATTCTGACACCTCATACTCAACTTTTTCTTCTGCTAGTTCTGTTTTAGTCTCCGACATGAGCAACTGCCCTTATGCCTGAGCCAAGGGTGAGCATTCCTGAGCACTATTTGAGATAGGTAGATGCCAAAACATGTGAATTATAGTAGGTCTTAAAATTATTAATTATGAGATGAACTCTCTATGTCTTCGGTAGCGACTCCTCAAGCTGCCCTATCTGCCAGTCCTTTAGATCGAAATTTCCTTCCTTCAATAACTCCCTTCCTGCATTCCAAATGAAAGTCTTTCCACCGAACTCTCTTCCATCGGCCAATTTGATCTTGCATCCCTTGATCCTGTAGGCGTCTGTCTCGTAGTGCGTTAGGTATTCGACGTGTTCCTCCTTCTGAACCTCGTAGGCCATTCCATGAATGATAGAATTAGCTTTGAAGACCAAAGCAGGATATTGGGCCCATAGCATTATTTCCCACCCTACAATGCTAGCGGATTGAAGGACAGGAGTTTCTTGGAGATGAAGCACCTTGCGAAGTTGCTGAGTATCCATAAGAGAGCCGTAGAAGAAGAAGTACTCTGGGCGAAAGCCAAGGAAATTGACATAACCCGGAGGTGGTTCAAACACTCGATCGCTTTGGAATTTGCGGATGATTCGAGGTATATTTTCGATTGGGTGGGCCTTCTCGGCAGATAGTTTGTCCTTGTTGGAAGATAGGGTTTTGCTTTCGTTATTATTATTTAGCTCCATGATAAAGCGGTGAGGACAACTTAATGAAAGGAAGATGAGTGAACTAGGACCGAGGAATTTATAAGAGAAGGGTCGCCTAGGACCCAGACACCAATCAAGTCACGTGGTTTACCAACGCCGATCTGCTCCTGCTCGGTCGACGGCGTGGCAGCCGGGCGCTACTTCCAAGTTGAGATAAAGATCAGTAACACACTATTCAATGGCTATTATAACAAGTTTCCCATTCACATTCATAGTAAGTGAGAGACTATTTATTGTGCAACGCTAGGTATAAACAGACTCTTAACTACCCCGGAATTCATTTGTCTACTTCTTGCATCTTACTCTTACCTTCCCCAATTATCGTGGATTTCACTGGTCTACAAATCGGCATTGAGCTCGAGATTCTTTTAACTCCAACTTTACGACCAGAAGGTGGTTTTAAAGACCTTGAGCACTTCTGCCTATCAATTTGCAAGAAATGGAATGGCGAGAAAGCTCCAGATGTCGCATCTATGTACGTCGATATCGATGGTCAAAATGACGGTGGGAATGAGGCAGTGGAGTGGTCTATCACGAATGACGAGACAATTCAGGGTCTGGAGGATGCCGGAGTCGGTCGTTGTGAGTAGCCATCTTATTCCATCACTCTCCATGTTACTCGTGTTCGAATGATTTTGAGATCTCCCTGCGTAAGAGTGGAAGAACTCAGAGTTACTAATGCCTATATAATAGGGGCTGTTGAGTTCACCACACCAAATTCTCAAGTACAACACCTCCCAATTCTGGAGCCAAGTTGTTCAAGGACTGTGGACCTTTCCTGACATTAATATGATCATCGAGACACGCCAAGTGTGGAACGCATGTCCACATGTCGCCACTCGAAGGTTTATGGGCCCTTATAGATCTGAAAAAGATCTGCCGCAGTGTATTGTGGTCTGAAACTGCATTCGAAATACTGGTTCCTGAATCACGCCGCGGCAATTGTTACTGCAAATCCAGCCGACTCGACAACCCAAAATTCCTTGGCAAGTCTTTACAACAGTGCCCCACCATGATCGATGAGTGCCAAAGCGACCAGGGAATTGCAGACCTCATGAATAACGAAGGCGATCGATACTATGGATGGAACTTCACCAACCTTTACTTCGATGGAAAGAAGACGATCGAGTTCCGTCGCCCCCCTGGCGTAGTGGATAATAAAAGTTGCATTTCTTGGGTTGAGCTAACGGTTTCGTTCGTACAGGCCGCGATTAAATCTGGCACTGTGGGTTTGGATGTGTATGAAAAGAACATAGAAGGCTTGTTGAGATTTATCTAGGATGCCACGGTGCCACAACTTAACAGACCTTAGGTCATGGAGCAAATATTTAGTGCCAAAACCGGCGCGATGATGCCTAAACAGGTTGGAATCTTGAGCCCCGAACAGCTGGCTGAGCTTCACAAGAAGATGGCACAGGACGGAAAGAAGTACTTGATGCTCAAGAGGTATATGGCAGCAGGAAACAAGTGTGTTTAGGATTTGCTCGAGCTTACAAACCGGTCTTGGGACAAAGAAAAAAGAGGTTGTGTTCAACTACCATAAAAGTCAAGTCAGCTTCATGTTCAGTTCGAATACATCCACACGAGGGTTATTCATATTCAAATTTCAATTATCAGATTCCTCTTTGAGGTAGTAGTTCATTCTATTGCCCACAGCCCTTAAGCATGTGCTCTGAGCCAGATATCGGCGAGTGAGAGTTTTCATCATGAGATTTACGAAGCCTTGAAGATTTTTCGGGAAATTCTCACTAGCGAGTTATTGTGAAAAATGCTCACATACGTTGTTCATGCTTTGAATTTAAAGACAACTTTTATCGACGCATGGTTTGGTGGGTCACCTTGAGTATGAAATTTGCATATAGTGAAATGGTAAATAGAAACAGGCGTTTCTAGCGATAACTTAAAAAAAGGAAATAGAGGAGTGTAATAAAACCCTTAGCGAGTGGGAATTTCAATAATTTATGTGTTCCGAGATCAAAGGTGCCATCTTGCATCATGCCAGAAATGGCTTCGTGGGAGGTGTGCAATGAGTCAAACGGCTTCTGGATAAATGCAAATTTGTGATAGATCTGAAAAGTTGTCACCCAACCTCGAGCTTGGCGTGGAGTATCTTCCAATAAAAGCGGGCAATGGTATCAAAATCCGCCTTGGTGACCATACCCTACTAGGGGCTGCATGCCTCTCAATGCAAGGATATTGGGCATGGATCGCTGATGAGAAGAAAATAAAGACATCTGCGTCAGTGTGACATGCATAAAATTACCTACAACTATCGGGCAACTAGGATTTATTAGAGTTTGTAATGCGTCTTTGGGTGATCGATCATCGTAAATCGCTTACTAAAATTTCGCAGAACCCATGTGAATGGCCACCACACTAATCTCAACTACCCGAAGTGATAACTTTAATGCGAAAACTGCAAATGTTTCCCAGAGAGATTGCGGCTAACGGAAAAGACTGCCTAAAAGTGTTTTCATTACTTTCCTAGAAGGGCTCGATGATATTTGTAGCCAGGGACAATTCCTCCTCTCTGGTGACATCTGGTCCTGTCCTTTTCCATCCTAGCTCAGCGCGCCTTGGTTCGACTTTTCCTCCTATCACTCATAGCTTTAAGACCCCTCTTCGAACTTTGTTTTGCACCTGTCAACATATTTTCACCTCTTTCTTTCACGGAATGTTTCTCCGCCTCATCCCTCATATCATCCATCACATCCGGTCCTATTCCCGTCCCATGCACCCAATCCATCAAACCCCAGGGAGCAAAGTTTCCCCCTCCTTTTGACTGACTATGCATATCTTGTCGTCGAGTAATACCTTCGGCCATAATGCCGAGAGTGCTTGAGTATCCAGACATAGTAATTGTCTCTTCGAGCGTAACGATGGAGAAAAGGAGAAGATAGGTTATAAGATGGAACCGAAAGATTAGAGCTGGAATGTAGGTTGGAAGGAATCGGAAAAGGAGGTATGGAAGCGGGTGATCATAGTGAGCTGCAAATGAATACGGGGCAGTTATTGAGTGGAAATATTGTTTATGGAGGTTGCTAAGTGTGGTTGGCGAATGAGGGTGAAGTAGAAAGCCATGAGAATAGTACTGAATAACCTAGAGTTGGTTAGTACTTCATGGTAATGTATCTTTCGTACTTGCGGGTGTAACTTCGGTTAAGTAAAATATGACATACCTCACGGAGTAGAAGTCCTTTTCCAATATCCCTGGCAATCAACCAAGGCATTGGGGGAGTAATGGTAATTTTCAATGCACTTCGAATGCCTAACACATCTGTGAAAAGCAATTCTACACCAGCTTGAAAGGCAATCCCCAGACATATATTAAATAGACTCAGTCCCATGACTTTGAACCATGGTGGCCGGCGTTGACTTCTGATAGCAGAACCCCGGGTTGGCAATGCGACAGCACCCTGTCTCTTGAAATTCCTTGAGAGACTAGGTATGACCGAATCAAGGCACAAGAAAAACAACGAGGGTATCACGAATAATAACACACGAGCTGCAAAACTTCCAATTACTTCGACTCTGAGAGGCGGTTGGGTCAAGACCAGAGTACTCCATATCTAATTTCTTTAGTGATCATTCATTTGAAAGTGCGCATCTGAGCTCTTACCATGTAAAAGAAGAGCAAATTCAAAGAAGTTGAATAGGTTCCTAAGGATGGGGCGAGAAAATAGGTAATGACCGGGAGAGACACCATCGCACCCATTTTGGCTAGTGGTGATCTGCCCTAACTTGGGCAATCCAGAAGATACGAAGCGATGAGAATGTAATCGAGATTTAGAAATTACAGAATGCATAGAGAAAATGTTGACGACGAGAACTCTCGCCTCATTGTTTGCAGTATGCAAGTCTTACTGCCACTTAGTAGCGATGTGCTGTCAAAGACCCTGCTCGAGTCCGCGATGACATCGTTGTTGCCAACGAACAAGATTTTTGGTGCGGAACCTTTGAACACATGGCCACGCGGGGAAAGTAGAAACCCAGGGATACCAATGCATCATTGGGTGCTTATGCGAATCAGGGGAACGACCAGGGAACCGGCTTCGCGGGCGAGTATCACTCCCAGGCCAGAACATTTCACAGTACAAGGAGAAAGTAGGTGCTTTGAATATGATAGACTCGAACATTCGAATGTTTTGGTGGCCTCCTGACTTTCAAGCACTATTACCTAACGCTATTACCTGACTATTAATTACCAACGGTCGTAAATTGGACTTTTCTTTTTCGCGTCGAGAGCCAGTCGATTGGGCAATGATCGAGCACTCTCTATCTCGCTTCCCTTGCCTAGAGAGAAAAGTGCCATGCCTTACCCGTCCTTGCTGGGAGACCGTAAAAGCCGGCATGTAGGACGACAAAGTAGGCCAGGGGGCTTCTCAACAAGTACGCTTCGGCGGTTCAAATGGAGACGGGCGAAAATCAGCCGCTGACCTTCTGGAGTCTGTACGAGGTATTCGGGCCATCGCAGCTGGGACGTTTCCTGAGTGATCCGACCGAGTGGCTCGGTGGCCCTGGCACATGAATTGCACGAATTACCGTCGACGCTCCCCTTGGTGCTCATGTACCGCCATGGGTGTTATATGCCCATGCGCCGGCTCAATACTCCCCCCTCTTCGCTTTGATGGCTTCACAGCCCATCCGCTCGAGCCCTCGGGAGCCCCACGCTGCCCCCCTATCCTAATGCGTCAAATTTGTGTGCAAAAACCCAGGTCCTGGGGATTGCCCCCTTTCACGGCACTGGCCCGCAGGGCTCCTCCAGGCCGATCCGCCATCGCACAGCAACCGTTCCCTTTGCGCTGCATGCGAGGCAATCTGCACCTCGATCTGCAGCGGTCGAGCAGCTGTAGCCCTAGGCCCCGTAGTATGAACGGGTTGTCCGCCGCCTGCACCCAACCGCAACTGCAACTGCAACCGCAACCGCACCGCAACCCCTTACTACTCAATTACCGGACAGCTCTCTTGGGCCTAGCAAGCACTTACCTAGCCCTCCCGGCAACCGCGCCCGGAGCCCAGGGACACTATCCACTGCGTGCCGGCCTGAACCTTCCACCAGAGTTCTGAGCGTGGAGTGAGACCTCGTTCTATCAACACCATTTCTGCTCAGCGTGGCTGGGCGTCTTCTTCACAGCACCTCCCCCCGTCCTCTGGCTTCGGATGTCCTCTCTATATCTCCTTGAGACACTCTGCTGCACGTCTTGCAGTAGTGTCCGGTGAAGGTGTGTCGCGTTCCCTCACCCAGGAGAACCTTCTCCTCCGCCACAGTCTCAAGGGGGACAGCAACTGATGGGATTTCTTCACAGTCGTCAAACCCCAAGAATCACCTCTGCCACCGCCCTCCCAATGGCACCCTTCGCATAGTTATCGTCAAACCCTCATCGACTCAAGTTCTCAACGCGTCGGGCCAAATCAGCTCTTGAAACATTCTCGCACAGTAAACCGCATGAGAAAGTCAATGCATCGTCCGCAATACTCCTGAATCTACTCGACAGCATTCAAAGGATGCGAGTGCAGAGACTAGTAGCCATTCAAACACCCACCCTTTCTTAATTGAACCAGCGCACAGTAGGCAAACTTCACCATGGATTCGGCCCCTCCACCACTGCCCATGAGGAGACATTATGGGCGTCGACAATCCGTCCCCGGCCCCTCGGTTCACTCCTCAAATCGGGTGCATGTGCAACCGGCATCTCCAGAAGTCATCTCGTCGTTGATCACCTCCCTCTCCATAATTTCGTCGCCCGCAAACCAACTTTTCGAACATCCCAGCCAGGCTGCTCTGCCATCTCCAGCTCCGACAAATAATACATATCATACTTTTGGCTATTTGGTTGACCAGAATGGCGCGCGATCGTCGAATGGAAGTTTTGGGATAGATTACGGCGCATACGATCAGCCCTCCCTGCGTGAATTGGTAACGGAAGACTCTTTAGATGAACTCGCAGCGAGCCCCCCGGTTGTCCGAACATCAAAGCCTCCCTCTGGATTCTCGCCTCTCACTGCCCCGAAATCACCCCGCGAACCCAGCCCTCTGAAGACATTTCTGCGTGGGAGCTCCCGACCGTCATCTGTTAGTTCCAACGGCTCAAAGGATCAGGATGACGCAAGCAGCATTGGGAATGTGTCCGTAGAGCCTGGCAAAGCTCAGCCTCACGAAGTGACTCGGAAAACCTCGAGCGACAGCTGGGGAAAGAAACAGGGCAGGAACCAGCGTGGCCTCATGTACATGTCATCCAAGGAACAATTGCGGGAGAGGGAGCAGAAGCGGGCGAGCGCTGCAAACTCGAATGGAAATTCAAATGGCGTGGACCGATTGCTCTTGCCAAAGTTTGATTCGGATTCGTTCATGGCAGAGAACCCCATTGGGGAAGAGCCGGAAGATGGATCACCTGTCAAGACTTTGGCTGATGGATTAGCCTTCAGTCCAGGCGGAATTGGTTCTGGAAGATTTATCCCCGCGCGAGATTCATCATTGCGAAAAACCACAGTTACGCAGAAGAAGCGATCTTCTCATAGATCCGGTCGCCAAAACGGCAAAGGAAAAGAAGAAGCTGAGGATACCATTCACGAAGTTGACGAGAAGCCACAATATCGGAAACGTGACCGCAGTCGACGAGAACATAAGGCAAAACAGGCAGAATCTTCAGAGAAGATGAAGGGCAAAATGAAAGAGCCTCTAGCTTTCCCTCCCCCCAAAGTGACTGTCTCATCAAGCAAACAAAACCCAGGTGGTAACGAGTTACAAGTGATCGAGGATATAGAAGACGGGGCTCCTTCTCCAACAGTTGCGCAACGCAAAACCCACGCCAGTCCAAGCAGAGCAGAGCGATCTCCTAGTCAAAATCGAAGATCAGGTAGAACTACCCCAGAGCCTTTTGATAGTGTAAAGCCAAAACGGGTTGGGTCACGACTGAAGCGCTTATCAGCACCACTAAGCCCAATGCTCTCTGAAAAAGACCCAGCGGCCAAGTTGAACAGACATTCCACCCCTGAACTTACCAAGCCCCAAATCCACATCGATGACAGGCCGACAAGCGCAGATTCTATCGATAATGCGGTAGAAGCCTACCTCTGCTCTCCACGGCTTTCCCAAAAAATCAGACATCCCCAGACGGGAAGAACTATTTCATTCTCAGAAGTTGGCGATGCAGATGGATTTGCAGTTTTCTGTTGTGTTGGTATGGGATTGACAAGATATATAACCGCTTTCTATGACGAACTTGCATTGACTTTAAAGCTGCGCTTAATCACGCCAGACAGGCCCGGTGTAGGAGATAGTGAGCCATATACTGATGGAACAGCCACACCCCTTAGTTGGCCAGGTAGGTCGAATCTGTGGCAAGCCAAGCATGAGAACTAATAATATCTAGATGATGTTTACGCTATCTGTCAAGCCTTGAAGATTACCAAATTCTCTATTTTGGCACATTCAGCAGGTGCAATATATGCCCTTGCCACCGCGTTAAGAATGCCCCAACATATCCGTGGGCGCATCCATCTCCTTGCCCCTTGGATTCCACCATCTCAGATGAGTGTTTTCGGAGCCCAAGCGGCTTCACCCCCAACCAATTCTATACCCACGTCTCAACGAATTCTTCGAGCCCTTCCGACGCCGATTCTTAAGGCAGCGAACTCGAGCTTCATGAGTGCTACCAGTAGTTCTATCACTAGTAGCCTCCCGAAACAACGAAGAAGCAAAAGAAAGTCGAGTGGGCGAGACACACCTGCACCTACTGGACGAGCCTCTGTTACTGTTGGACTTGACAAGGAAAACCATGGAAGAAATTCAACCATCTATCCAAATCCTTCAGATGTAGGTGCTTTAGAGCGATCTATCAAAGACCCGACAGACAAAAACCATGAAGCTGCCATTTTGGCAGCCGCAGCAAATACCCTCGCAGACAAAGAGAGGCAAATCACTTACGATACAAGACTTACCCAAGCAATATGGGATCTAGCAACCTTTGGAGCTAACCCCGCTGTGGACTTACTTGTATGCCTGGAGAGAAGGCACACGATTGGATTTCGATATGTTGATATTACAAGAGCGGTGGTCATTCATCACGGCAGTAAGGATACCAGAGTACCTGTTGAAAATGTACGGTGGCTAGGAAAAACTATGAAACGATGCGAAGTACGGGTTTTGGAAGGAGAGGGCCACGGTCTGATGGCCTCCGCGGCTGTTATGAGTTCGGTCCTGATGGAAATTGCTCGAGAATGGGAAGACTGGACGAAAGTTACCGGTGCCACACCGAGCTCTAAACCTGATGGTGGAAGAAGAACTCTGAGAGAGAGAGCTAGTATTTCAGCTTTCCGATGATGTGAGAGGGTATGAGTACAAAGGAGTTCGGTATGCGAGAGGCTGGCCTGACACGAGTTGCTACCAGCCGAGGAGTTCTGGTTTTTTTTTGGCTTTGGATCTCCCTGCGCGAGCCGTGAGCTATTGTACACACGTATTTAGCGTTTTCTCATATGTGCTTTTATGAAGTTTAGGACTTTGAGCTCCATTTAGATGATCCGTACGATGACGATCTTGTACTAATCTAATACCATTTAAGAATACATGTATTATTAAAACACTAGTGCTCTAATGCTAAGATCTTTAATAAGACTAGAATTATAGTGATTGAGAGTGGGGTGGAGGTTAAGAGACCTCGTTCCCACGATGAGAAACGAGATCTCGAGAGTATATACCGGTGTGCCTGCGTTGATCATGCGAGCCGAAGCGAGGATGAAAGGTCACTGGCCCAGCAGCCCGTCATTATCTAGTCGTTTAGCGTTCTATCTCTAGATTCGACCAGAGGAAACCGTAGCCGAGTCCAGACAACAGAGGATCTGCTGCAGTGGGTTTTGGGAGGTGGGGCTTGGAGCTTGGAGCTTATTTGGAGGTGCGATGACAGACAGCTTCAGAGGTCAGCAAACGGCGAGAGTTGTACCTGCAGAAGTCACCGCCACAGCCCGGCCATGTGAACACCACAGACTATTGAAAGCAAGTCACGCTGAGCTGCTTGAGGATTGGTGGACGCATGCCCTAGGGTTGAAAGAAATGGGTGGACCGTGTGCGTGCGTCTCCGCCTTTGGGGGCCCATCTCTCGTGATTCCTGCCCCTGGGGGGAGATCTCGGGGCTTGTGTCCTCTGCTGTCATTATTCCCATCTTCGCTCACAATCAGCGCGTGCACTCTCTTTGACACGGTGAATATTCCGGTTGCAATTGATCGGATCTTAATCAAGGTACGAACGAATAGATTACAAACCTAGTCGCTTGGCCGGTTGGCCTGTCTTCTGCTTGGATTTCGACGTGGGCCGCAGGACAGCGTTTGCATTACCTACGGAGTACGACCGCGAAGACTATATTGGCGCCGACAGCAAGGACAGCAAGAGAGCTCTTTTCGAGCTTAGGATCGTCTCGATACATACCTCCCACGAATCTTCGAAGATCAACGGATCAGGCCGAGACATTAATTCGTCGAGGCAAACGGGGTTTTATCCCACTACCATCAGTAACGCCCGTCATCAATGCCACGATATAACCATCGGTCTCGTAGGTCTCTGTCTTCCTCCTGTCCCGTATATCCTTCGGGCGTGAACACTTCCTACAAATAGAAGAGAACGAAAAGCAGTACTGACCAAAAGAAATTCCAGCCATCTCAACTTCCCCCTTCTTCTCGCGAAACCACACGATGCCTTCTCCCCGGCGCGTGAAGGTCCTCACCCTTCTAGTCTTCCTCTCGGTCGTCATAATCCTATTCTACACATCTTCGATACGCCAACAGCATTCACTTGGCATCTCAGATCCCTTTTACGAAAAAACCATGGCTGGATTGAAAGACAAAGATGCCACCTCTGGGAAAGCGAGTACAAAATCCGGAGACAAGAAAGAGGATGGCGGTGGAGACGATGAGGAGGTTACGAGGTTAATGACTGAGAGGTTAAAGGAGGCCGCGAAGTCTGCGAAAGACAAGGCGAATGCGAAGGCCCAGAAACCAGATCCTCCTAGTAAGGTTGTTGGTGTCGGGAGTGCTGCAGAGGGTGCAGATAAGAGTGCAAGTAAGAAAAAGGTGATTACTGAGGAACAGGAAGTCATAAAGGAGGAGCCTGAGGAGACGAAGGAGGAGCATGAGGTTGAAATGGAGTTGAATACCATTTTGAAGAAGGCGCCAGGTACGAGACTACATATTTCCGAATCTCTCCTATTTTTCTTTGCCCTTGAACTATTATATCCCAATAACTTCAAAAATGGTTTACTAATTACAAATCATAGTAATCATATTCTCTAAATCCTACTGTCCCTACTCCCGACGAGCCAAAGGAGTTCTCCTCGAGAAATACATCATCGACCCCGTCCCATTTGTCGTAGAACTCGATCAGCATCCTCTCGGACCAAAATTACAAGCCAAACTAGCAGATCTCACCAATAGGAAAACAGTGCCGAATATTCTGGTTAACGGGGTGAGCATTGGTGGCGGAGATGAGATTGGAGAGTTAGATACGAATAAGAAGTTGATTGATAAGATCAAGGAGTTGGCAGGGAAGAAAATTGTTGCGATGAGTTTGAGGGATGTGGAGGCAGAACATGGATTGTGACTTGCCCTAAAAAAAGATATAATTCAAAACCTTTAGAATGAGGAGGAAGGGAAACGGAAAGACGTTGTAAAGTCGAAATTTGTCCCAGACAATCATCCATTTTGGAAGGGGTACTAACGCTATTTTTGAGGTTCGGAAGGGAGGAGCATCATGTATTGGCGTTATTTTGAGGGATTTACTGATCAAAAACCAAGCATTTTTCCATGGCGTTGAGGCTTTCTTGGTTTTCGGTTCGTGTGTAGGGATGGGTTTGGTGGATACCCTGGGTCATTTGTATCTGATATTCAAGAGGGCTCTGCTTGATTAATAATGGAAATTCATTTAGACGGTAGCTCCGCCTCGGTGCTTTAAGCCTTCTTTCCTTCTCTGGGAGTTTTGGGCAAAATTTCTGAGCTCGTATGTTGATATTATGAATGTATCTGATCCGAACGGGCTTTTGCGAAACGAGAGGCGACACGGAGACACGGTTTCACTCTTTTATGAATTTACTACTATCAAATTCTCTTGCGTGTGACGCCAGGAGAACTTTAGGGCAAGAACTTTACATGATAGTGCTACTTGTTAGGTCCTGCTTCAATCTTACCACGCATAGTTTAGGCCTTTCGCATCTCCTCATCCCCTCAAACTTGTCGCATTGGCAATAGCAATTTGACTATGTGTGTAGGGAATTTGAGGAAATACTACATTTCAAGAGCATAATTCGCCTCAATATTTGTAATACCCAGCCACCAAGACCCCGCGTCACAAGATAGATATTTTGACCCTAGATTCAACCCGGGAAAAGACCATTCATCGGACATCTTGCAATTACCGAAGTCTACAGTAACTAAACTTCCTTTACCATACCTAAAAGTCGCATAGCGCAAGGAGAATATAAAGACCCAAGACTCAAATATTAATAATGCTCCCTCATCACTATAACATCATTGGATACCACTTAACGAAACGCTTACCTCTAGATCAGCTAGAGAAGGTCCAAGTTAGGCTTTTGTCGAATCAGTTACAAAGTCGAGAAGTCCTCGACGTCATTAAGCTTTAGCTCGATTAGTTTCCGCAATTCCTGATTCGATTTCCATGGTCATACCTTTAAAAACTTAGAGGGTTGTTAGTTATGGGCTTGATTGGGATGGGCTCTGTGGATTGATAAGGAGGCTGCACTGATGTATTCCTGGTATACCTGTGTGCTGGTGATCTAGATGAAAATCATGGACTGGAAATTGTCTGAATGCCGGAGTGTAAGCTCGTTGCTTGTGGTTGTGCTGTTGCTAAGAGAGGTTATGATGCGAGGTTTGGTTCTTTATGAGCTCGAGGGAGTCTATAGTATTGGTGTTTTGTAAGATACTCTTCTCCTCCAATTTCTGATGTCCTTTTTATCGGAATTATATTACAGGGTTTCTGTGTGAATTCTTGTCAAGATAAAGGAACACGTGAGAGATAATGGCTCGTGACATTTCTTCAGGATTATCTCGAAGGGAAAGATATTTGCTTATGCAGAGGAGAGACATCCTTCTATATGGAAACGATATGTTGATAAGGAGAAAAGTGGAAGGATGGCTCATCATGGAACTATAGGGGGAGAACAAGTAGTGGAGAAGCAACAACAGTCAAATCTTTGCTTTCAATCCTAGGAAAGACACCAAAAGTTATAGCTGGTGCAAGACTGCCCTTACGTCTTAGTTATGGGCCCGAATTGGATTCGAGGTGCTTTTATATCATTCTTTTCACTCTGGAAACTACCCCATGGACAGCCAGCGACTCTTCGAGTCCGTAACTTTTCCCGTGTTGTCTAAAAATACTTACGCTTATGAAACTAAGATTTATAGGACAGGAAATCACTTTGGATGAATCAATGACAGTATGATCTATTTTCGCAACATTTAATGGAGATAACACTTCTTTATAACCTCCTTCTATGGGCTCTGAGATACAAAAGTTTATGTTCATAAAAACCTGATGATTTCAAGGAAATATTTTTCTTGTAGATCTGATGAATAGAATATAGACAAAA
Source organism: Neobulgaria alba (assembly GCA_003988965.1). Classification (NCBI taxonomy): domain Eukaryota; kingdom Fungi; phylum Ascomycota; class Leotiomycetes; order Helotiales; family Gelatinodiscaceae; genus Neobulgaria; species Neobulgaria alba. The sequence continues at coordinate 81,690 of QYAM01000043.1, forward strand.
AAACCTATTTCAGCCGTCTTTGATCTCTTTATATCAGGTATAGTAAGTACCTGAATCAAGTGTTGCTGAGAAATATGTCATCAGTTCAGCCTCGTGGCCCAAGTCATCAGCCTCGCAGGAAATTTTGATGCCCCTCTTCCCCTCGACGAACTGACAGCTACCATTCTCATCAAAAGCTACCAACTCACCACACAGCGCTTTAAGAACTCAAGACGTTTTTCGCCCAGCTTTGGGGGACCAGAGATAATCATTGGCTTTTTTTATTAAAGCCAATTGTGCTTCGTGCTCTTTCAATGGGCAAAGCACGCCACTACATACCCTTTACTAAATTATAAAACTCTCCACGATAATCAGATTTTATTGTCGCCATGGAGCTCATTCCTCGAAGGTTATTATGTGCTTGCTATAGACCTAATGGTTGCATGTCAAAAGCCATGGGAGTTGGGAGGATACGAACGATGGCCATCAAGAAGTCCATCCCCAAGGCAAAACCCCCAAAGTCGAAGCCAATTCCCAAAACTCCGAGTCCAAAACCTATGGAATACAAGTTCGTCTCCTCTTTCGATCCATAAACCCAGCTCTTAAACATTATTCCAGACCATCAATACGCAAACCTATCTCCTCTCAAAAACCACCGGAACCACCAGCCCTCCCAAAGAATGTTCTTCGCTATCGAACCCAACCCATAATATTTGGCGGCCTCACACTCTTCGCCATGACAGCATACATGGCATACGCCTACATTGAATTCACACGCCCCAACATAAAGGGGCCAGCATCCGCCTCCCCCTCCTCCCAAGAAGACGTTTCCTCCCAATACGATAAAATCGCGAGAAGTTTCGACGACGATGTGAACGCCATGGAAACAACCATGAGAATAAAATCTCTCCGAAAGAAGCTAGCTTCAGAAGCAACTGGAGATGTTCTTGAAGTCTCAATAGGTACAGGACGGAATCTCGAATTTTACGATTGGAATTTTAAGGGATTTCATGGTGTAGGTAAGATTGATGCGAGAGGAGATATGAAGAGGGGGAAGATAAGAAGTTTTACTGCTGTTGATAAGAGTGGAGAAATGTTACAAATAGCACATGAGAAGTTTTCGAAAATGTTTCCGGGTATACTTGGTGTGAGGTGGGTTATTGCGGATGCTTCTGAGGAGGGGAGGATTCCTGGACCACCGAGGAATGCGAATGAGAGGAGTGGGAATTTAGAGAGTAAGTATGATACGGTGGTGCAGACTATGGGATTGTGTTCGGTTAGTGATCCGGTGGGTTTGTTGCGGAATTTAGGGGAAGTGGTTAAGGAGGAGGAGGGAAGGATTTTGCTACTTGAGCATGGGAGGGGGAGGTGGGATTGGTTGAATGAGTATTTGGATAAGACGGCTGAGGGTCATGCGAAGCAGTTTGGGTGTTGGTGGAATAGGGATATGAGGGCTATTGTGGAGGAGAGTGGGTTGGAGGTTGTTAAGATCGAAACACCAAAGTGGTGGCATGGGGGAACTACTTGGTGGATTGAGTTGAAGAAACCGAAGGGGGAGGTTGGGAAGGAAGTGGTAAGGAAAATCCCTACTAGGGTGGAAGCGGAATGTGATGAGTGCAAGAAGGATGACACATCTAAGAAGCCAGATCAGGAAATTCTTGAATCGCAACCAAAAAAGAAAGGATGGTGGTGAGCGGACTGGATTAAAATTTATAAACCACAGAATATTTAGGCGCTATTCCCCGCGTTGAGACACGATTCTCCACTCTGTCAGAAATTAACAGCGGCCCCAGGAGCCTTGAGCTGAGATAAGAAATGATCCTGCTGAAGAGCGACTATTTATCTTTTAAGGACCCTACGAACCTCGCCGAAGCTAGAAATTTTCAAGCATCAACAGTTCTAATGTAAGTAAATATGTAGAAATATGTAACTTTGAAGTCTAAAGATATCCCAGTAACAATTCCATCCCCAAAGAACAATTGGGCTGCAAAGGTTGGGAAGATATAGTATATTCTAATAAAAAAGAAAGAGGTTTTCCGTTTTTCTTTAAAATATATAAAGACAATGAAACTTAGGGGCTAAGGATAATTGGATTCCGCTTTTAGTGAGTAGTGCACAGAGGACCAGGGAATTTAATACACTCTATAAATTCCTCCTTATCTAAGTTGTCTCCTAGCCCCTGTTTTGGTGTTCGATCTCGAGATTGCTGGATACTTAGACGCTCATACTTTGGGTAGAAAGTCAGCAAGAAATATTTGCCTTCATCACTTAACAATGTACGATCTATTTCCTTTGCCTAGAGACGTTGGGTGCCTGAACAACTAAAGCACGAAAATTAGTTTTGTTAGGCGAAATGGATCTGAATCCTTATTTTGACCCGTGAGTAGATGGAAGGGGACATAATACCGATTCTGGGTACCCCCAAACAGAAAGGATCGGGATTGACACGTGACGTGGCGGAAGAAGGAAATGTGTGAGAATTTGATACGTCAAGATATTCAACACTAGCTAGAAGCTCTGTATGGCTTGCATCTGTCTGGGGTGAGGCAAAGGAACAAGCTAATATGTGCTGCAGTATACATCTCAACTTGACTCCACTTCTCTGAGATCATCGCTTTGGGTGGAACGCAGAGAATCCTTTAAATGTGGCTACCCAGCCTTAATCCTAATTAATAAACGACCGAAAATAGAAGTTGGTTAAAGCGATCAGTGTCCACCAAATGACGAGGAAGATCTCTATGTTGAACCGCGATTACCACACGGCAACCAAAGGTCCATTCAAAAGCATGCCATGAACTTCTTCTAGCAAGGGATTGAGAGCTAAGCTTTGAAGCTCGTCACCTCTGAAGCGGGGTCTCCAGATTGACATCTGAGATGGAACATGCAGAAGTCAAAGCGTGTAACACTAGGTTGGAATGACCTGATAATGACAATTTTGGCGGTTCAGATGAAGACGTACCTGGTTAAGGGGTGAGACACCAACAGCCATCATGGTCGGTGTTGGGGACGTCGGACGTCCATGAAAAGGAGAGGCTGAACATGCCACGCGTGGTTACAAAAGACGACCGATGTGGAGATTCTCGCAGTTGCAAGCTCAGAACAAACTTTGGTGGAGAAATGGCAGGGTACGAATAGGAGGAAACATAGGGAATACTTCGGTAATAGGATAGTAGCTGAAAGGCTGCGCGGGGGAGGGTGTATTGCTTGTGATAGGGAGAGGGCCAATACTCGGCATGGATTTGCTTGTTAAACGAGACGACTTAGGTACAGTACTTTAAACCAGCCAGTTCACGACTCTTGTGCCCGCATTCCACGTGGGGTGACGAGACTCAGCTCAACGGCTGACAACTTGGTGGAATGTTTGCTGGTAATTTTGTGCTGCCTCGGAGTGTCTGGAGGGGATAGATTGGCCTGTCTCACCTGACCTGCACGGGATCTCGTACCACCCGCTCGTTCCCGATGGAATCTGGGGTTGAGATCTCGGATCGGGTTTCAGGTGGTTTTTCGGCTGGCAGTGGGGAACTCGGCAGGAGAGATCTCCAAAGGAAAAGCCTGTCCAGCAGCTGCCATCACATCGCACCTCCAGCCGATTTGGGCCCAGAGGTAGAGTCTGCAAATTGTGCATTTTTGGACGGCCGGGTGTGTTTGCCCGCATGACTGCATCGCACGATTCCGGCGCTGAAGCCGTGAGGTTTTCTAGGATCTGCGATGTTCGAGCGAAACATAACTTGTTTTGGGGAGAGGCTGCGAGGAGTTGTGTTGTCCGTTGGCGGCCCCTGTGAGAAAAGAATGTCCCCGCCGCTCTTACCAGTCGCCGATGACCCTCGATATTAAGCAGACGGCTTGAACATTTAGCCTTCTGTGATTGCCCACTCCCGCCTTCACTTCACCCTTCACATGCCTACGAACCAGTGCTGACTGCTGCTGGCCCGGCGGACCAGTCTTCTTTTCGTCTTACCGCTACTTGCTTGGAGCTGCTTCTGGTCTAAGCCTCGTTGCTCTTCGCGGGGAGCTCGCGGCGGCGGCTTGTCTGACGCCCCTTCGTGGAGACCAGACCAACGCATGCAGGACACAGATTATGCAGCACGATAGAAATTGAAGCTTCAGTGCATCAGTGGACGCGGGGAGCTTTTTCTGCCGACTCGTACACCGCCCGCCCGCCATGGATGTCGTCCCAAGATGCTTCGAATCGCTTACAACTCGTGTATCTTGTATGCAGGCTACTGCAGTGGGGAGGAGTGAGCGCATTCCTCCAAGCCCTGCAGTTCAGCATTTGCTGGTTGCGCCGCTGTTGGTCGTGATGCTACTGAGAGCTGAAGTAGGCGTCATACGTTTGATTTTCTTTGTTCGAAGAGCCAGAACACGCTACGGTTGTTGAGAAGATCTTAAGTATCTATGACGCAGGTAAAGCAAGAGGGGGTCTAGTTTAGGCCCGGGTTGCTATATCTGTGCCTCTCAAGGGACCGCATTTGCGAGTCAGTTGGCTGACCAGGAGGATTTTTAAATCTTAGAATTGTGACTTTAGCTGAAGCTGAGAACGGAGCTCGCCGTGATGTGACGATTGGATTGGCCGTGAAACCTTTGGCTCGATTTTCTCTCTGAACAGAAGTCGACCTTTGCTACCAATAGCAGAGCTGCGCCAGTAGCGTACGGCGGACCGAGGGCGAAGAAGTACCACCGGGGGAGACCTTTTCGCAGTCCAGAAGGCGGAAGGCTAGAGAGAAGGCAGTGGGTGGCTGTCTGGCGGGCCGTTCAGCAGCGGTTCTCACCTATTAGGCCAAATCTCGAGAGAAACAGGCAAAGACGGTGACGGGGAAAAAAGTCTCGAGCTAAAAATCACTGCAAGGTTCATAATGCGCGGGCAGCATACGATCGGATTTGGTGTTGGATAGACTGGATAGGCTCGAGACAGGCCCCATCAATCAGTACCGTGGATGCTGCTAGCCGAGCTTTTCAGTGGGCCTCGGGCACACGACATGGGCATGAAGGCCCGCGTCCGAGATCCATTGTTTACGTTGGAGTTTTCACTGTTTTAGTAATAGCAGGACGAAACAACAGCAGCATCGCGGGGACGACGGCGTGGTCACTGGAAACGCTGGAGATGAGCCCACCGAGGGATCCAAGTAAGCAGCCTGGAGAGCACCAGCAATCTCCCAGGCCCGAAGAGGGCGCCGGTCAGCATGGTGCGAGCGAGGTTTTGGGGTGGTTCTAGAGCGAAGACTTGCCCACCTGCAGACGGAGCCCAACATGCCCTCGCTCAAGCTCCAGCGTGGTTGAGCTGTTGCCGGGCGACCAGATGCAAGCTGTGTTGCTGGTGTTCGCTCGGTGCTCGTCGCTGTTCGCACCTATGGATTTGCCTTCCTGCCTGCGCTGCCTTCGCCGTCGCCTCACAAATTGCCGTGCAAGAGACTTTTGCGTCTCCGCCCTTGACTCGCTGCCCAGCTAGTGTACTGGCACCCCTGCATCAGGGTGCCGCCAGCTTCTTTGATCCTGGGAAAGAACTGGTCCCAGGCCCGCGCTCTGGTTGTTCAGTACAGTGCCAGTCCCAAGTCCGCTGAAGGGGTGAAACCGCCCGCCCCATCCTGTCCTGGTCGCTCTTGCCTTCGTTCTCCTCCTCGGCGTCATCCATCCCGCCATCCACCATCCCTTTGCAACCTCAACCTCAACCTCATCCCCATCCCCATCCCCATCCTCATCTTTCTCTCCTCGTTGCGCACCCACCTCTGCCCTCGCCCTCACCGTCCATCTCACCCACCCACCTCCCGTCATCACCGCCGCCGTCGCAGATATACAACGCCTGCTCTCAGTGCGACTTCCGTCCTGTCCCACCCGTCACAACAGCATTCTTTGTTCGGGCCCCTTGCCCTCGACTTTCCTGAAATAGCGATCCATCCCTTTACCGCCTCCAAACGCCCAGCACCACTGGAAGCCCATTTTCTGCGGTCCTCCCCAGCTCCACGCCATCCTGCATCCCAGGATCCTGCTGCTGCTCCCTGTGCCCAATAATACCAGGCGCAGCAATTAAGCCGTCGCTACGAAGATCGACGTGCAGAAACACAACAAACCGCACGCTTCCCCAAACCGACCTGTCGCAAACATTATTCTCACCTCCCCGGCAATACACCATCTCGAGCTCCCTCCAGTCGCGATAACCTCAGCCTTCCCCTCCTCGAATCCTATAGTCGTCGTTGCCAAATCGCCATAATGACTTACAATACTCGTCGCAAGTCTTTGTCGTTGCCATCCCTAGGCATCCACTTGCCGGTGTCTCATGCCTCCAGAGCGGCAGCTCGACTTTCACCGCCTTCTGCCGGTCTAAATTCCGAGCATCCTCCTGCCAAAAAAATAAAAAGGTCGCATGAGGATTCGCCCTCGATGTCGCCGCCGCCCAAACGTCTGCCAGTAAAGTACGAAAATACACCCCCGCCATCGCCAGAGGCCGAAACCCACGAGATTGACGAGCGGGATGCGAAGCCGCGGGAAATCGATCTGGAAGGCATCAACGATGATATTGTGGAGGGGGTGATCGTGCAGTTACAGAAAACCGGAAATCGCCCCCATCTAGTGAAAGAACTTGCAGCTATCTTGTCGCAGAGTGTCAAAATAGTTGAGCAGTAAGTAAACTCTGAAATCTATAACTCAAAACTAATAATTCTCAGGTCCGCAAACCCTTCCGCGATCATTTCTTCCCGACTTTCCTCATATTTAAAACGATCATGGTCAGCATTGGCGCCTTGTCCTGTTGCGAAGGAACTAGAGACCGTTCATCCCAGGAGAACATATTTCTATTTGACGACCTATCCTCATCAACCAATACCAAGTCCTACTGCCATCCAGTATCCGTCAAGAGCGATCATATCGCCCTCCGTGTCCAGTGCAGCTTCGAGATCCGACGAGGCAGACTCGGAACGAAGAAGAGAACTGTCCCCTTCGCCAGAAGTGGATCTCTCTGCACCCGAATTCGATGATGATGACCTAGCTACTCCGCCTACCCCTACTGGCTCATTTTCTGGTCGAATGGAACACCTACCACGTAGCCACCGGAACTCATCTCCACCTCTTGAGAAGGACGAGAAGGAGTTCACGCAGACCGCCAGAGGAATGCAGAAACGGAAACTGGGTGACGATGTACCAATGACGGGAGTACCATCAGAAATGGCCGATCATCCGACGAAAAGTATGGATACTGATGCCCTGTTTGATGAAGGTCGTGCTCTGAATATTCCGACTGCTTCGGTCTTTATCAGCAGTCCAGCCATGAAACCCAGTTTGTCACTGGGTATGTCGAAACGAGGATTCGAGGATTCTGGCGACATGTGGACACGCATCGACAGTGCCATGGAGTGGGACTTACGAAGTCCTGAAAACGTTGAGCTAGATGAGCTAGACGGGATGTTTGACGACTTTTGAACGACTTAATGATGCGCGTTCCTGTTTTGATTCGTTGTACCAGCCTTTTCTCTGCTCTTTTGCTCGACTTCTTTGCCTCTCAGCTCACTTGAGACCTTGGCTGAAGTAGTATGTCCTTCTTACCGTTGTCTTTTTGTCTATCGCTTCAGACGTGTATTATGTAAGATATAGAGGGAGAAGATAGATGGAATCTCAAAAGTTGGCAATTAGCGAAAAGATGGAAGAAAAGTGTGGTAAATTTTGATGTTGGGACGAGAAGATATTTAGGATGGCCAAGTCATTAATGGCTTGAAGGCGAACCGGCGTTTTGTGAGCGACTTTTGTTGATTATTTGTTTGCTTTAAGTCGCCTCGAGAGTTGCAGGGACATGTATACATAGGAGCAGTGATGCACAGTACGCTTTTTGCTGGCGCGCGACGATGAGTAAGAACAGACAGAGTTATGAAATATAAATGATAAAAATCTCCCCTAAAACATCTTCCTGCAAATGTATTATGCTACTAGTTACTCCCCTTTGTTGTGTTTTGCTTAGTGAGAGGAGGATGAAGGGCGGTTGTACTTCCATACTGGGCGCCACCTCGAATTATTTGTCGTTTTAATTCAACTCCCCACACCGCCCGAGTCCCGATATCATCTTATCTCCTACAAAATAGAAATTCTAAGGTTTGCCATATGAGAATCCCATTATTGTCCGTGAGTTCCGGTGTTTGCGGTCATCGGATCGACGATCAGGTCGTGGATGGGACCGTGTTCAGAAAGTGACGAAGAAGTGTCTGGGATTGTCGGGGGTTGGGTTCGTTTGGCTTCGTTTGGCTTGGAGTATATGCGTGGCATCCAAAATATAGCACGTGAGCCCGCTTCCACTAGTGTCGGAGTAGTCGCCTGAGGTCAGGGGGGTCGTCTCACCTAGCATCTGCTCACCTGGCACCTCTTTGGCTTGGGGTTGGTTGAGGTGGTGTCAGCTTCTTCCATTGCTTGTAGTGTTTCGGGATCGAACGGGTCGGGTATGGGAGGGTTTGTGTCTCGGGATGGGAAGGGAAGGGGAGTCAGGGAGGTATCCGAACTTTGGCCCCCAAATACGGTAGGGTGTGAGATAGCGGTCGGGTGATTCTGAGGGGGTGAGGTTATAGGTGATTTTGTTTATTTTGGGACGTTTGATTCATGGGAATGAATTCCTCTTCGGATGAGGAGAGGGATGGTTCTGGAAGCGAGGGAGGCTGTTGAACGGGAGGTATGTAGAGAGGAAGTGGGTTACGGTTGCACATCCGGACGGGGCTATGCGGCTAAGGCTGGTGGGATGATTGAAGCGAGGGAGGTTTTTGGGGTTGGGTAGGAATGCGTAATGTAGGTAGATTAGACGGGTTTTTTATGTAGGGAGGTACGGTGTCTGATGAGATGAGGGGTAGGGCAGCAATGCGAGCGTGTTCTCTGTTGGAAGGTGGTAGAAGGGGTGGATGTGGAATCTACCTTTTAGGGTTGGGTTGCTTGAAATGAGGGGCAAATATGCATTGTTTTGTTGTTGTTTGGATGATTTTTGGGTGGTTATTTTAATGAAGTACGAAATTTGGGAAGGTTGTGCGAGTGAAGTCTCTTGATGTATTGTGATTCATAATTATTAGCACTGCATTTGAGTCGAAGCCTACATTGTTCTTGATTTACGTCTCAAGGGGCAGTCTATGCACTGAGGCTTTGAGTTGTGACTAAGACATGTCTGAGCCAACGCCCGAATTTGAGGCATATTACTATTTCGTGTTATAAACAGAGACTTTCTTAATGGAGAGTCATATCAAAATTCCGAGGGAAACACTTGCAAGGAAGCCTTGTTATGTGTCGAGATTTTATCAGCTCTTACATCCAATCCCTTACTTAGTGGCTGCTTTTGGAGTTTTGAATATCGCTTTAGAGGTAATTAGACCGGCAAGTGCCATCACTTTGTCTTGCTCGAAGACATAGCTGAGACCCTGAAATTGTGCACCAAAAAGCCTTCAATAAGCGAACGCCTTCTTACCTCCTTTTCTAAAAATAGATAACTCTAGAATTATATTTCAAGGCAGAGCAAAGATCAGTAGTAAAGCTAAGTGTGTAAAACATTCACTCCAAAACCCTATTGCCTGAAGAACCTAGCTCGGTTTGTCAAGCAAACTATTGATTAAGATAATGTAACCTACTTCTATATCTAAATAGCATTTCCAACCCACTACTGCCCTTCCCCATTATTTCTCCCTTCGTATCCATCCTTCTCATCCCTATTCCCAGCCTCGTCATCTCCCGGCATATCTCCCGTCAAAAAACCATCTAGATTCTTAATTCTCGGCGGTCTCTCAGGAAACTGACTATCATAAACTGATTTTGTCATCGCACTCATTCTCCTCCTCTCTTCCGACCCTATACTCTTCCCACTTTCCCTTCCTCTCCTCGACTGCTCTGCTCGCCTCTCTCGCTCCATAGCTTCTGACCTCTGAATCTCTTCCTGAATTTCTCGACCCCTCATCTCAGACCCCGCATACGAAGTATTCTTCACATCCTCCAATCCAAATGAGATTTCATCCTCACCTCTCCATGTACTCCTCCTCCTTTCTATAGGAGCCTATGAGCTTGATGACTTAGAGAAATTCGTGTTCAAATTTCGCTCTTGGACTTGCATCTGCGGTCTCTCATCTATAGGAGCTATAAATTTATAATCTCTCATCGAAGGAGTATCACTTCTAGGTATAATACTCCCTGGTGGGAACTACTGGAGCGGGATTAGAAGATTAGCGACTAGGATATGAAATCTCTATTTTATCTTCAATATATCGCCTTTTTCTATACCTGATAAGAACGAGATAGCCAACGAGTAAAATAAAAGCAGTTCCGACAATTAATGCTACAATGGCGATACAATAGCGATAGCGGTTTGAGCAGCTGTTATTCCTTGAGTCTGGGAGAGGGCGATGACGTTGATTGGTGAGACAGTTGCTTGTGCTTGTCCGGCTTCGAAAGTCGCTGTTGCTTGGGCTTAGCTGATTGAGATGTTTACCGGTGATACTGCAGTAAGTCAGTATTTAGGTCATTCTTTGGTGTGGGGAGAAACATACCAGAAGTTCCAACTTGAGCTGACGTAACTTGGGAACTTCCACTTAGTTGTGCTGAAGCGATAAGTGAGCCTGCACTCATCTGTGCACTCATCGTTGCAGATATAGCTTGCGAACTTGCTCTTTGAGAAGCAAGTGATTCCACAGAGCTAACGCTTGGTTGAGCCGAAGACATCTGAGCCTGGGCAGAGGTAGCTTGAGCCTCAGCTAAAGATGCCTGTACTTGCATGGATGAGGCTTGAAGTTCAGCGGAAGACTGCTTTGCAATTGCCGAACTGATTGAAGATTGTACTTTGCTCGTATCGCTAGATTTGGCCTTTCCCTTGTCTGTTGAGGCCTGGGACTTGGAAGTGTTGATTTGAGAACTGCAGTCACATCGTGAGGATTAAGAGTTTGGTAAAGCGTTCCGAGCGAGCAGCTCGGAGGGGATGTGATGTGCTTGGAAGCAGGATACGTTGAAGTTGGTTTGTTGGGTATCGAAAATGTACTAAATGATGCATCCTGTTGGCAAGGAAAATCCGCCAACCAATCTCTGTAGCCTCCAAGAAGTGCTTTGCCCTTTTCTAACGCCCGTTGGGTTATTTTGGCTGGCTCAATAAAGAGAGAAACAGGGGCACCGCCGCCGCCGTTATCAGGAATAACCACTTACATTATGACTACTCCTCTTTTCAGTTTTCAAGCAGCATTGATAGCAGGCAATTTTACTCACTTAAATTAGGCTATTGATACTCAGGGGAGTTCTAACATAAATGTTTCTTAAGTTGAAAATTATCCATTGAAATCAAGCAAAAGAACTTTGTACTTTGAGAAAAAGTCCATGCGAATGCAATCTGGAGGAGATACAGCCGCCTGTATTATAGTCATCACTACAGATAATTGGAAACTTTTGTTGAAACATCTGAATTCTGATACTCTAAGGGCGAGATAAAGTCTGTGCATTGTAGCATCACCAGTGCTCACAAGTCCACAAACCTCCAGGTATCCTACCATGGATTTGATAAGTGCTATTTCTTGCCTTCTTTATCTAGGTTACGTTTGTTGACTTCTTTCCTGAACGGCGCGCGGGAAGTAGAGATGTGTAAGGCTCCTCGGAGAGGACCGGTTCTCTACTGCCCGACGAGTGAATGGATATGCAAAAGAGGTGCGCTTTGATGTCTGTGTTAAAAATGTCTCAGTTGGACGACAAACAACCTTGATCCATTCTTGAAAACAACTTGGCAAACTTAAACATCGAGCGAAAAATGTTCGAGGAGACTTAAAGAGACGGTGGCCCTTATTAGAACGGACGTGGAAAAAGACATCCATGGACTTGCCAAATTTGGTACAGCTTTGACCGGACAAAGCTCTAAGTATAATAGCATTAAATTATTAGGTCAGAGGATGGGAACACAACGATCAATAACTCCTATCCTTCCATTTGCTTTTTTCAAACGACAGATCGCATCTTCACAGACCGCACCGACAAGACCGGCAGATGAAAAGCAATGTAAAAAGCCTAGGCACTTGCTCTGGAAGGCGTATCACGTATTAGATATAAGGAATACCACTTTCAAAGTCTTCAGAAGGCGATGTGAGAGGACGAGGGTGACAGCTAAGATAGCACGTGGAGTCTGAAAAAAAAATCCTGCTATGCTTCTATACCACGGGAATGCTCAGCACATGCTGTTTAACTATAGCCTACTCCGCTCCTTTACTCCTATGACACCTGCCCCGATTGACACGAACAATTTGGAGCTAGGAGTCTTTTTGGTGAGGGGAAACTCATCCCTCCAAAATCAAAGTTTCAGGCGAAACAAAATATTTTTAATAGGTACAACATATTATAGAATAGTATTTACGAGAAGTTTTTTTTGGCTGGAATTCCTCTCTTCGTAGTCGGCTTGATCTTGTTACAGTTCAAATACATTTTAAATGTCGAGTGGCGAGTAAGCCCTCATTAGTATGCTAGGTTTGAACACCAAATTAGTTTTAAGCCTCTTATGAATCAGAAAAAAACAACTCGTGAAAATAGTAAAAACTTACTTAACGTAAATAAAAGATCTAATAAAGTTCAGAGGGCGTTTTATTCCATAGAAATAGAGCTGTAGCGTTCCTGAGATACCTGGACTAGAATTATTACAATACGGTGATTTCCGCAGTTCCTCGTCGCTGTAGAGCCGTATCTGGCGTTTCTCCTCGTGAGTTATATCGGAGTTAACTTGGCGGTTTGATTTGAAGTAAGCTCGACCACGCCGGCCTACGGAGTGGCGGATGGGTTGTTCAACAAGACACCGAGATAGTTGTCAAGCAGCATCAACACAAACCCAGGTTCCGAGAACCACGGAATATCTGGACAGCCCAAGCCAAACTGTGTCTGAACGAATGGACATCTGGGGTAGTGCCGCGGTTGACAGGCTTGGGTGACTCTACTGGCATAAAAAGGGAGCCTGTGTGACCCTGTGGTCGCGTGTATTGGCGCTCCGGACGATCATCCGCAGCTCACGTCCCACGCCTCAGCCTTGCTGCACCAGGCGCCTCCAACACCCTGGACGACATATTTAGACCTCCAAGATGTCTTCTCCATTCTCCATTCTTCACAAGGACCTCGAATGGCGCCCCTCCCGGAGAAACGAGCTGGCTTCGCAGATTTTGACAACGAGCTGATCTATGATGACAGTTGCTTCCGCGCTCACCACCCTGCCACCCACAACTTCGCCGTCGAATTTGGGAAGGCTGAAGCTCAAATAGCCTTCGACTTGTCTGCGAATGAGGTCCAGAGCTTTCTAGCTCGCCAGATCGCGGTAGAAAGGCCAGTGAGATGGATGTATGTCTTCTTTCCCCTGGAAGATTAGAGTTCTGACATGATTTTGTGACAGCAACATATGGGGGCCTCATCGTCAGAGATCAGTTATTGATTTTATCGGAGAGCATTATGGATTATCCCAGAGACTACGAGCCATTCTTCGAACTGCCCCTCCGGAGCCACCAGAATTCCACCTCAAGGAGGAGACACATCCACGACCGAGTTCAAATAGGAGCAGAGACGATATTGAAATTGCGGCAGTCGATGAGGAGAAGACCTGGCCGGAACACCAAGCACGCGGGGCTGTTCGTGATATAAGCCATTACAGGTTGGCCGAGCAGATGATAAATTACCAATCAATTGATTTTGGGGCCCGATGTAAGGATTTCTGGACTCAGTTAAGATACATAGCTAATGATTTGCTCCAGTCCTATGTTTGGGTGCCAATTGGATGCATGAAATGCCCGAAGCCGACGGCGAGGATATGGACGAGCCAGATATTGTGAAAGAAGGAAAGCAGAAGCGCTTATGGTCTTGGCTTATTCTCTGTGATGACCGTAGGTACCCCCTGAAATGCTCTTACGCATTTACTAAACTTGTTTAGACACCGTTATTTCTCTCCACGAGTACCCAGGCTTCGGAACCACTGAGGAGCTTAAAGCAACACGGTCCAATACTGTGAGTGTTCTGACCCAGCTCTCACATTTAGGCCGTGACAACACGGATCCAATGTCTATGCAGACAGTACGGCAAGCTCTTCCTTTGGAAATTGTCCAAGAAGGCTTGGAATTAGCAAGCCTACTATTTTATGTACGTTGTGGGCTTTCTCCTAAAAAGGATCTCACTAATTCAACCTTACAGTACCTTTTTGATGACTGGAAGGCTGTTTACAACACTGTCGATACGTACCACAGGAGGCTGGGAGAACTGGTAAGTAGAATCCATCTACTACCATTACACAGAACTAATTACTCACCAACAGCAACGCGAAGTCCTCGGAGATATGGTGAGCACAACATGACTTTGTCTCACAGCCAACCTAATCATTTTCACAGACCCGAAAATCGAGTAAAGCTCCCAACATAAGGATAATCCCCCGACTCCATATCCTTGGTACCCAAATCCGGCAGAACCAACATCTCTACTCAGGCTACAAAAATCTTATTCACCGTATCCTCGAATCCCAAGCCACTTCAAACACATCAGGATCAACCTCAAGCCTCACCAATTTATCAAATGTTCGAAACGGTGTTCAAATAGCCCAATCAGCTCGACAACGTTTCGAAAGACTAGGTGATCGTATTCAACTCCTAATACTGAGCGAAACGCAAGAATTTCTCGCTGAAAAGGATGCTTTAATAAATACTGTAAATTGACCCCTTTCTCTATTCTCATTTCCGCATTAAATTTTAACCTCGCCAAGTACTTCAATATCAACGCTCAAAAAGACTCTGAATCCTCCGCCCGCCTAACCCGGTCCGCCACCCTCCTCGCAAAACTAAGCGTCCTCTTCCTTCCCGTCAGTCTAATGACCAGCTATTTCTCCATCCAAATAGCCGACCTCCAAGGCGTCTACACCTCCAAAGATTACTGGTATTCTTTCGCGGGAATAATAAGCATTTCCTTCCTCGCCTTATTTTTCTTCAGTAAATTACTCATGGCTGTTACGGAGACGATGGATGGTTGGATGAAGCTTGTGAGTAATTTTTTTACGAGGAAGCTGTTGAGGCGTCGGAAGAGGGATGAGGATGGTAGATAGGATGAAATTCTTTTCTTGAGGCTCGGATTTGGGCTTGAACAGATTACGTTAATTTTATATAGCATGTTGGGTCGAAGATATCTGGGAAAATTGTTCGGATTGGGAATTTAATCTAACTTATACCTTTATATGGGGTGCCTTAGGCATGGAAGATATATATACAGATTTGAAAAAAATATTAAAATGCCCATTGGTTTAGGAACACAGTATCGATCTTCGGCAAAGATTCTAGCAACACTACCCTTACTTCCTTATCCTATGTCCTAGGTCTAAAGGAAGACAGTATACCACCAATCATCAACTCAATCCTATAAATGTTAAAGCTCATTTGAGGTAAAACAGAGCCAGCTCCTTCCTTACAGTTCAACATCAGAACAGACAAATCTTCATGTCTAGGTAAGGCTTCCTTCATACTTTCTTCAGCCGAGGGAGATAGCTACTTAATCAATCAAATTTTCTATACTTGATAAACCCCTTCCTCGTCAATCAAGCAGAAGCATAACTACCTACCTCTCTCCCTCTCTCTCCCTCGGAACACTAACAGTCCGCAAGAACTAGTCTTCCCCTTCTCACAATAAACTCCCCCAAAGGACCTAGGAATGAGAGTTGCTGTTTCTCTAGAAGTGGAACTTAGCTATTTCTATAGGCTCCTATAGCTCGGGTCGCGTTGAGTTTTGGTATTTTTCTTTCATAACCTCTTTGAATTCCGAATTTGTAATTTTCAATGGTGTTCGTAATAAATTTTACGAAAGCCAGCTTGAGGTAAATGGCATTAAGTGAACCTTATAAATACATAAATAGAGTCACAGAAACAACGAGAGCAGCGAGTTGAGTTAAAGATCACGCGTTATATTAATTTTTATATAGATTATAGCCCATTGCTATAATAGAAAAGCAAATAACAAAATAATGATTTTATCTCGCAGAAAAACAACGTAAAGATGTGCATCAAAGATTCTCCCCCAAGCAAGCCCGAATGAGACATTTCAACTAAAGCTCAAAAGTGAGTAACGTGGCAGAATATGATGCGGTGCATAATATAACCCTAAGTAGTAGATTCGTTAAGAAGTGAAAGGAGATATACCCAGCCACTACTCGTACATCTCCTGGCGAGGCTCTTCGTTGTTCCGTCCAACAAAATGACCAGTATTGATCAAAGAGACGAGATCATCCTCCATTGAATTTGATAGTGCGTTTGGACCAGTTTGCACCCCAGGATTTTGATGGCTTTCGTGAAATAGCCGATCCCGTGAAAGGGTTTCGTTCGAGTCGGCAACTCCGATCACGTTCCGAGGAGGAACTTGGATTTGAAATCTAGGGTTCCGCGAGACATTATGATCAGTGTTAGGGGTAGAGAAGCAGGGGGTCGGATAGCCACGAGGGTATTGTAATTTTTTTTGATAACCCAATGAATTGCCTCCATAACCCATGTTCGTTCCGGATATTCCCAATCCAGAGCCATTTGAAAAACCCTTCGGCACGACTTCAAAGTCACCGTCTCTTTCTGTGGAGGAGGCAACCGTTGCAGTGATTGTAACATCACTAGTTTGAACAAAGCCTGCTGCTCTATCGTTGTTAATGTCCTCCTCAGCTTCGTTGGCCTTGTTTTCACTAGTATGCTCTGTCTTGACCCTCTTGCGAGGGCCCCTCTTTCGTGGTTGAACAGGAGTTGATGTGTCACCATTTTGTTCTGATATGAAAGACTTTTCCGGACTTAGCTTTTTGACTGAACCTGATAACGTCTTTTTCTTATTGGGTCCTCGTTTGCGAGTTACTGTTGGCTTGGTGACTTTTGAGGCCTTCACGGGAGAAGGTGGGGCCTGTGACAATTATCAACTGAATGCATGAGTTTCTATTAATTTCCATGAACACTTACCTCGCGGTTCGTGACCGAACGGCGCCCTTTACCACGCTCGACTGGAGTTGGAGTACCTACTTCCACTTCATTGTTCTCTTCGTTTCTACTAGATGCTGGCATGACTGCTGGAGGTTGCGGAAGACCGCGGCCGTGGGATAAATTTAAACTAGGACTTAAAGCTCCATTCCAACCTAAGAACTCGCCGGGAGAGATTGCAGCACCTTGCGCAGAAGCAAGTTGGCCGAGCATCGTCTGACTAGCTTTTGACAGAGCTTCATCAAGAAATTGCTTTTCTTCCGGAGTGTTAGGGACCGAAATAGTAATACTGAATCCAGTCTCATTTGAGTATTTGAAATCGGAGCCGACGTGTGGTAAAAGCTCGTCAACTTGGGCCATGTAGCCTTGAAAAACTCGTGCCCAATCCTCTACGCCTCTAGCCCAGGACTTGAGGGACTCTCCAAGAAATGAAGGCATAGGATAGTTCTTAAAGGTGGGCAAAGTAGGCATTGCGGTATATCCGAATATCTTGGTGTATACCGATGTATCCCCTGCATCAACATTACTTTCGTGAATTTCCATCTGCTCCGCGGCTGGTGCCACAAGACCTCTAGCAGACACTCGAGCAGCAGGAGTCTCAGATATCTCCATACCAGATCCATCATATGTGTAAGGACTTTTGGAAATGTTGTGCATGGTATGGCTTGTCTCCATATCGTTCCCATAATATTCATAAGGGCCACCCGAAATGTTGTCCATGTTAAGGCCTACCGAACCATCTCTAGGACTGGAGGTCGTAAATGGGGTTGAGGCTGGTCCAGTGAAGCTACCGGACTCCATCATGTTATAATTACTTACGTTTTCAAGAGGCAGGCCCATCCGGACGGCCATAGAACAATGAGCCGTAAGGTGATTGTAGCTGGCACAATTGGAGCAGGTGACGTTGGTAAAGGACGGCATCTTGAAGGACATGGCCGGAGGAAGAGAGGTGCGACACTAGGCCCCTGGCTGTCGCAGTTAGGGTTATATTTAGGGAACTCTAACTAAAAGATGAGGAACGGACAAGGCAGAAACGGAAGATCTAAGCTCACCTTTGCTTGCTAACAAGAGCGAAATAGCGGCCTAGTTAGTGATACCAGGGAGATGATGGTAGAGACTGGCTATCGAGGCGGTTTTGGGACGGAGGCCTGCTGGCCAGATGTCGCGTAGGTCCACGAGCGTCACTTGATATCCACGAATGTCGAGAAATGCCTTCATACCACGGACGAGATCCGTATTGCCTCTCTTGCACTGCAGCAGGTGAGACAAGGCTCAATTGAGCGTGGCCGAGTATGAGGAGAGCACCATAGGTACCATGTAGAAACGCGCGTGCGACGGGCGTGGTGGTAAAGGAGACTCGGCTAATGGATGGAGGAGCTGATCTAACGGAAGGAAGATGCAAAGTGGTTTGGGACTAATGAAAGATGAGCGATAGAAGAGGGAGGGCGATGGAGATGGGAGAAGCTGAGGGGGCTTTATATGGACAGGCGGGTGAAGGCGTCTCTGGTTGGGGCAGAGGTGGTGCAAATCCAGCGAGGAAGGGACCGGGCCACATCGACGTGGACTTCGTCGAGCACGATCGAGGAAGGAGCGACCCAAGAAGACCAGCGCCCTTCCAGGCTCCGGCAGCGCAAGCAATGCAAGGAACAGGGAGGAGATTTTGGAGGAACGCGTCTCTCTTCACTTCGAAGGAAGGTGGGAAGCGTGGCTTCATAGGTCGCGATGCTTGCCTACAAGCTCAAGCGAGTTGGCAGCATCTAGTTTTGCATAATACGATATGGAACTGCCCCCGCCCGCAGTTGTAGCATGGCACCCACAACAAGAGCTCTTGGCCACACTTATTTCATCGCGTAAGTACTCAAAAGACATTGACATAACGAGATTAAGGAAGTTAGTTGAACGAAATTCTGTTCTAGGATATGCGCACGATACTTCCACACGCCTCCGGATCAACTCCCGTGCAAACTTCTAATGCTGACCGGTATAAAAGAATGCAGCCGTAACCAACGAGCCTTCCTTTCCCAACGCCGACATGACATCCTATGCAGCCGACCCAATGCTAACGCCAAACTATGCCATCCGTAATATGATCATAACTCCTTGTCTTGTGACTGCCATGAGTTCTCGGGTTCTTCCAATACTCCTGAATCTGCGACCACTTCGAAATTACTGAGCTCTTCTTTCTCTAGAGTGCCGACGAAAGCCCTGCTCACAAATCGGAGCCAAACTTTGTTCTTTTCGTGCTGCCGATGGTGTTTCTTCATTTCATGTTTGTTGGTTATTTCGAGATCATTGGCCCCTTCATCCTCTTCAACATCCTCTTCATCATCATCATCAATCTCATCTATCTTGTCGCTTTTCGCTGGTTTATACTGTCCTATTCGATGAGCAAGCTTGATATAACTTCGTACTGTTAAATCCTTCAATTTGTAAATCTTGTCGGTGAATGTGTCATATTCGATCTCGAATTGGAATGGCTTCGGGTGAGGCTTCTCGGCCTTTGGATGCTTGCCTTTGTGTTTGCCCTCCTTCCACTTGTCAGGTTCAATATCACCCTCGGAGGAATCGTGTGAAGGGTCATGGATGTCGTTGTTCAGATCAGTCAAATTTGCAAAGTATTGCTTGTAACCCATCAACGTGAGTGTTTGCGGAGAGTATGCTGGCCCAGGTAGCGATTTCTTCGACGGGGGGGAGGGTATGGTAAGATCGGGATCCTTGGGCTTCTTCTTATGCTTTCTTTTTTTCTTTTTTGCTGATTCGTGTTCGTTGTCGGACCCTGCATTCTTATCTTCTTCCTGATTCAAAGGATCTTCCGAAGAAGCCTGGTCATCCAGCCATTCTGCGGGCGCAGGAAAGTTCTGGGCGTCTGCCCAAACGACAGTATTTTCTAGGCCAGTGACATTGTACTCAATGATTCGAATGGTTGGGAAGAAGTTCGGAACGATGCTAGGACTGACAAGTGTGACCTGAAAGCGTTCTCCCCATGGCCCACCAATTTTCTTCGAAGCCTTGCCCTTCTTATCCTTCCCTTTTTTCCCTTTCTTCTTCTTGCTAAGATTCTCCAATTCTTCATCATCAGAATCATGACCGTCAAACTCCATCACCATAGCGGGATTCGGTAAACCAGCCCAATTTTCTCGAAGCTCCTCGAGATAATCATTAGCAGACTCAATCGTCAGTTCCTCATCCATTCTGGTCCGGATATCTGGATCCCCTCCTTGAAGTGTGAGAAGATCGACTTGTTTGGTATCCTGCAGCATGAAGTGGTCAATATTCATATGACCATAAAGTCCTCCTACAACGACATCGCGATATTGTCGAAGCCACAGAGTATACTTTTGCCAACAAGTTTCATCCCATAATTTTTTACTTTCTGTCCGCGCGGGAGGAACATGGCCGATAAGGATTGCCTTCATTCCCCGCTCTCGAATGAACTGAAGCTGGATCCTTAGCCATTCTAAGTGTTCGTAGCCTGGCTCCGAACGCAAAGCACAACCATCAACCGCAGCGTTGTGACTGAAGAAGTAGAGGGTATTTAGGCTGAAGACGGCCAACTTGTTCGGTATCACCTCGACGTAGTACCACCCGCCTCTTTCAAATCCATGTCTCTGCTCCTCTGGTATGAATTTGCTCCAGACATCCGCGTATGTCTTTAGCCACCGATTTGGCCCCGAGAGTAGGATATTGTGTGGGAGGATATCGTTATTGCCGAATGTCGAAACAATGGGAATCTTCAACCCCTTATCATCACTAAAAGCATCCAGGAACTTCTCTACCACCCACCGGTTCGTGCTCAGCACTTCAGCCTGGTGTCGCGGAATGTCTTCGTCACTATCGTGCCGCGCCGAGTCCCCCGTCCACACCACGAAATCGATGTCCTGGACATTGGACTTGATCCAGTCGAAAGTGGCGTTTATGAGGGCATAGGGAGAGTCGCAATCCGACGTTTCGGCACCATATGTTCCTGCCAGGCCCTTCCCTCGATGGCACGCAGCCTCTTCTTCGGTCGACGAATGCGTTTGATAGAACGGGTCGGGATGCAGATCTAGAAGTCATCAGTATCGCACAAGGAGATAAGCCTGGGGCTTCCCCACCTGTGATATGCAAGAATTTCCCATGTAATGGTCGTGAAGCCCGCTGGGGGTGTGAATCTGTAAGGTCCTCCAATGGCACCTGCAGGCCAGAATGCGAGCCGACGGGCGTTGCCCACGAACCCGGGAGGAGGCCGGCAGCGAGGAAAACCAATCTTGGTCGCATCTCGAGACGGCGAGGAGGAATAAAAAATACTTAGGTATCATGGATCAATTTTCGCACTCTTGCGTGCCGTATGGGGTTAGCAAGCTTGCTGCTCATGCCCAGGCGCGAATCAGCCCCGGCTCACCCTCGGTCTGACGTTCGTGGCTTCCTAACCCTCGAGGATCCTGGGCGATGGTGGAAGAGTCTGAGGCTGGGACGGGGAGAGAAAATAGAGGCAGAGAAGCAAAAGAGCGCGGCCGTTTCTTTTGAGAGCAGCGGAGTCGCCGCAGCGAAAGGGGCAGAGCAACTTGCTCTGCAGACGGCCGGCCTTGAAGTCCTCCAGCTGCTACCTCTCCAGGTATCTCACTCACCGCGGCATCCGCCCTCCTCCTCCAGTTCGCAGCCAGCGAAGCGGCATTTCGCCCAATCACTGATCCACGTGGAGGATACAGAGTCATCGGGCGAGGAATGCGATTCCTGTGACGTCGGATTTGCATTCGATTCCTTGCGAAAACGCTCCGTGACGACTCACGCGACACCCTTTCGCCGCGGGAAATGGGGTGTCCGCAGCCGCGATGTTGTGTAGCCTGACTTTCTGGAGTTGTGGAAACCCAGGAGGATATGCGAGTCGTTTTGACTGGGTGCTAATCACTCACGAGGACCGCCGTTTGAGCACCACCGCCGACGTATATATAAGCTGACCGGAATTCTGGCCTGCGAACGCAAGAAATTGAGGTTTCGAGTGCTGCTCGTGTGGTTGATGCGTTGCTTTCGTCTTTCTGGCAGGTAAGAGTGCTTGCTTGTCCTGCCTCTCCAGCTCAGCGACGGGCTAGTTGCCGCAATGTGCCGTGGCCTTCACCAATTCTGAGAATGTTTACACCCCCAAATCCCCCTGGACTCAAAATTAACATTTCTTTTTGCTGGTTCCGTTTTAGTCTGCGGACGTGAGCAGCTGCTGCTTAACCTGTGAGCAGCTGAGCCTGACCAGAGCCTGAGCACCCCCTGAGCACACGCTTAAGTCAGCCCGCGCACCATAATGTATGCCCCCGCCTACAGTGTACACCCCTGAATGTTTAAAGATAGAATGTTTTACTAGATAACTTTGGGAAGATTTTCATACTACCTTAAATTTATAAGTCACGATTTCCTCGTGATTTTAATAAATAATAAAGATAACAAGGGGAAAAGGCCAAGAGTAAGCTTTCTAGTTAGTAGGGCTAAGATTTTTTGCCTTAAGTATATATTTAAATATATATATAAGCTTATGCCTTAAATGATTAAGGCATAAGTATCTTAAGTAAAAGCAGTTTGCAGGTCATTGCACGACATAGTGGGATACACTGTACAGTTTTCTTACCGAACCTTGCCCGGAATCCTTTTCTGGTACCTTACAAGGGTTCCTGATTTTGGATCTCCCCCATTTTTTTCTTCCAGTATCCTGCTCCCTTGAAGCCCGGTGTACTTCGATACTTGTGTGTATGTGTATGCTGCATCGAGTTCTTTGATCTTGCTTAGTCGAGCTTCAATCGAAACGTTCTTAAATAATTATAATCATGCATATTTTCCTTGATGATTTTGCGAATCATTGTTGCTCCTTGATTTCCAAATTCCTTCTGCCACTTGATACCCTCTTCCTCGGTATTCACGGCCTCTTAGACGAAAATTATTAGCATATATCCATACATATTTCTTGAAGCATATTCGTCTAACATCAGAAGAAATCTTGTGTCAGGACTCACCTTAGTCTGTTTGCGATTCAAAGTCTCTACTTGAAGCTGCGGTGAGGAAGAATGTCGAAATTTTGATTAACGAGGGATTTCTTCTACATCAAGACTCGGGGTCGCACAGAATATGAGCTTTGACGGAAGATATTTGGTGAGCTCGCTCATCCCTTTGAATACAAATGTAGTGCCATATAGTTACTCGAAACTTCTTTATAACTCGCGTAGTCTCAAAACCCCAAATTTTTTTTATTTTTTATTTTCCTTTAGACGCACCTAATTCCTCTAGAGGTATATTCGCAGGGGTTGTTCCTCTAGCAAAAGATAGAGGTTTAATCGCACGGGCTTTTCTATACTAGAGTGACCCTAAATTTTCACTACTCGGATTACATTTAAGTATTTTTCTAGCTAATAAGATAGTTTAAATTATATAACTTTTCTTTATTCTTAAGTTAATTTTTATATATTATTAAAAATCTCGTCCTGATCCTGGCCCTGCTTGTTCTGTTATCTATGCTATTGAATCCGTTGTTGATGTTGTCACAGGCTCCTGCCCTGCTTCACTAGCTGGGATTTCACCAACAGCACCACCAAAATTACCAGCGGTCTGAACCGGAGGCTGTCTTGTTTCTCCCGTTGGTATCTTACCAGCAATGCCTCCAAAGTTTCCTTCGCCATCGGCTGTCACAGCTGATGAAGTTGCAATGCCCTGGCCTCTAACAAGAGCGAGAGTGATATCGCTTTGAAGATCGCTAGTAACACTTGCAGCGAGGGTAACACTTGGATTTGTGTTAATTATGGCACTGTGAGGTGCATTAGGGGGTCCATTTAAAACGAGGTCAGAATCGCAGTTGAATGGAATGCTAGCAGAGGAGCACTTCATAGTGAAGGATGCTTCGACAACGTCAAAGTCTGCTTCGAAACCAGTGTTGGGATCTTTATCAAGTTTCAGGCTAGACGGGTAGTATTGTTGTAGAATTGTTGTCGCGAAGGAGCTTTACATAGTGTATCTGGGAATTTATCCCATTGCTCTACGGTCGAGGTAGAGCTCGAGCTACCGGGAAAGAAGAAATCGAATAAATGGGCAGTAAAAGCATCGACCAAAGTGCCCATCATTAGTCATCCAAACGCGAGGTGGCTGATACAAGGTAGACACACCAGGGAATTGAGCAGATGGGTACCAGGGGACGTTTCAAAAGGCGTGCTAGGACGAGACTAGGTGTATTTAGTCAGGGCAGAGCCCTCCTTCCTCACACAAAATCTCTTCCCTCTACAGTTGTGGCAAAGTGAAACTTTTTCTCTTCTATATTAATTAAGGTTAGCCTGGGTGGAGTATTTAGAATGCTGCTACACTCGATTAGTAGCATCCTATACCTAAGGTACCTTACTATGCCACTCTAGGTGCCTTCTCTACGTCATGGATACTGGTATCTCTTCATAGCTGAACCTTCATAGCTGAAGTGATAAAGATAAGCCAACTCGCCTTGCCCAAAGATGTTCAGTTTTTCTGCTTGAGCATCGTCCAAGTAAACATCCTGCCGCGTCAATCACACTGATGAAAGACATCCAGTACTAGCAATACGTACAAGTTCACACACAGCAAAGTCGCCAACAGCAAGAGACAACCAATAGTCGTCATCGGATCACAATTTCAAACCAACAGCTACAGCGGCAACCCAGCTAAGCTGACGCCCACCATGAAGATATGGGTTTTGAAGCTTCTCATCGCCGCAGGTGTTTTGGCGGCAGCTATAGTGCCAGTCGCTATATGCGTCTGTATGTGGGGCTGGCCACCAGGCGACGAGCAGGTCGATGAAGAGAACTCGCCGTGTCTAGATCAGTCTCGAGAAGCCAGGGCACCCCGGAGGAGAGGGTCAGGAGCTGGGTTGTTCCTCATACTGATGGCGTTAGCTATGCAGGATGGCTGGTGATGAGACTCATGAGGTACTGCAGGCAAAGCATGAACCTGGGAAATGTATTATTAGTGGGAAAACTTGAGATGCTCTTGCTCAATTGAGGCAAATTCGGGGTTGGTGAACGGCGCAAGGAAGGGGCTCGAAGAGACATTATACTTCACTGATGTGGAAGGAGACCTAGGTTATCTATATATGGGCGCAACTTCCTCTTTAGATGTCAATAGATACTATATCAAAGAGCTTCTCTTCGTGTCTCTTCTTCTTCCCTTTTAATCATCAAACATCCAATAAACATCCAGCATCTTTACACACAACATCATTATAACATCACACAACATCATTATAACATTACACAACATCAATACAACATGTCGCTCGTTAGCTCAGAGTCATTTTTACCTCCGTAAGTACTCAGATCTCTTTGAATATTCAACAAACTGACGTATGAATAGTCAACACCCCTTCCACCGTCTTCACAGTAACCTCGACCTCGACGGTGTCGACGACATCAATTCTCTCTCGTCTCTCACCCCTGTCGAGCTGGAGGCAGGCCCTGGAGACCGAGTTCCTCCCTCAAAGTACTATCCTTTCCACGAGACATAAATACAGCAGATACTGACAGTTATAGATTTCAAGCGGTCGTTAACTTCTTTCGTCGATGCGGCCGGGCAAAGAGGGGCGGAACTCGGGATCGGGGCTACCAGACAGCGAGGGGGTGAGAGGTATGATATAATAATCATAATAAACCCGTGACTTGTCGTTTTGAAGAGTTCTGACTTGGTATAAGGTGGGAGAGGATTAAGGACGTCGCCGATGTCGGGGCTATTGTTGTGGGGATCGTGGTTGGACTGTTGACAGCAATCAAGCTGGCGTTTGATGTGTTCAATCTTTAGCAGAAATATAAATTCTTCAGCGCATGACTACCTTCCAATGTGCATTACTGGTTTGGTGACACACTCACCATTTCCCAATCCTTCCCTTTCTTTTTCCAACCACCACTCCTCATACCCCTCCCTTCTCACACTCTTCAGAAACTCCCTCACCCTCTCCGCTCTCCAAACTTCCTCCCAATTCTCTAGCCTCCTCAACGCCAGTTTCGCAGCCCCCTTAGCAGCTAAGTCTGAAGAGCTCAATGTACCACCTACGATCTTCACGTCTGGGCTGAGAGATTGCCGAATCGCGCGTTTGAGGAGGGCGCTGTCTATGTAGTCGGTAGTAGGACGACTGTGTGGATTGTTTCGGGTTGGTGTGTTGAGTTGAAGTGAGTGCGAAATCCTGCGGAGGTGTTAGTAGATTTGATATAGACATATGATAAGAGGAGAAGGATAACGGGAAGAAAGAAGGGAAGGGAGGAAAAGGAAAAGACGTTCTCCTCAAGCTCGCCAAAAACATATGCACAGCTTCCGCCAATTTACCGACATACTCTTCCTCGACAGCCGCTACATCCTCTCACTTCAATACCACTTGTGGTCCAGTAATACCCACCAATGAAGAGTTAATGGCCACTCCTCATGGTGTCGATCCACAAATTCCTGTTCTCCATCTCCCTAGCCATATACCCTACCTCCCTATCCAGCGCATCTCTAATCAACAACCTCGCTTTCTCAATCTCACTCCTCAACCTGTCCCTATCAGCACCCCTCCTTAACTCCTCCCGCAAGATCGGCTCACGATCCAACACCCGCTGGAAGAGCTTATTGTCGATACTCTAGCTGCCGTACGGATCAAGCGGGAGATATCGTTGTTGGAACACACCCTCACCCTCATCAGCGCTCGTTTTCGAATTTGACCTAGAGAAAGCCTGAGCCTGTTTAATGCCTATTGAGCAGTCTGCGACTTCGTATGTCCTCAAGCCAGCAAAAAATCGCCCTTGCTCCACAGCGAGCATTTTCTCTCCTAGCTGAGGTTTTGTCTTCGCTTCTTCTCCATTGATAATGTCTGACTTAACCACAGAGCCTTTGCCGCGGGATCGTGCGAAGAAGTCGCTTAGTGACAGTTTTCTAGCAATAAAATCAGTGGAATAGTAACTTGCCGAGAAAAGTTAACAGAGTAAGTCTAAAATATTTAATTATAAGATGCAGAGTTTATAAAGCCTATCAAACGATGTGATTAAAGAAGTGAGGTATTATGGACAACTACGGAGCAGGAGAAAGGAATTTATAGAGGAAAGGGCTGTACTACCCGTATAGGTATCTATATTGAACCATCGTCAGACAATTACTGGGTATATTTGGAAGGTGTCCACTTTGGGCCCCTTGACCATTGTTATCAAAACTTGACAAAATTGATGTGCGAGAACATAGGTCAGATTAAGCGTGATTAGCTAAAATCGAGAAGTGCTCAGGCGAGATGACTGGGCCGAGGGTGAGCCGAGTTTCTGACCTAATATCTCCTCGCCATCAAACCCCAGGTATGGCTCAAAACGGGTCAACTATTTTGAAATTTACCGCCGTATATACATATATCCAAGCTGAGAGCTTGTATATGTGATGGCGGAAAATATGATACAATAGTATCCCGATTGCTGGAGTTGGTGATGTTGAGACAAATGGGGGCAACTTTACTATTGTGCAAGTGACATATCAAGGGTCATCTCACACCGACAGTTTAAGCCACTGGTAGCGGGAGTCCAAGAGAGGGCCATCATTTGTCTTGTATTTTTGGGCTGTAATCTGGGAAGCTCGAGTCACGAGAACCTTCACTTCATTCATTCGGGGGGGTTTGGAGGGGTCGGCGGTTGGCGGGGATACATGTGTGAAAAGCACAGCACCTTCTTCCCTCTCAGCAATAATGTTCTGTGACCGAATGTTTAGAGAGGGATTGGTGGAACTTCATCGCTGGGGACCTACCACTAACGACCAATCAACGTGTCAAGTTGTACCAAGCTGGATGAGAGAAAAATATACTGTGATGTTGCCTTAGCCAACACTTCCACATGATCGTACTCTGGTGAAACGTATGGTTGCTGCAGTGGGGATTATAGAGCTCGGGGCCGTTTCTTTGCCTTATATAGTTGATGCCTAATCTTTTTAAAAGGTAAGGCAATAACTAACCGGTGAGCGATTCGTAACTAGTTAAGAATAAGGTAGTAGTTAGTAACCGGTTAGAGATTTTTTATATAAAATCGGCGCCAATAACGTTTTACGCCTTTTAGACAGTGATTAAAATAAAATTATTAATTTAAGCAATTAAGCAAAGTAACGTCTGTCCCTGCGTGCCGAGACACACCCTATAACGAGACAAATTGTAGGTACTTTAAGTTCAAGCGACTTTAAAATCTTAAACGCGTTAAAATTTTCTGTTTATTTTCATTTCGGTGTATTATTTATCTCTCCTAAACACTCCTAACTTATTTATTCCGAAAATCAATACTCAGCACGGTTCCAGCTATGCATCAACAAGCAGCTACCCGGTTTTCAACCAGCCAGCTTCTGGCTTCAACAACATTACCTCTGGATTCTCTTACACTCTTCCGATTGTTCAAGGTTCGTCCACATACAGAAGTGGGGAGTCAGCTTCTGGCTCTGGTAATATTGTCCTTGGTGATGCCTCTGAAAGTGGGCGAATCTCCGGCCCAAGTGAAGAAGGGTCACGGAGTGAAGGAGTCGAAGAACATCATCCTCTTATACCAGACAATGCTATATTTGTTGACTTAGAGGTCGACAGTGACGAGGTTTACCATTTCTACATCAGGAAGGACCATTACAAGAAAGGAATTCGTGATTGGGAGGAAGGGGAAGTCAAACACGAAGGCAAAACCTTTCCTTGCTTTTTTTGCATTGGGAGGAACACCGGCCAGTACTTCTATACCTGGGACCTAAACGATGCTAAGTCATATTCCAAAGGGGGGAGAAGAGGGAAAAACTGAAGAGGCTAGAGGAGGCTCTTCCCTGTTCCTAACTGACTTCAATTTTCAAATCAATATGCCTTCTCTGTAGAGCTGTTGTCGAATACCATGTAGTGACACCGCAATACTTCCATAAGGGTGCAGTACTACAAAAGCCCACAATCATCTGGCCGAGCTCTATTGGTAGCTTTCCTATCCTGTTCATAATCTCTAGTATCTCAATCTCCACTACCCCCATCCTTGTGTGCTTCGTAAGGTCTGGTATAGACCAAGCTGTTTTTCGTGTAGGAACAACCTTTATGATCTGATGGGGTGATAAAGTAGGCATGATTGACTTTGCCAGCTTTAAGCAATCCACATGGAAGAAGGAAGTCTTTGGTGACGCCTGACAGATCGAGCAAGGCGGATATCGACACAATCGCCAGTTCTCTTTGCCTTTATTAGAGTGGACCGTAATATATTTGAATTTGTGGCCGTGAGGTGGAAATGCGAATGCTACTGTGATGACTGTGGGATTTTGTAGTACTATCGGCCGTAAGTTAAAACCAATTGTGTCTAGTTGTATATACTAATATACCAGCAGCTATTCTTTCACCCTCTACTATGGTATTCTGACAACAGATACACCTTGCTCTGTGAAGCCGTATATGCTGTGGCATGGTTGAAGTTCCAGGGAGGCTTTGATTGCGACGGATTCAGCCGAGCTTGCGATGCAATAGACAAAACACCCAGAGCACATCAAAGACCATTCACGAGCGATGGCCAGCGGTCTTATTTAGTGGTAACGTAGTTGTCATTGGGAATGGCTGGAGGAGGAAAAGCTGTTCACACTGCGGCTGGAGTAGATGTGGTAAAACTGTCAGTCAGTTTCACTGAGGATTACTGCGCCACAAAGGATTAGTGTCTAGAACCTGAAGATGAAAACAAGAACGAAGCCATATTATATACTCTGTGTTAAAGTCGACGTTTTTGACCCTTTGGAGATGGAACCTTCACTGACGATTTTGGGGCATTCACCATACCGATTTCTCGGACCATTCAAAAAGTTGTGCTTGTCAGTCTTTGGGAAAAAACATCTTCCAAGCTCAGCCACAGCTGACTCTAGGCGCCTGAGGCTTTAATTCTTTTGATCGGGAAGTTGCGTCTCGGGTCGATGTTAAGTTAAATAGCGAGCTTAGGCGTGAATATAGTAAAACTCATCTCGGCTAATTTATATTACTCAGCACCGAAACAGAGAAACCCCTTTATCGCATCGGCGTAAATCCCGGACTATATTCTTTTCCTCTCTAAGTGTCTTTGAAATTTTAGATTATACTATCTCGTGATAGGGCCTTTCCTCAAGTGCTCCGAATCTTAAAAAAGCTTTAATAGTCACGATTAAATAGGGGGGAACAGCGGAAACAGCAATCGGTGGCGTGATTGAAACGATTAATAGTATAATTAAACGCACTCTTTTTCTTATTGCCAAGTGGTCTCCTTAGGGAGAAATAGTGAAAGAGAGTAGTATGTTAATAACAACTTTATAAACTTACTAAGAAAAAATTTGTGATTCTAAAACTATAGATTTGTCTCGTTACAGGGTGCGTCTCGGTACGCAGGGATAGACGTTAATCAATTTCTTATCTATCTATAACGAAAGTGCTACTTCCTGCTAGTCTAGTTTACAACCGATGGAGATATTTTAGAGGCTAGAGTGTTCACGGTCTCCACGAGTTTTGCAAGCATACTCTCTAGCGTACCTATACGTGACTCTAAACTACCTTTCATCTGTAACATCTCACTCCTTACCTCAATCTTGGTTAATAACCGATTAACAATTGATTACTAGCTCCACCTGCCTTTTTTCTGCCTAATATGAAGTTCGGGCAGTGAGACACTAATTGTGGGGCAAAAAAAACTGCCCCGAGCTCTTAGCAGTGACAGATACAAAGAACCACCGCCGAACGCAACACGCCCTTTTCCTCCAGTCAAGGAGGAATAAATCAAAAATATATTTGACGACACCGGTGTGATTTGAACACACGCCTCCGAAGAGAATAGATTTCTAGTCTATCGCATTAGACCGCTCTGCCACAGTGCCAGGTGTCAACTTATCAAAGTTTTAGTCTATTATTAATTATATTCCGTACTATGGGATAGTTTGGCTACGATTCCTGTTTCGACGCGCACTTTCCTAATAATTGAGGAACTGCTTTGTCCACCTCTTACTTCCTATGCTAATTTCACAATTCTCCCATTCGAAGTGTTTTTAAATTCCTTTTATAGCGTCCTAGATCAATGTACTTGTTTTCTAATGCCGCTTTCTCGTTTATAGTGCTATAGGATTCGGTTAAAAGCATATATACTAGTAAGAAATCGCAAGATATAATTATTCTAGCAGAGCCGTATAGTCACGTGGGGCAATTGCTATGTTAATTCTGCGTCGAGGATTCCAGCAAAATTTTATAAACCAAGGGACACAGTTTACGAAATTACGAGTATTAGAGAGGCGGGAAATGGTCCGGTTCTGCGTCCCCGGCTTCCACTTGCAGGTAACTTGCATGCAGCCCGGTCCAACAGCTGAAAATCAAACACGGAATATCCTCAAATGTCATCTTCCTTCTCTCTTATTCGATAGTTACCCGATCTAACAGCTGATAATCAAACAGGAGGCTCACGTTCGAAGGAAGCAAGGAGACAGGATCAGGCCCAACGGGGGGTTCAGTGGGCGGCAGTGGAGGTAAGAGCAAGCAGAAATAAGCATCGCCACGGCTTTACGAGAGAGATAGGCCGAGCAGCTCGAATTTAAAGGAGAAGCAAGCTGAAGCTGTTCAGCATAACAAGGAATTCGAGCAGGGATATGGCAGGGCGAAAGAATCCGCAGAGAACAATGCTACGTAGCTCTTACGGGAAGGTACATTCTAAGTCTGGAAACTTAGTTAGTAAGGACTAAACATGCGATAGGATAAACAAGGATGAGGAATGCTTGGAGAAAAATGATGATTAGGCGTATATTTGTAACTCTTAGTGCTAATAGCATGGAATGAGCTTAGCTCATGCCTCACTGCTGCCATCTGTATTCTATGAAGATGGGGGTTTCAGGAGGGAGGCACCTTCCATCAATTTCTGTATGTATAAGCAGAAGAATTTACCCCAGTGGATGGGAGAGGGACATACCCGAAACAAGTAGCAACTTAGTTGCTATGTGCCAGGCCTGTCTACCTCTAGATATATATACTCTGTAGGATATTCATAGATCGACCTTTTCGAGCTTACTCATCTCTGGCCCTCAAACCAATACTCGATAAAGTGATCTTCTTGATTCTCTCTTTATTTCTGTCTAGCTTTGTTTCCGCCGCTAGAACTTGACTGGAGTACTCACTTGTGTCGGATATTCTTAACTTTTCGCTTTTTGAAAACGATTCCTGGCGTAGCGACCTCTTCCTTTTCTTCTTTGGTGCTCGCCTCCGAAGCTGAAATAACATTCGCTGGAATACCCATGCTTTCCAAGGGTTCGGCTTTGATTCCGGGGGTGGCAGGCATTTCCACTGTATGTAAAGGGTTGGGAATATCGCTTGCGCCTAAAACAGATAGACTTTCCATGCTTCCATTCTCTACTTTCAATTCGGCCTTAACCTCTGGTCCCTCTTTCTTGCGAATCGAATTATTCAGCAGAGCATCTATATCTCCATCTTCTTCCACGGGCTGTGTTTTATATGTTGAACCCCATCTCCTCTTTTTCGCATCAGTCAATTCCTCCTCTTCCTCACCAAGTTCTCGTTTTCGTACACCAAGGACGATCGCCTCTGGTTTCTTTTCTCCATTTGGCTCTATTATCCTTTCAGACGTAACCTGCCACTCTCCAGCCATTGCCATATCAGGCCTGAACTCATCTGGTATACTGATTCCCATCACAGCCAATTGTGCAAGCTGTTGTTTCCTTTGCCCTTTCGTTGCCTGTGGCCTGGGTATCGATGGCGTTGGGCCCCGTCCAAATCCCGGAGTCGAAGAGTATGCGCTTCCTTCACCCGGCCCACTAGAAACCAAGCCATTAAGTCGTGCTACTTCGGACTTTGCGCGTTCCTTGTCTTTCTCGTCCTTCTCGTGGCCTCGGTGTAGATCTCGCAAGAAGCGCTTTAAATTTCCCTGATGCTTTGGAGTTGCCTCATGATTGGTTTTCTCGAGTTTCGTATCGCGGATATAGGTTTTGCAATGCTTACACCAGTATTTGGGCTATTCCAGAATTAGCAAAGATATAATTAGGTCAAACTAAGGGTACGTACGGTAGATTTCCAGTATTCCGACATCTTGGATGATTGTTGGTTGAGCCTTGTGGCCCAAGGGGCTGTCAAGAGATACCCTTCTGCGAAAAACTCTGGCTTTCTACAAGCTAAGAACTTTCGTACACGAGGTGGCTAGTCTGTCAACGTATTCGGATGATGTTGGAATGTTGTTGTATTCTCAAATGCTCGGAACCAGTTTGAAGCCAAGAAGCGCCAGGTTTAAGATGTCGCGCGCTCGCTAAAAATCTATAGCCTTGAACTTCACTCTTCCCGCAAGGCAGGCAAAGCTCCATCCAGTGCCACCCAACAGGTCAAAGACTCACCATCCACAATACACACCTCAGCCTCCAAAAATGGCTTTGGATCTGGCATCTCGTACAGCATTGAGCAGAACATTGCTCAGGAAAGGTGTTTCCTCTTCTCTCCCCGCAATCCAGGCCCTCCGCTCACTTTCTGGAGCAAGCTCGGCATCCGCCCTCAAGCTCCAGCAACAATGCCGGCAATTCCACGCATCGCCCAGTGCAAGAGCTCCGAATGGTTTGATGGGGATAAATAACAGTTCATCCTCTTATTTTCAAAAGCCATCATTGCCAGCTAACACGATCATTCGCTTTGTCCCTCAGCAAACAGCATGGATTGTGGAACGCATGGGAAAATTCAACAAGATTCTGGAACCAGGTCTTGCTATCCTCTACCCGTTTGTCGACCGGATAGCGTACGTCAAGAGTTTAAAGGAAGCCGCATTGGAAATACCCAGCCAGAGCGCGATCACGGCGGATAATGTTACCTTGGAGCTAGATGGTGAGAAACCCATCCTCCCTTTACTCGACTCATGTACTAATGTCAATTAGGTGTGTTATATACGAGAGTATTCGATGCGTACAAGGCGAGTTATGGGGTAGAGGACGCCGAATACGCCATCTCCCAGCTCGCCCAAACAACTATGCGATCGGAGATCGGTCAATTAACTCTTGACCACGTCCTCAAAGAGCGAGCTGCCCTCAATACGAATATAACTGCTGCTATTAATGAAGCTGCACAAGATTGGGGTGTCATCTGTCTGCGTTACGAAATTAGGGATATTCATGCACCGGAGGGAGTCGTAGCAGCAATGCATAGACAAGTTACGGCAGAGCGAAGCAAACGTGCGGAAATTCTTGATTCTGAAGGTCAAAGACAAAGTGCCATTAATATTGCCGAGGGAAGGAAGCAGAGTGTCATTCTTGCTTCTGAGGCTTTAAGAAGCGAGCAAATTAATATGGCCAGCGGTGAAGCCGAAGCTATTCTTCTTAAGGCCCAGGCGACAGCTGCAGGTATCGATGCCGTCGCTAAGAGTATTGCGGCAGGAAAGGAAGCGGCACAAGGAGCCGTCAGTTTGAGCGTTGCGGAGAAGTACGTCGATGCATTTGCAAAATTGGCCAAGGAGGGAACTGCAGTAGTTGTTCCAGGTAATGTTGGGGATATTGGAAGCATGATTGCCAGTGCGATAGCTGTCTATGGAAAAGTCGGAGATGCCCAAGCAAAGACAATGGCTGCTCAAAGACTAGAGAACCAACATGTAAAGGAAGAAGAGTTGGACAACGAATCGCCAAATGATGAGATGAAGAGAAGCATGCTTGCATCCTTCGAAAACACAAGACACAAGAAGTGAATATCACCTCTCAGTGTGAAGCTATGAATTCTCTTGTATAACAGTGCATACTATTTGATTATGCAAGGAGCTATGGGAAGGGCGTTATGTTGTGTATGATATGAAGGAAAAGAGGTCTCATCTCTCAAGAGGATATCTGGAGCCTCAATAGCGCTTGTAAAGATACAAAAAAGAATAAACAAAAAATGTCTAATCAAGAGAAATATCTTGAGTCAAGTAAATTGCTGAGATGCTAAAACGCTAATATTCATACACCGAACTCCATCCCGACCTCATCGAGTGCTTTCCCTAACCATTCCAAAACCTCTTGATCACTTGCTGCTGCCCTAACCGCCTTAGTAATAAGAGGGTATAGCCTAAGTAAATGTTTCTTCCCTTCGCTCTCTACTCCCGGCGCTTCTGGTATTGAATCTGGTTCGCAACTTAATTTTACTAGAGCCTTTAAAATATAGAGCAGTTCTTTTCGTTGAGATAGAGGCTGTGGCATACGGCCCCGGAGTGGCTGATCGGCTATATATGCACGTAAAGTTATACCCGCTCGTAAAATCAAGTAAGGTGCCGCTGCTTGTGCTAGTTTAATTCGCTCTACTGAACCATCATGGAACTCTACGAGAGATACAAGCTCATCGAAACATACATATGCCATCTTTGCTCGAAGCGATGGTGGAGTATCGACTGTTCGTCCAGGTCGACTTTGGTAAAGAGTTGCAAGAAGCTCTTGGTTGGGTTGTGGTAATTCTGACGGCTGCGGAGCATGAATAAGTGACAACCAAAATAATGATTCAGTGTATGTTCTCCTGGTTTTATCCGGAATAGCTTGAGATCCAAGAGCTGGTATGATGAGTTCACGAAGTGTTAAGAAAGATGTAATGTCAAAGTCTTGGTCATCCTTGATTTTGAGAACCTCCGCATCCTCTTTGCATTCCGCATTCATAATACCATTCGCAATAATGACAATCGAGGACCATATTGGTTTTGTGGCTTGATCCTCGATACCAGATTTTGTGAGAATGGGAATTATCGACTTCAATATCGCAATTGCTGAGCTAGTCGCCTGGCGCCATGGCGGGACGCTTTTTATGACGAACGAAAAGGAGTATTTAAGAACAACAGGTTTAGACAGTGCCACAAGCGAAGCTGCGATGGATCCGCTGGTATAAATGTGTTTATCGGTAGAATGAGCGATGATCAGACTTTCTGACAAGCTCATTGAAGCTTTGGACAGGGCAATATAGGTGGGGCTTTGGACTAAGGCGCCTGGAATATCCTTCCTTTCAAACGCGAGGCTAATAAACTCTGCTACTTGGCTGACCAAGGCAGCTGGTACTCCAGGAATATCGGTTCGAATCAGCTTTAGAGATTCGAGTACTTGGCTCTGTAGCGGCGTAAGATATTCAATATCTGCCGAGTAACTTGCTGCGCTGGCTTGTTGTATTGCTTCTCGGAGGAGAGTGAGCATAGTTTTGACACGTTTAGCGTCGACATTTGAGCCTAGCAACCGATAAACCTCTGGAAATGCAGATACATATGCAAGCAAGTAGTTTTGGTTGTCAAATCGTTTGTTGGAAGGATCAGGCTTGATGACCGGAAGGGAATGTGACCATAGGTCCCAGGCTAACTCAACAGCAGACGCATCGAAGTTTTGACGATCGCTTCCCTCAAGATTTCCCTTAGATAAGATCTGTCGCAACGACTTGAATACTGCGGTATTAATATCAAGAACTTTGAGATCCAAAAAAACCTTTAGGTGTTCGAGGAGCGTGCTCCACGACCGAGGGAAAGACCGGTGATTTGAGACAATATCGAGATAATCTGCCAAAAGCTTCGTGATGCCGTTGAGTACAACAACAGTTGTCTCGTTCCAGCCTGCCTTGATAGTTTCAGAAGCGGACGGCTCTGAGCCTGTTATTGTCTGCAACTCTTCTTCAATTGAGCCGAGCAGTTTGAACATCACGAATGTTAAACACATCGACCATGCCTCAGAGCTCAAATGGTCTCCGTAAGCATCAAAAATCCGTAATAGAGTTTGTATGGCGCCTGCTATTGTTAGTATATATACATAGAAATGAATTAGGCCCGCTTACTATTTCTCAATTCTAGTCTATGATCTGCCGTGACTGCAGATAAGCGTAAAAGCAATAACATCCACAAAGCCGCATCCGAAACAGCAAGGTCAGTCCCAGCAGCCATCTGCACAAGAGTATCATCATCGGAACCTTGGAGAAGATCAGGGCTGAGCGAGAATTCGCTCGTTCGTCCAGAAATAAAATCTGAAAGGACCCAGAAAAATGTAACAGTCTATGTGCGTTAAAATTAGCGTAAAATAAAGACTATTAACTGGAGTCAACTAACAGTTAAAGAGATATTGAGGTCGTCATCTTGGGTGCAAAAGTTGTAAAGGGTATCAACGAGAATAATAAAGCATGAATTTGGTAGAGATGTTAAGAAGTCGGAGCAAATAAGTTGAAGAGAATTGAAGGAAGATCGGACCAATCGTGCAGATCGAGTATTAGCAGATTTGAGGCCCTTGATAGTGCCCTCCTCCCTGGCAGTATTGGTTACGAATACACTGCCAATAATTTGGAATGTAATGTCCCAGCCACTGATGAATGTCTCTCCACACTGCTCTAGAATGCTTTTCAAACCCTCAAGGACCGTTTTGTGCACGTCAATGTCAGTTGCATGTAAGGCCATAGACGTTTCACGCTCGTCAAATTCTAGCGGCTGAATAGCATTTCTAAATGTCTGGAGTAGGCGGAGTTGAACGATACTGCGCTTCTCATCTGACAACGACAATGTGGCCGTAGCAGCTTCAAGTATAAGCCGAACAAGTATTTCGGCAGCACGAAGCCTGACAGATGATGGAATAGAAGTCGAGCAAGAAACACCAATCAAGTCAGATGAGAGTATATTCCAGCCGCTGTCCTCAGGCTCATAGGCCAAAAGCCGATCAATATTAATGCTAGCAACATCCCCGAGCTTAGCAAGAGCAAATAAATCTTCCTGATTTTGCGTCGATGCAGCTATATTTACACTGTGTACTCTGCGATGACCGAAAGATGCGCGTCGCAACTCTGGCGATGGTGGGCCAGAAGCAACGGATCCCTCGCTTGATTTTGGTAAATCCTTTTTCCTGGTTAGAGAGGACAGAGCATTGAGGACGTCCACAAATGCTTCATTGGGGAAATCGCTCGTGCTCTCTAATAGCCTCGAGGCAGCAGTTTCAACAGCTTTTATCTCTATCCCAAAATTAACGAGAAGTGCAGAGTTATCATTAGCTGCAGAACTCTCAGGCTTCGGGCTCGCTGATGGTGTCCTCGAAGTTTTGGTGCTCGAAAAGAGTACCAAGTCAGCTTGCTGCAGAGTTCCTAGAATGATGATCCAGGCCGAATCCAATGTTGGACCGAGAGCAATGCCAAGATTTAAAAGAGCTCGTAGACAGAGCAAGTTGCGAGTGTTGAGCGCAGGTGTACTACCATCAATTGATGGGGGGCGCAGGCGGTCAGCAATCCCCGAATGACTAACTAGCTTCTCTACGTTCAATAGACCTTTTGCATTGCTGAACATGCTAGGTTTTTCCGCTGGAGGTGTGGCTGGTGGAGGCTGGTTTGCAGCTGCGTTTGCGTTTGCTGGTAAGGAGTTCGGAGGGACAGCAGCTTTGCCAAGAGTTGTCAAGAATGCATCTCTGGGTGTCGAGAGACGCAAAAGACCTGCCACATGAGTAAACTTCTGAAATGATCTCACAAGTCCATGGTAGTATTCGGTATCGAGTGCAGCATATAGAAATGTTGAGCAAGTGGCTAGAATTGCCGGCCAACACTCATCTACAATGCCAGCACAAAGTTTTACTTCTTCGAAAAGAGGGTGGTCTTCTAAGTCTAGTGGATTGGCTGGAATCGGGTTCTTCTTTACGAACGGGCGCTTCTCGAACTTCGTAGATATGGGCGTACCAGGTGCAGATTCGCTCTCCCTTGATTCAAGTTCTTGCCGTGTTTTCTTTCGTGGTCGCTCAGGAACAGTCAAAGGAAGTATAAACTTGGCTAAGCCTTCCGAAAATCCGCTGATACATGCGAGCGTAAGGCTATATATGTAAGATTCTGGGATTACGGGGGGCTCTGTTTTGTCAAGTTGATCAATGCAAGGAACTCGCATCGTGCTCCATTGGTTACTGATTCCAGCAGCAGGCTCACTCGAGCCAACTGAACCTCCTATAATTCCAGCAACCCCGCTGGCTTCTAGCATTGCTTGGTCCGTAACCATACTTTGAGTTGCGACGGGCATTGAAGATTGGTGCCCTAGGCCAATGACTGCTGGCTTCTCCGTGCTAATCCGAACAAAAGCTGCCACAAGGTCCCTCAAAATCATCTTTTTCTCTTCCTTGGCGTCATACATAGCGAAAATCTTCCTTATCAATGATGCCTCAGCAAATATTCCTCGTAAGACCTCCATACATAATGACCTTTTCCACAACGCGGTGTCATGATCAAGCATTTGAGTTAGCAAGCCCAGGGCCATCTCGCCCTCAGACGCAATAATGTTCAAATGCCGCCTCAAAAGGGTATACAAAATTCGTGTTATTCTCACAGTTACGGCGAAATTGAGCTTCTCTGAGAGAGAGCTAATGACGAATGGCATTACCCTTACCCGAAGGATGTTGGCCTGCTCTGGATGACTTAAAAATATTTCGGCATGATTGGTTAACACCGATTCGATTAACTCTAGGCCAAAGGTCTGCGGAAGGCCAGCGGACCTCAGAAATTGGGGCTTTTGAGCCTCTGTCAACAGACACAGGTCATTGAAGACCCTATATGCGTCGAGTGCTGCAGCTCGGAGCCGTATTGTGCCATCTTCTATTGGGGCATCACCAACAGTGGGAACCTCAAGGGCTATTTCTATCGACTGGTTAACGCAAATTCAACCAAGGTATTGTGAGCGAGATCCTACTATCTTCAACAACGACCTTGTCAAATACTGACACTACAAGCTGCTGGAGAGTTGCAGCTGCTGTATTATTGACAATAGCATTCTTGCTCGCTTGGAGAATTGTGCATATATTCAATACTGCAGCCAATAGTTCGCCCTTCAGATCCTCTGCATAATTCTGAAGGAGAGACGGCAACGCCTGGAGGATCTTAAGCTGGACATCGAGGCCAGCACTAGTAGCCTCCCGAAATGCCTCGAGGACTTCTTTCAGTCGCGACCGGGCAAGTCCACGTGATACGACCAAACGTTGCAAGCATACGACTGCAATACCAGTGAATTTGGCATTTTTAGTTCCACAGGCAACCAGAAAGGGATGGACGAAATTGGGTCGTTGGCTAAGATCTATTTATATCAGTCTCTAAAATACCTGGATATATTTTATGCCAACTTACCTGCGGCTATCTGCGCTTCAGAAGTTGTTCGAAGGCTTTTGAGTTCGTCGAGGGACTTTTCCGCAGCCTTGAGATGGTAAGCTAGGAATAAGAGGATGAGTTGAGGGGACCACGTAAGCTCACATTTCTGAGATCGGTATGCTTCCTTTTGCTTTCTTGTATAAGGTTACCAAGCTCTGAAGCCAGGATCGTAGCCGTCATGTTAAGAAGCCAGCTCAGGTTTGTCCATGATAGTCGGCACTTTCTGGATATGTTTGGTTCGGAGGAGAGGCTGACTTGCCTTTGAGGTGGCCTTTGGCCCAGCCACAATTAGCCGAAGCTAGACCGACTTTAGTATTGGGAAACACCCCGCCAAGCACCGTCTTCCCTCCCTCTGACCGTGAATATTGACTCTCGCTCACACCAAGTTACCGATTTCGCAGACGTCGCCCGATACTCTCGCCCGTACTGTCTTCTTATAAAGACCTACACCTTGTTTCAATCTACCTATTGCAACCATCCACCCACCACCAACACCATCAGCATGGGAGCCAAGGTACCCAGAAACTTCAGGCTGCTGGAGGAGCTCGAGAAGGGGGAAAAGGGTTTGGGCGCAGGTTCGTATACAAAATAGGGCGTGGGAGATGCTCGCAGCTGACACACCATTATCCTCAGAGGCATGTTCCTATGGACTGGCGGAAGGAGACGATTTATTAATGTCCAACTGGAATGGTACTATTCTTGGTCCCCCGCACGTATGTGCAGCCACCCTCCCCTCTCGCAGGTTTAAACTGACTCCGGGCTCCTCTAGAGCGTTCACGAGAATCGAATCTACTCCCTCAAGATGCACTGTGGTGACCAGTATCCCGACAAGCCACCTACCATCCAGTTCATAAGCCAAATTAATCTGCCATGTGTCAATCCTCGAAACGGCGAGGTGGGTTTTGAGAAAGTCAGTGGTCAAGCAGTATGCTCACAATATACCTAGGTTGACCCTGCCAAGCTCCCTTGCCTTGCCAACTGGAGTCGCGACAACACAATGGAGACGGTCCTGATTGAGCTCAGAAGGTAGGTTCTCCTCCAAAAGACAAAATACTTCAACACCCTAATGTCCTGCAGATACATGGCCCACCCATCAAACAAGAAGCTGGCACAACCACCAGAGACAGCTGTATATGGACTATAGTTCTCCACCAATTTTCAAACATAGATGAGATGATACTCAAAATGAGATCACAGAGTTATTGGGGATGTTTAAGTGGGAAGAAGCTTTCTCTATTAAATTGGGGCAATGGGATTGCATCAGCATGGCGAATGGGTTGTTTTGGCGAATTTTACGTGCTTTCATGAATAAGGAACTGAACGATATTGATGAATAGCGATACCTCTACGCAAAAGCTTGATAATTTTATTGCACTGTGAGTTCTGAAGGACTACGATTATGCTTGGTTCTTCATGAAAGAGAGTCTTCGAAGACTCGACATGGGTTATAGCGGATATTTCTTTCAACCGTGAGGCATACCAAGGAATTGAAGAAGTGCAATATCTCTACTGTTGTGCACCAATTCTTACCCCAAGTTGCCTTTTTGCACTTGTGTATTCTCCCGTGCTTCTTCTACAATGTACTGTTCTTTTTTCCAGCAAATTCGCTACAGTTGAACGCTCCTGGGGAAATTGGTGGGTTCGCAAAGGATGCTGTGATATGATTTACTTCCTATCCTTCGTTTTCTTCTCCCCCCTCTTCAGTTCCTTTTTCTCCCGCGTCCTCTCTCCCCTCTCCTCCCTCCACAAAACCTTCTCCTGCTCAACAATCTCCACCATCTTCCTCCCCATCATCTTAAACTTCCTCATCTGCGCCGAAACCCTCCCTAAGATCTCTTTCCTCTGCACCGTCGCATTTACTACCCAATCCTCCTCCCTCTCCTCCCCACCCTCCCAGTCCAAACCTCCTTCTCTCTCCAACCACTCCTCCCATTCATTCTCCGCCTCCCCAATCTCCTCTTCAAGCTCCAACCTACTAACGTTATCAAACCTGCGTTGTTTCTGTTTTATCTCATCTCTCAACACCCTTGATAAAAACGGACTTTGTTCCCTTCCCCTTATCCTGATGAAGGGTGATGAACCGGTTACTACCATGACTGGCGGGACACGTTTTCCTTTCAATTGTTCTTTTGGTCTGGGGAGGGTGTCGATGAGTTTGGGAGCGTTGGGATAGGGCCAGACACGACGGCGGGGTTTAGGTGGAGGTGGGAGACAGGCTTTGCGGGCCTCGTGGGCCGTAGAGGAGGTGGTGAGGAGGAAGGAATGGATTTGTTGGGTTGAGGTTGGGTTTCCTTCTATGGAGGAATGGAAGAGTTGCTGAGCCTGTATATAAGATTCAAAATCAGTCCTCAGACCATCTGCTAAAATCTCTAGAGAGGTGGAGAACAAACAGCATATCCAGCCTTCATCGCCGCACCA
Organism: Neobulgaria alba; assembly: GCA_003988965.1. Classification (NCBI taxonomy): domain Eukaryota; kingdom Fungi; phylum Ascomycota; class Leotiomycetes; order Helotiales; family Gelatinodiscaceae; genus Neobulgaria; species Neobulgaria alba. The sequence goes on from QYAM01000043.1 coordinate 124,035, forward strand.
ATAATCCGTAAACTGGAATGATTTACATTCTCCCTAAATCTCTTTCTCACAAAATGCTTCAATGGATTGATTGGACCATTTTGGGGAAGGTCAGCTGGGAGTGGTATTCGAGGACATTGTTCGAGGAGGGCTCGATAGAGTGCTTTGCCTATTTCATTCGATTAGAATGCGCGCAACACGAATGTTGCGGGGAGCTGTGAAAGCGTAGGGTGGGAGAGAGCATACATGCTACTCTATGAGCACTCAATTCCTTTGGGAGAACAGACCGGCCTGGCATTCATTTATTGGCGTTGGCTGATCTAAACCAACCAACGGAGAAAATGTGATGTGATTTGAGGTTTGGGATGCAGGGCATGTGGGGAAACTCCCGTGCGAGAAACACCCATGTCGTTGTGTGGGGGCCCGGCCTTGAACAACGACCTGGAGTCCTGAAGCAGATACGAGAAGGCTGGATAATTTTTAGGAAATACTTGTTGAGTATTATGCCTTTGAAAATAAAATATCTCTAAGGCCTTCTGCGATGAGACATAGCAACGATTAATTCTATGATCATTTGCTAGGTGAGTATCTTGGTTTTCTTGACTGTAATGAGAGTTTTCCTAACATTGTAGCTTAAGAAGCGAATCTTAATATTGTCTGAAGACCGTTCGGCACGTTCAATAACTTAAGTTAGAGAGTGACTTGCAGTTGGAAAGATAGTTATATATTGATTATGTCATAATATGACACTGGTTACATGAATACTTTTCTCTAGCCTCTAAGAAACCCCAAAAAAAGTATTATGCCCTATGAAAAGGCTTCCGTGTTATTGAAGATCCAACCCATTAAACTCCTGATAGGGCCCGATTGTGCACTATCCCCCCGAAACTCTTGTAAAATCTAGCCCAAACCTTATAAACGCCAACGTAATACAAAGTGTTTTATTGTGAAAGCCTCCATATTATAATATAGATTTCCCAAGAAGAGTTATTTTTCAAGCTCCCATGTATAATTATAAACTCACATTCAAGTTCCTTAAGGTGAGTGTAGTAATACAGCCGTGGTCTTCTTGAAACCCACTCACATCTTGACGAAGATTAGAAAGTAATTCTGCACTGAGATCTATGAGGCTCCAGAGATTCTTTTAGAATGGAACTCCTCTATGTAAAGTTAACAATATCCAGAGAATATTCGCACCTGGGCACTTACCATTAGCACGTCTTAAGTAGTCAAGCTCACTAGCATCTCTCGAGATTTCTAGAGGAAGATACAGAGTATATATATCTGTAAAGAGTGGCTCCTCTTCTTCTGCAGCTTCGATCGCTTTTTTCTTTTTCGCCGGCCTTAGCGTCTCAAGGAGCACCCAAGACATCTCTTTTCGCTTGCGGAAAAAGCCTTTAACTCCTGATTTGATCTAAGCCCTCGAAAATGCTATTTGTGACTTCGCTTCTACTATCTAGCCCAACTCTTCCACTAAAACCGAGATGTCATTTTGCTTTCCCCTTGGAGAATCGAGAGCTAGGAAATGCAACGTTCCTCTGGTCGATGGTAATTTCGGGATAAAGAGCTGCATATTGCCAGCGCGAGGCTAGACATGGCATTGATGTCGGTTTGGAGGTAGTTGGTGGGGGTATGAGCATCGAAGACTCTTAGCTCCTAGTAATATTATTTGCATCGTGACGTTGACGCTTTTAGAGACCACCGATTGGTGCTAAGCTAGTCGCAGCTTAAAAGTGAATTAAGGGCCCGGGTCTATGACCCAAGTAACACGGAAATCTGTAATTCAATGGCATTAAACCTCGTCCACCTGGCGTCCTCTAGCAAGCTTCACTCTAGGAGCTTGAAGCTTTCCACATCAACAGTGTGTATTTCTTGATCAAGCCTAGAAAAGGGATTTCATGGCACAAATTCAATGACAGCCCCATAGCTTCAAGGAAACCACTGCGTCAGAGTGTTTAGCCTCGGGTAAGGCCAAACACAAATGATAAGTTTCTTGCTGGGCGATTGAGAGGTGGTAATTGGGTAACGACACTAATTCCGAGATTTCGTTCAAGATCTAAACCTCCTGAACAGCAGCAACCACGGCCGAGTTTATATCAGCCACTCGAAAGCCTGGTGCTCGACCCAAACAAACACCATGATTCATGATTTCTATAAAACGAGTTAATTAGCTTCTAACCGGCGGATATGAATAAGCAGAACTCACCATCTAAAAGAACCTGGACATTTATAGTCACCAGGCGTTTAGAACCAGACGTTCCAACGTTTCCTTGGTTATTTTCACTAGGTACCAATTTTGGTGTTGTGCCAAACGGAGGTTCGCTTTCATTAACAACTCCGCGAGTGGTATCATTATTCCACTGGCCAGATCCTGTATGGAATGTGGAAGAATTTCCATTGGCCTTCCCAAAGTCGGCGTAGTATGCAGAAGTCGAGTTGTCGACAAAAACTCTATCAACAGGACTAATTGGGGTGTTAGGCGCTCCAGTAGGTACAGCACTGGTACTGCTAAGGCTCGGAGTACCGGTTTCCGTGAATGCAGAGAGGTCAATCTCAGAAGTGACGAAATCAGCCGAGGGCGGAATCTCCAAGCCACGGCCTCGAAGATAACCCTCAACATCGTTCGCATCGTAGAACTCCCCTTCAAATCCAGGCCAGCAGCACCGCATATCATCACGAACTACCTTAGCAGCATCTGTAATGACTGGGGAGAATGGACCCATTGAATAGCCCGTGCGAAGTCTCGGGAGGTACTCTCCATTGATGTCGCTATCATGCATGGGATAGTATGTACCCGCACCGCCGAGGTGCACAAAGGGTGCACGCCATTCTTGGAGTGTCTCCTTGGAAGATTTTGCTAGACGCGACCGTACTCTCGCTTCGATAGCTTCTCTACTTTCGTATAACATGCAGAATCCGAAAACCTCTTTGAAGCGATCCTGGGAGCCATCCGTGGAAGTTATAAGCATCAGGGCTTTCTCTAGAGCCCCTCGATGGATTCTGCGGGCAAAAGAAAACTCACTCAGAGAGCCGGTACTGGGAAGGGGGAGCTGAGATTGAGGAAAGAGACCTTGCAAAAACATGTCTGGTTGTGGCATTTCAACACGATACTGCTGTATTTCACCTACTTCAAACGAAAGATCGGTTGTTTGATTGATGCTGTGGTGGGTGACAGCTTGACTACTCTGGTCTTGTTGTAGATTATCTTGGTGAGTGCTGGGAGGGGCGTCATCGTTAGCACTTTCCTCATCAGTCGATGATACGGTATATCCACCCCAAGGATGTGTTTCTCGCACGGGAGTGGCCTTTATTGGCCCAGTGTGGTTAGAAGAAGCTTGAGGCAAAGATTGCGAGTGTGGGTGAGACTGTATCTCAGTAGCAGAAGCAAGTTGCTTTGCTGGCTCTCCAGCATGGCTTTCATCATGGCTTCCCTCTTCTGCTCTACTCCCTTTCACAAGAGCGAGGAATCTTTCGCTAGTTGACCGAAGAATTTGGCCGAATGCAGGCTCACGCTGAAGGAGTCCCTTCTGGCCTGCTAAGTCGTAAAGACTAAAGAAGATGTTACTCATCTCCTCATTTACCCCACGAAGCTCTTGGACTTGTGTCTCTAGGGACGAAATAGCTGTTTCTTTCCGAGAACGATAGGCTCGTTGTGCGTTTCGGATTTGTGTTCTTCTCCTCTGTATAATGTTAGTTTCAAAAATCGATAGGTCAATTTTCTTGAATATCCTAGGCAGCGGCTCAAGTGCCGCCCAATGCCAATTGCCTAGTTCAAGTCAGGCCAAGAGAAACAGAAGAAAGTTCCTTACATCGGCCGCTGTTTCATCCCTAGTATCTACCCTGGGTCGACCTCTGGCTTTCTTCCTCGCTTCTTCGTCGTCTTCCTCATTTTGAGTATCACTTCGGGACCGTCTTTTCCGCTTAGTTATCTTCTCAGGCTCGAGAGCACCAGCTTTCATCCCTCCGGGGGCATTGGACTCTCTCATCTGGGTGATTCCAAATGGCATTGAGTTGTCGTGTCCGGGGCTTGCTCGGGGCACTCTCACATCATGTGAGAGCCTCCCATCATCGAAGGTCTCCGCACTGAGAATGCCTAGGCCATCTCCATAGCCGTCCACGTTTCCCATCTGAGCACTAAGGCTATAGTGATATCCCATAGGCATGTAGGGGTAGGGCCTATCTAAAGGAATGGCATAGGTAGGAGTCTCCATGGTGTCTGGACGAGTGGCACTTTTGGCAAAACCGTGAGGTGTCACGTTTGACGTCTGGACGAGGGGATGGCGATGGTGATGGTGGTTGTGCGAGGAGAACGGATTAGTGATCATGTAGTCTGGGACGGGGACATGAGGGCGGGCGTGCGGGAGACCAGTGGCGAACGGCGTCCGGAGGAAGTCTGGGGCTCTTGGCGCTGGTCGGGCTGCGTGCTTGAGGACCGCCAATGCGTGCTCGTCCTGGCGACGAGGAGGGGGAGGCTCCATCACCGCTTGGCGCCCGCCTTATATCTTCCCCAGGGCGCTCGCGGGTGATGCCACCGTCGGGCCAATTCACCAAAGGGCGCACACCGGGCCGGAGCCACGGTCACCAATTGCTTCTACGGATTGCTACGAATTGGTCAGCTACATGTCCGCTGATATCTGCCAGGAAGACCGCTTACCGTGCAGAGGGGAGAACCTTCAGGGAGCCCCGGCGCTGCTGGCGTCCAGGCTGATAATGTCGATGTTTACTGATCACTGGAGGTGGAACGTTCCCGGGAGAATCCTGGTCGGTGGCTTAGTGGAGAGCGTCACCAAAGTCCCAAGATGTCCGATTATCACCGCCGATGTATTCAACCCTGGGCACGATTCATGACGTCTCCAGGTCCTTGTACGAACGCGAAAACAGCTATATTTCCCGCTACGCGGAGTCATGACAGTTTCTAGCTCATTCGAGGTGCACCTCTGTACGGCCGTCGGCATGCTGCAAGACCTCTAGCCCACTCCGCAAGGCCTCCCAACGGCAACTGCCTTGGGCACACCCTAATATCCTTGAGCTTCCATTCGCGTAGATGGAATCGCAGGCAGCTCAAATCAAGTCCCCGATCAAGACAGTCCCAAACACCCAAGAAACTCCATTCCATGTGTGATATGCATCTATTCCTGAACGCCGAAATGTTATTTTACAAAGCCATCCCTAGCTACCGAAGTCTGAACATCCACACAAACCGTTGCGCCAACCTCATAATGCAAGAGACCAGAGCCAAAGACACCAGGTAAATGAAAGACGAAATCTCCTTCCCACGGACAGATCCCTATCTCTTTTGGCACCCTACCAGAGCCAACCCGCAAATCTCCACCCGTAAAACACCCCCAAGCCAAACCTCAAATACCTTGCAATGCTTTTATGAAAGGGCCGACATGCCGCCTCGAAAGGCCAGCCACATCAGACTCGAAATAAATACCGGGTATCGTTGTGTCTATGCAAAACCAAACGTGAAAAGTCCAAGAGTAGTTGCCTCTTGGAAGCGTGTAGGGGCGTCTTATTGTACAAGGAGTGCGTCAGTATCAGATGCCCTGATGATTTCCCGCAGATTCGACAACATTGTCAGATAGATTAATCAGTAGCTGGGCAAGGCAGCGCTTGGTAGCCGCGTCGTCTCGAAGGACTGATGAGAACGTAGCGTCACGGAGAGGCTCCGGGAGACATTGGCGCAAAGCTTCCCGAGCACGAGCATTATCACTAAGTCTAAAAACCACATGTTAGCCGCGAACATAAATGACAAGGTCAATATATGTTCTTACCGGAGAAAGCAGCGCACAACGTGCTTCAAAAGCCTCGCCGTCTGTTGTTCGACAAGTTGTGATACCATGTTGCTAAGGACAGTTCCTACTGCGTAAAATCGTTCGTAGGTAGCACAGATATAATTAAGACCATGGTCATCGAGGAGGATCTTTTGGACAATGAAGATAGCAACGGTCTTGCTAAGCTCTGAACCAGTTTCCATAATTCGAAGGCACAATGGGATGATCTCAGTTGTCAAGAGAAAATTAATGACATCAGAGGAATCGTTCTTGACAAGAGCACCGATAACACCCAATGAGGTCAGTCGCAAATACTCGAAGGGTCGGGATTTAGAGGTTGTGTTGAGAAATGGGTATAGAAATAGTGGAATGTGCGCTAGATGCTAGATCAGTTTTATTTCCAACATCACTTGGCAGAAACACAAACCATTCAAGAAGAGAGCTCTGGTCTCATTATGGGAAGCAACGCACTGCAGAAGAGCCAGAGCGTTGCAGACGCGGTTGGATGCTGCTGCTGTAAGTTGCGATGGGTTGAGGAGGGTATAGACCGAAATGATCTCCTGCAAGAGGGACGTCATAACGCCTAATCCGCAAGTCAGATTTTGTCACTCTATAGCTTGCAATTTACACCTACCAAAAGAGTGCCATAATATCAAAGCAAGCTCAGGCACCTGTTCACGTTTCTTGCTTAGCTCAAGGAGGGCTGCCTCCCTGGTATCCTCGTTCAACAAATCTGCGATATAGCTCAAGGTTCTCCTGTTCTCTTCCGTCACATTGTCCATTATGCTAGTATCTTGTCCGTGAGCGGAAGCAATCGAAGGCCCGACATTATTGTGGTTGGCAGCAATTCGATTATAATGCTGCTGTTGCGCGGCGCTGGCCGCTGCAGCCGCTGCTTGTTGGGCTTGCTGATGATGGTTTTGCTGATGCATCCATGATTGTTCACCCTGTGGATTGTACTGATGCTGGTGCGAGAAGACGTGTGCCCCAGAGAGCATCTTGATTTAACGATGCAACCAGCAAGCAGACTCGAAGGCTGAGGGGGTGATGGTGTGCAATGATCTTGGTCGGTGTCTTGGCGTTGTCGCAAGAGGAAACTGATTGCTCTTTACGCAATCTGGCTTGATAGTTTGAGCTTCGGGATAAGGGGACGTTGTTGGCTGATTCGAGGATTTGATTAGGGCGAGGGGAAATCAACTGGATCTTGAGTTGGGTCGTAGAGTTGTTAGGTCCTCAGGCCCCGCTTGGTTCAATGCCCAAGCTTAGCCCGGCAATTTCCGCCGCACGTGAATCCAAAGTTTCCAATTATAGAAAGCTCGCAACCCAGGTCAAAACGAATAGTAACAGACTACATAAATATTGTGGCAAAATCCGAAGGACTTCGAATAGTTTTTGCCTCTACTAGTGTAGTCACTACGACCCCTGAACAGAAATCAGATTTTCTTCTCCTATAGAATGAAAACAATTTCAGAGCTTAGTTCATTTCTCAGTATACAACTATTTAATTAATATTTAATTAATTGTCGCAATATCGCAATACCGATACTATGCACCTTGCACCGTCAGTGGCCTTACCTGCTGGAATGAAATATATGCTGCTGTATTGGTTTATAATGCGATTGTATTCTATTCTATCTACATGGGTCTAAAATACAGTCCTTATATACCCTTTCCCAGCGCCACTATACCGGTAGTCCTTTATGCTAATCATAGAGGGGTGCTTTGTACTAATCATAGCATGTAAGTTCTTTTTCTTATCACATGAAAATTATGTGATCATGGCTTATACCAACAAATACCGAAAACTGAATTCTATGTACCAGGGCGATCAATGGCTCAGAGCTTTTAACATCCTAATCTTAATTTCCCAGACAATTCATAATGCAAGAAGTGAATATAACTCTTACCTTTTCCCCACACATGAGAAATATATTGGAGAGAAAGATAAATTACGAGAAGAAACTACTTTTAAGCTAAGAATTTTCTATCTACCTCTCGCTTTTCATAACTAAGAAACTCTCCTCTGCAGGAAATTCTAAATCCTTATTCTAAGCGAGTGTCATGGCTTATCTCATCGCATGGGAGATCAGTCACTAGTTATAATTTGTACAGTTGAGGGCACTAAATTGTGTGTCTGAAAGCTATTCACGTGTTTTAGAACGTTTAGATAGTCTGTTAGATACTCTACCTTAACTATTCTATCAAGGGTGACTATGCTTCTGTATCTCTTAGATTGGTATGCCCATCTCAGCCGCGTAGCTCCTCTCTGAGTAGCTCAACTATACATAAACCTAGAAAAATATAGCTTGGTACCCAACTTAACGAGCTAGAAGCGGTATAGAAGCCAAAATGCGCTTTCGCGGGCTCTTTTTATGTAAATAGGTGAGAAGTATAATTCGAGATTATCCAAATAGTTTTTCGTAACGATGAATTTACAACTTCCTTTCAAATGCAGAAATCAGTTACGTGAGGTGAATCGCATTAGTTTTAAAACCTTTTGAATCCAGGACAAGATGTGATCTTATAGATGGCCGCTTAGGTGAGATAGAATCACTATACAACAACTCAACCTACCATCAATTCTACAATCCCGCTCCTCCCAGCAAAACCTCCAACCCCAAAAAACCTACCAGCCAAATTACACCCCAAATTGCGTCCCCCCTCATCCTCACTCCACCACACCGTGGCACTTGCACTTGCACTAGCCCCCGCTCCCATCGTCGTTGTCGCCGTTTCAATCCCCTCCGCAACCCTCCCCAAAACAAAAATCTCCCCCATAGAGTCACTACTCATCCACACCCTCCCCCTCCCATCCAAAGCTAATCCAACCGGTCTAAAACATCCGTCTGGACATTTCGAATCATCTTCATTTAAGCTAGCTGTAATATTTGAAGCTGTTATTGGGTTGCCGTCGGAGAATTAGACGGAGGAGAGTTTATATCCTACGGGTGATGACGATTCCAAGAACCGTGCAAGGTAACATAGGCTACCGAGCCCTTGGGAAGGAAGATGATGTCGAGAGGTGCCTGGGAGGTGGTTAGTTGACTAGCTAAGATTCGTTGTAGTACTTGCTACGAATCAAATGATCTCGACACATCGTTGGAAAAAAGGGTGAAATAGTACTTGAGAATATAAACTTCGAACATGAAAACTTACTAGGAAATAAAAGGACAAAAGGGAAAGAAGACAAACCATATGGGCCTGAAAAGCCAACCTAGGGGCAACCCTCTCCTCACAAGCCGTATCACCAATACTCCCATTCCGACTTAAAGGAAACTGATTCCCAACCTTCAAATCCCCTCTATCCCCATCTCTAAATTCACTTAAATCCCAAACAACAAAACAATCACGATACCCATAATCCCCCCCTCCCTCCCCATCACTACCGTTAAAACCCCTATGAAAATTCACTTTCTCTCCCGGATTATCCTGATGAATATCTACTCTATCCCTCACAATCTTATCCACTAAACTCTCTACACTATATATCCCGCCCGTACCCAATTCTTCAGCTAAATCAACAGGATTTCGGAGACCCCATCTGAGAAGGAGACCGAAGGTTGTGAAATCATAGGGAGGGGAAGAGGTGGTTGAATTTGAGATTTTAAAAGCGCGGATTTGAGAGTGTCCCGTAGAGAGGGTCTCGGCTGCTGAGTTAATGTTGGAGGAACTGCCTCGGCTGATATAAGGATGTATCCCGACGTTTTTTGGGAAAGGAGGAGAGTGCGATTTGTATAGTCAGAGTTAGACATTCCTGTTACGATGGTTTGCTTCGTACTGCTTACTGAAACTTCGGTGTGATCGTAGGACTAGGAATAGACTTCGTTGGAGGAGGGTGCGTAGAGGGTTTTACTGTCTGATGATAATGCTATTCCATGATATAACTTGGTAAATGTTTGTTCGACTTTTGTGCATGAAGGAATATTGTACTTACATCTGTGAAATTAATAAGCTTCGTCTTTTTAGAGACAACTAAACAAGCATTTCCTCCATCATCAAGTGTCAAATGAACCACACCAACCCCAGCCTGTATGACAAGAAGATTCCCTTTACTATCGAATAAGATACTCCGTGGTTTAGTAAATCCTTGGGTCACAAGTTGGGCTTGCCATCCAGTCGCTAGTACCGTCGAGTAAGAACCATTTAAATTGCAAGTTGCAGCATATGCTACCTGGAGGAAAACCGAGCCAATAGCAATAAATACATGAATCTTAGATTCCCATATCATTTCATTGCGCTATATCAGACAATTTGAGGTTAAGGAAAAAACATGAACTAGGTTCCAAACGACAAAGGGGACAGCTAAATAAGCATAAATGCAGACGGAGATCAACTAAATCTTGGCAGTTTGGACTCCTTACTTGGAACCTACTTGCTACCCGAGTCACCCAGACACTTAGTTATTTGAGGCCCGATATACCTGGTGATATGCTTTAATGCTAATACTTTTCAAGATAAGGAGTGTGCTTTCTAAGTGCGAGCTGCAATGTCGTAGCCAAAGCTTGAAGTGATATCATTGAAACTTGGCAGTCAATGGACCTGGCACGTGTAGAATCAAAGATCTCTTGTCGCCCATGTCTTCTTAGCTTATAGTGTCTGCTAGAGAGCTAGAATCATTTACTTATCCGCACTTCTAGATAGCTCCTTCCACAAGACAAACGGGAACCAGGTACATATTTTCTTCTCACGAAATAGGCATTCGAAAAAAAGGATGAATTACAAGCAACTAAGACAAAAAGCCATTGGTAACATGAAGTCATACTTCATTTCTTGCATTCATACGAATCGTAGCATTGCTTTGTGGCCCATGTCCCACAATCGTTCCCCAGATAAATACTCCGTCGGTCCAAAAACATCACAGCCGCGAGCTATCCAGCAAGCATCCATGCGACCTCCGTGATAAGCCCTACACACTCAAAACCCCGAGTGAAGCTCCACAGTACCACCAGCTCAATCGAAGCCAGTTCTGCAGAGGAAACAAGGAAATCCTTCCACTCTTAAGCGATCCATGTTAATCGCACTATTCTACTTCTTACAAAAAAAAACCCTACTAGCCCATCCCTCTATGATTAAACAAAACAAAAATATGTCGCATGCTTTTCTTTTCGCCATTCCTAGACCGTAAAGAAAAAGCGCAGCCACAGCAGCGCAAAAGGAGTATCATGCAACATCTTGGAAAAGCTCTTTCGCCAAGCAATGACTCTCAGCTGACTAGACCCCGAATTCTGATGTGAATAACATTATGGGGTTCTCCAGTGGCAGTGTGTGAGGAGTATCATCGCCAAGGTGATCGAGCTCGGTACAGAAGATGCATAAACCAAGAATTATGGTTGAAAAATGAGTCTATGCAAGTGACGAAAAGGAAACCGTCGCTATGCAGGAAAAAAAAAGTGATAGGTCGGGTTCCACATATACAATAAAGACCCTAGGTATGTTATCCGTCGAGTTGTATATCAGACCACAGTCATCATATGCAATCGCTGGCCCAAGGTCCGACCTGGGGATGAATCGATTGATCCAGTAAGGACTGAATTGTTGCTCTGGCTTCGTGGAAGCTGCTTTGGATTTGTCATAGGATCCGTAAAAACTCGGGTGAAAGCTGGACTCGAGTCACGATGGGAAGCAACTTCAGGGCTTGGTGACCCATCAGCTTTCCTGATCAAATCTCCAAGAGTGCGAGTGAGAACATTGGCTCGATGTACCAGATCTCGAAGACTCGTAGTGTCGAAGGGCATCTTGTTAGGTGACTGGCTTGTCATGTTCTGGAGCAGCGGATCTGAGGTGGACCTATGTTGATGCATGGTTTCCATTACGGTTCGGGCCACCTCGGAAGAACTTTTGGTACTTCTCATACTCGAATGTCGAGGTGAAGTCGAGGGGGGGCGTAGATGGTCTCGAGCGGGTGGGCTATTTAAGACACCAGCTCCAAATATATCATCCTCTGGTGAAAAGACAGAGCGTCGTCTGACAGTGTTGCCATCGTACACAAATCCAGAGGGAACTCCATGGCGATTCAATACCTCGAATGGAGCATCGGTCATTGCTACATTCTCTGCATCGGCTCCATGGTCGTAATACTTGTTCTCAAATTCATCATGATCAAAGGTATTGGACATAGGTGAATGAGGTGGGGACAATGTCAGGTCCTCCTCGTCGGGAACTGCCAAAGCTATAATTCCTTCTGCCTCCTTCCACAGTGGTGCGGAGGGACCAGCCAACAGTCCTTTTTCTTTTGCAAGCAGCCGTAATCGTTTCAAATCTTCAACCAACAGACAGACCTCTCGAATTTGCCCAACATGACCAACCACGTTTGCTTGGCTAGCCTGGATTGCTGGAGGAACAAGCATGATACTTTTCTCCAGGTGGTCCCCCTCATCAGCATCATTTCCTTCGTTTGAATCGAAATCAAAATCGCCATCCCAATCCTCGCTCACCCCTTTCGCCCCCAGTCCCCAAGTACCAAACTTTGGTGTCATATTCGGCTCTCGCTGTCCAGTAACATCGGCGACAACGGGTACGCTCTGGCTTCTGACATGGAGGGCGCTGGGCCCTCGGCGCCCCATAGCACGCCCTCCTCTGCCATCAGTCATTTGCTTGACGTGTGCTGTCTTCGGTCGTTGCAAGGTACCAATGTAGTCCATCTTTTCGGTTGCGGGCTCGGACCAATCGAACAAATTGCTTTTTGGCCGTTCTAAAGGCTGGCTAAGATTACCACTAGTCGACCCGTTGCGCGTTACATCGGCTAATACAGCACGGTAACTCGGACTTACTCTACGAGAATTGAGAGAGCTTGTAGGTGGAGATAGGTGGTTGCTAATATCCATATTTTCATCATCTCGGGTCCAGTCTTCATCTTCTTCTTCATCATCTAATGATAGACGGCCAAAGTCTTTAGCGGCGAGGAGGAAACTCGGTGGGGACGAGTGGAAATCTTCTTCGAGATGTTTAATACCATTCCGTGCTGGTGTTGTAAAAGATTCTTCTTGCGACCTTCTAGCAGCCTTAATAGGTGTTGACATGCCCTCATCTTCCTCCACGATTCTGTTGTTCAGCTCCTGGAACCCCCCGCTATTCAATATCTCGTGAACGGACAACCTTTTGCTCTTGTGTCCGTTGATGCTTGGCGGCGATTCGTCAAACATCGAATCGAGAGGAGTATTGTGCGATCGCATACTTCCAGTGGCCCCTGACCTCAAGGAGTCGTACACAGTTTCGCTCTGGAAGTCCATGTCATCCTCATCCCCGAATGTGAATCCCTTCGTGTCATTATCAGACCCCACAAGCGTCGAAGCACGATCTGCGGCCTCTGAGGTTCGGGTTCCTCTCGAATTACTCGAGCCAAAGTAGAATGCGCTACCTGATGAGATCGAGGTATTAGGAACATGTACAATGGGAGATGTTGGGCTTCTAAAGCCAGCCGAAGAGGATGAGGAAGACAATCCAAGTCGCGCCAAATCAACGTTGAAGCTTGAGAGGCGCGAGAGTGGCGGGAGCGGAGAAGAAGTATTGCGAGGCCTGGTCTGAAATCCTCTGAAAAATGGATCGTTTGGCGAGGCAGAGTCCATCGGCAGTATTTGTTGTTTCGAAAAGACATTTTGATCCATGGCAGCTCTTTGCCGGCTGCTGACCGGGCCGTGGGCGGTTGATATGTTTCTCCCAGGCAAGGTCGGCAACGGGGCTGAAGCATAGCGCCTACCCCCACCCACAGGCTCAGCATTCTTATTGCCTCTCAAACTCCCAGATCTTGGTATCCAAGAACTTGGGGAACTGAAGTGCATCGACAAAGACTTGCGCGCCCGCTTTTGCGGCTCTTCTCGCAGATCTGTCGAGGGTAACGGCGCGGCCCGGTCGACATCGAGTTCGTCACCAGTCTCGTATTCGAAGCTATTCTCCTCGTAGTATTGTATTGGGCTCGATTTAGATATCCTGATCATGGCTGGTGTGACAAGCGTTGGCCTTACACAGTCGTCGGGAAGAACTCTGCGAAATGATGAAGGAGAATCCTGCGTGCCTCCATCACTAGACCTTCCTGAAGACCTGTCTTTGGTCGGTTTGGTCGGTCGAGAATCGAAAAAAGGGCTCCACGCATGACGAGCATCTGGCGTGCCGAATTTGCTGGCAGGGGTCGAATGCGCTTGACTCGATGGAGTCCGCTGCAGGGGGCCTTTCGCAACCATTGAGTCGTCTTGGAATTGTTGTTTTAGAGTTACGGAGCGTTGGTGACTCGTCGCTGGTCTCCGGAGTGTTGGGAGCTGGACTCTCGCGCCTAGCTTTGAAGATGTCCCGCTCACACCCCGCCCAGTCGGACTTCTCTTCACGAGCTTATTTGGAGCTAACTGGACAGGACTACTGGTAGGTTCTGACAGTATAGGGGCGGCAGAGCCGTGAGAGGGGTTGATCGAGGGTGAATCTGGTCCAATGCTCGATCGCGGGCTGTTATTTAGAGAATTGGGAATTATAGATAGTCGTCGAATCCAAGAACCCCTTGAGGAAATTGATTCTCTCTTCGCGTCGTCGTCGAGAAATTCGGCGGGGGATGCAGGTTCCCCTGGCCAAAAGAATGAATGCCTTCGTCCGCCACTGCTGCTGCGCACGATCTCGAGCCTTGTGTTTGTCAGAGGTTGGTTCCTGGATGGTGGAGGATTTGGGGTTGAGGCGCTTCGAATCTGTGGTGGAGTGGCCCTTGGATCTGCGGAAATCAGGGTCGAGCTTGTGCCTGGACGCGAGGTTGGGGACGATGAGCCTTGATGTAGAATAAGCTCTGCGAGATATCCAGCTTTTCGCTTTTTGGAGGAAGGACGGGGGGGTGAGGATTGTTCGGGTTTTCCTAGAGCTAGACCAGCGGCTGCGATACCAACTGTGCTCGAGGCAACGAGCTGGGCAAGTCAGTTGGAAGGTTAATATAGAGAAGGGATGAATTAAGGGATTGGAGTAAATATCTGAAGCTAAATGATAGTGAAGAGCGTTCGCGTAGAGCCATCACATCTCACCCAAGGGCAATCTCAGACAATTCAGTCTCCGCCAAGAGCACTCACACTGGGTATAGTCTTCATGTCGAAGGGCCAGCAGGGACGAGGCCACTGTACACGAGAGGGGGGATGGTCGAGAGCGTCGTGGGAAGAGAGAAACTCATAGGCATCGTAAAGAGCAGTCCATTGAGGGTTGTCGTGAAGGGAGGCGCCGGGGTGTTGTTGATTTACCACGGCGTAAGTAAACACGGAGATTTGGGTCAAGAGACGGCAATGGTCTGTGAGGGAGCGGGCGGCGTGCGACTCGTCAATGGGTGGAGAAGAAGAAGAAAACGAATGTGAATCTCGCCGGCCAGGACGTGGAAAGTCAACAGAGAGGGTTGCAGTGGGTGAAGTGAAGAAGGGCTTGCGGGCTCAGGCCGTGGGTGACTTGAGCGTGAATGTGCCCACGGCCCAAAGCCCGCTGCATCTAGCTCAAGCCATGACAGAGGGAGGATCAACCCTGCACGCGGCTGGGCAGAATGAGGGAACGCTGCTGTTCCAAGGCTCACAGTAGGATCTCCAATTTTTCATTTGCTGCGACGAGCTGGACGGCTTGAACTACGGCCTACGGCGATTAGGTGAGACTCTACGAAGTCGACGGGAGCAGAAGCAGGTCCACAGGCGCCAGCGCCAAAGTTTGCTGCCCGCACAGGCTGGCTGCCCACCGACGTATAACTACAATCTGCGGAGGACGGAGCGGAGGATATACTTGGCCAGCGTCCGTCACTTCTCCCACGGAAATGCAGAGCTGGGCGAAGCTGGGGCGCGTCGAGACTAGAAGACGCCGATCCTGTTGGCATCGTGAGCTGACAGCCCGTCGATGCCTCCGCACCAGAGCTCGAAGAACCAGGCCGGTGGCACCAGCTCGCCGATGCAAGAGCAGGGCTGCATCCGATGTTCGACGTTGAGAGTTTTGAAACCCATCCTCTTCGTCCAATGTCGATGGCCATGGAGAAGGCTGCTGTGTCACGGCCATCCAGCACAGGACTTGCTCTCGCTCCGTCCTCGCGGTGGACCTGCCCGCCCGCACACGAGGGCAACCTGTGCTGCTGACAGAAGCTCCCATGTACGGATCCGAGCAGCATATATCCTGCCGACGGCGCTGGGAGCCTTCATTGCTTGGTTTGTGTTTCGGGAGACGACGAAAAGGGCTTTCCAGCGCTGCAGAGTTGCGTGCTAGAGCCTGTTTCAACAGTGGAAGGCCGCTCCCCGTTCTCCCAGCGGCCATTCGCCAATCACGCCGACTCATTGGGAGACATGCTGTTGTGATAATACGTGTGAGTTATATGGGCATGTGGGGTAAGGCGCGCGAGGGGCTTGGACTTCGAGGAGCGCATCATGCAAGTTCACCTGACACCTCTTCATCTTCATACTGACTCAGCCTTCTCGAAGTCACAGAGGGCGCGCCAGTGGCCGTGATTGTTCCATTCCATACAAAAAGGATAGCAGTGCGAGTTCGTCCGCTCTAGGTTGCATGGCCGCACCTCACAGTGGAATTTGCCCTGCGTTCACGTTCTCGCACCCACTGCCAAAAGCCGTCCACACTCCGCGATCCTGGGTCCAGCTCGCTCACTTCACCCTACTTGACTGTATATTCTCCTTCTCAAGTGGCAACACTCACACCGTCCCTGGGGCTAGGCTCTCGTTCCCTGTTTCCATATACGCCATGCTCAGCGAGTTTTTCCCGGTCAACCCAGCGCCAAGCGCAGCCCACCGACAGGCCAGGACCTCGGGTACGATGCTCACAAACTGATTCTGTCCGTACAGTTCGGCCTTGAGTATCACATCACTCTTCACCCACCGCGGCCGTGTTGGGAAGACCAGAACGTGGGAGGCCGTCTCGTCCCGTCAGTCCTGTTGGAACATCACGCCGAGTCGCTCTCCACAAACCCAATCGCAATGCGTATCGACCCCCATGCAGAGCAATTGCTGTGTTTCCCTGTCCTGGCCCGCATGGAGGCTTTAATGCCCGTAATAGCTGGCCCGGATGTCGACGATCGCTTGGTGCGAAGCGCCCTAGGAGACGCGGGCGTTCAGCCCAGCTGATTGCGGAAGCCCGCGGCCAGGTTGGGCACCAGGAAGAGAACTCTCAAATTCTGCTTGCGTGTGAGGTTTTCTCTGGGTGTTTGGCGTTCTGGAAACTTTTCCACCGGCTACGCTCAACCACTGGCAATCTCAACGGCGGGGATTCCAGCATTGACTTCTGCGAGTGGAGAAATCTCCGCCCAGCCCGCGCCTCCCAGCTGCCCTGCAAGATCCATGGTTGTCCTGTACGATGTGACGTAAACCGCGGTTGAGAGACATTCTCTGACGGCCGCCAGTTCTCCCCGAACCCTCAAATCTAGGCGCAGGTTCCTGGTGGAGGGCCGTCTGAAGGATGAATGGCTTCCATGGCCACGCTCGCCACGATCTGCTGGATCCAGCGATACTTGCCCAGGCGAAGACGCAGAGCAAGCCTGGGTTGCTGCTCACAAGCCAGTCAAGGCCGCGCCCAAGAACAGGATCGCAGCTTGATCTAAGACCGATCCCCTGCAGGTGCGTCGAATCGACCCGCGCGGATACCCTGGTGGCGGAAAGCTGGTGCAGGCAGCGGGCATGGATTCGCGTGACGCCAGAAGAGGGGAAATGCTCGGGGAGACGCGACGGCAGGCCAATCAAGGAAACAAAACAACGCCAAACAGCCGCGCTACATCATTACCAAGTCAACATCAATGCTGCCCCCTCGCGTCCGCGGGTCGAATGGCCCGGCAACCAAGGGCATGGCCGGTGACGCCGACTCTCTTCCCAACAGAGTCCGCGACCTCGCTCAGACCAAACCATCTCTCCGCTCCCAGACGGACGTGAGCCAGAGATGCTGGTAGAGCCCACCTTCCCTCAAGCACGCCCAAGCTCGCCCCAAGCACCCCCCGCGCACTCTCTGTCTGCATACATCTTAACAGCTGTTACCCGAACGTTGTATTTCCCCTATCCTTTGCATTCCATGTCCATATCACTTGCCCCATACCGGTGTTCTCTCATCATTTCCACCACGCAAGGGCGCGTTGGGATTGAATCGCAGCCACCCCACTCGCGCGTTTATCCTCCTCTCCAAGCCGGCATTGCTGACGCGCGGTTCAGCTGCTGCAGCCAGCTATTGGCTCTCCCATACGCATCGGTCGGACTCGCCAGGAGGGATTCCCTTGATTAGAGTATTTATAGCCCCTACGATTAGCCCGAATGTGGGGAGAGTGGCCAAATTGCACCAACATGATCATGCTTTTGGGATAGCCTCAGCCTTGGAAGGCAGCTAAACGGATCCATCGACAGTCCAGCACGCCTTCGACTCGGCATTCCTCCTCGTTTTGTCCTTGCCGATTACACAATCTCTCTAGTTAATCTTAGAAAGGTCAGCTTCATTTCGGCAATGCTCACGTGCACCACACGTGGGGATATGTCTTTAGGTTGGAATTTGCGGCTCAGGCTTGGGAATGCCCGTGTCCGGTCTACATGGACAGGTCGGAATGAGTAGAACCCTAACTGTAGCTTAGCCGGAGCATCGTCACCCGTCCGAAGCAGGGACGTGGAATGTTGATACCCTCCTTCCCCTCCAAGCCGTGATCAAGTTGACTTGATCATCTCCTCAGAGAGAGCTTAGTCCCTGATTAGTTGGAACCAAGGAGCGCGTACCTGCATACTGAGAAAATAACTTCATTTCTCCAATCCCGAGATCGTCAGGCGAAATAGGGATGAAATGGGTTTCAGTCTCGAAGTCTTACTCGTCCTACCTCGTCTCCATAGAAGCGCGCGGATGTCACCTTCATTATCGTGAGTTTGCATCTCCGTCAACCATTCGTCACACAAGCTGTTTTGTCTCCTGAGACACAAAGTACTTCTCCTGGATATAAGAATTTTAAAAGGCTTCTTAAGCGCTTACTCGACATTCTATACCATTGGTATTCATCTATCCCCTCTTATTTCCCTCGAAGCCAAAGAAGTTCTTCCTTTCAAGTAAGTCTTCACCAAGCTCTAACTGTCAGACAAGCTATATCCCTGCATATGAGGCAGTTTCAATGCATTCCCTTACTCAGGTTACTACAATCACCACCGCAAGCCTCCTCTACTCGAATCCTTCCTCCACGACAGACACTAGGTATTTATTTGTGAATCTCGAGAAATAGACATATCAGTTTTCCGAAGATCTCAACTTCCCTACTTTCTGCAGTGTTTTGGTTTTGCAGAAGGGGGTCAGTACAACAGGCTCGTGGCAGCGTTATCCCCGCAGTGACCAGCCTTCAGCTCATCAGCCCTAGGATCAGGTTGGTTTTCTTCCTCAGCCGAAGTCGGCTAGAATATTGAAATTCGAACATTTCCTCCGCGGTATAATCCTGCAAGCAGATTAGCCATGTTGTGAAAGAGGCATTGCTTCCAATACATGCTTTCTACAGCGAATCCTTCCCGAACATATCAATAGTAAGACGGAGGCAAGCAAAAGGAGAAGGCCTTTGCCGTAGTGCTCTTTGCCGAGAAGCTGGTTCCCCCCACAAATATTCTGATTGCGTGGTGTAATCGAGGCTAGCGCAGCTAGCTATTTCAGCTTGTTGGGAAAACGCCCAACGAAAATAATGAGGAAGGTTTACGTACTCCTGATAGATAGGGGCGAGACATACGTCTCTTTGAATCGAGATCTGCCAAATTTTTTCTTCCTTTTGCCTGTGGAGCTTTTGAAGTCTTGGGTCGGTCGGGTCCGAATTTAAGATTTAAGGAAGCAAGGAGCCTAAGAAGGGGAAATGAAAAGTTGAAGTAAATAGATATTTCTGTTGACGCTTTTCTATGTTTTTTGGGGATGTCATCTCGGTAGGTTTCTCACTTTTTTTTATCCCTTCATATTTCCTTTCTCTTTTCGTATTTCAAATTTCATAATAACGAGGTACGCTTCAGCATTCCTTCTATTCGTTAGCAAATCAATACCTAAGAGCGACTACCTATTTATCGAGCCCATAGTCGGAAACCGATTCTATTTTATTAGACATCTCGGAAAATAAATCACTTCCTGGGGAATAATCATACTGTCCCTCTACGTAGAAGGCGATCAACAATGATAACAAAATAGACACCCGGAAAGCCTTCGCAGAAGCATGGGGACAAGAAGAGTGGTGTAGGGGATCTGTGTGAGGAATGGAGAGAGAGGATTTAGCTGGAAATAAGGACAGAAGAGGGTAGGGACAGGGTAAGATAATAACAGCTTATATGGTAAGGGGATGGATAAAAAGTCCAATTGAGGGGTTCAAGGTAGTTTGCACGGAGGCGTTCTAGTCATAAACACTAGGTCTTTCTGTCACTATCACCCAATACGGTTCATTCAACACTCAATAGCTTCCCTCAGTACTTTGGTGTCTTATGCGTTGTATTGTTGTTCTATGGGGATTATGCTAAGAGGATGATATAGGCGAGTCGCCTAGCGTTGGCTCCGATTCCTGAGGCATCAAAGCCAATGCCCGTGCAAATTCGCTATAGAATCACACGACTATTTACATACTGTTGCACTTTCTCTTCTTAAAGAACTAATTAAGATGTGATGGAGAGAGAGAATAATTTGGAAAGGATTGTATTGCGTGTGAGGTACTATAGTTCTGATATATTTCGCTTTGAGTAGAGAAGAGTAAATCCTAGAAATAGAGGATTATAACGGGATGAAAATATTATTCGTGTAGTTGTTTTTCACGTCTTAGTTCTTAGGGTCGAGGTACCATAAGTAGCAAAAGAGCAAGAGCGACTTATCCAATCAAAGATATAGTATCACGAGTTCTTAATTCGACCTGTTAGTATTTTTGACTCTCTCTTGAGAAGAAGTAGCTAGAAGTTGAAAAGGGAAGAGATCTGAAAATATTCTAATCTTCCTTAAATTTTACACTAGTTAAACGAAAAAAGTTTGGGAAGAGCTTAGAATTTTCTCGTCGGGCTTTTTCTTTGGTTGTGAACTTCCTAACGCGAAATCTTATCGAGAGTATTGCCTGTTGACTTCTATAATTATATAGGTAGGTAGTAATGTAGATAGATTCGTAGCGTCGGTTTCATTTCGTCATTTCTGTATATTTGGGGTTATATGATCTTACCTGGAGTCTATATTCTATTGGCATTTAATGGGGGCTCTTCGGGAATGGAATATCTATATCTACTCTCAGTCTACGAAATACATATGAAAACACGATAATTATTTCTTACCTGAGACAGATGGTCATTTGAAAGCGGAAAACAAATAGCCGGGAGGTTAGAATAGTAAGATAATAGATGTATATATGGTTAAGTTTTACTCGCTTCCAGTTCCGCCTTTAAGCTAGAAAAATAGGATACCACGTATCTTCTCTTCCTCATCTCTCATTGTAAATGTATGCGTGCCTCATTTTTCATCTCTCCTATTCTTTCCTTCCCGCTCTATTTCTCATCCAAATCATATCTACACCCACCAGCACATATCCTCTTACACTAAACTCAATTCTTCTTTCCACCTCCTCTAATTATATAGCCCACTTAACTAAACAGCCAATCAACCATAGCATGCGCCCTAGTCTTCGGTGGTCTCTCTACATAATTCGCCGTATATTCTTCAATTTCATCCACCTCATAAGTCCTCAAAATGACCTCTGAAGGAGCAAGCCACTTCGTTTTCTTAGTGATTTTCCATCCAATAAAAATAATTGGGAAAATGAATATCATTAAATAACTGAAGAGAAAGGTTGGAACATCCCAGTTTCCTATTTGATATCCTCGTTAGTTTATTTTGTTTCGTGTTGTGTGAAGCAGGCTAAATGGAGGAAAAATTTACCGGGTAGGAAAACTGTATATCCGCTGACGAAAGTCATGGCGAAACATCCCGACAAGGCGTAGTAGGCTGAGAAAGGCTGCCAGAATGCGGTGTGGGGTAGGCTTTTTCGGTCGAGGTTTTGCGCATCGCAAGCTCGTTTCCAAGCTATGAAGGTGTACGCCATTACTGAAAAGTTGACTGTTGTAGAATTATTGTTAGCAAGCAGCAAATTACTCGAAATATTTGGTCGAGGAACAGAATGAGGGAAAATGTCTCTGGATTACGCAGAAAGAAGCAAATAGTTCGAGTGCGAGGAAGAGAAGAGATAACTTACTCAATTGACTCGCTGTTACCAAACTAACAAACCAATTCAATACCACAGCCGCATTGTTGCTTACTTGCAAAAAGCTCAGGAGAGCAATAGCAAGCGTAACACCAACACAATAAATAGGTACACCCGATTTTGTACATTTCCTCAAGAACTTTGGGGCTTTTCCTTCAAGTGCTAACCCGAAAAGAGATCGTGAAGCACAATAGACATAGGAATTGCCAGCGGAGAAAGCAGATGCTAGAACCATAGAATTGACGATATCGGGTAAGATTCGAATCTTGAGCCGATTCATGGCCACGACGTAAGGAGATGCGGCTGCTCCTGGTAATCCCTGTGCAAAGGCTGCTTTGAGCTCAGCATCATTACTTGGAACTAGAATTCCCACGGCTAAACTGCCTAGGATGAAAAATGCCATTAATCGATAAAAGACCCCATTAAAAGCTCTGGGCATAACTTTTCTCGGATTCACGGCTTCTCCTGCTGCCATGGAAACGTAGTCTGGACCGGCGATAGTGAAAGATGCTTGAATTAAGCATTGGAGGAAACCCATGAATTTCCCTAAATTGCCCTTGTGGTAGTATTCGACAAAAGCTCCCGGATTGGACCAAAAGCGGAATCCAAAGCGGTCGTGAAGTGGGTTCCCCCCGAGCATAGTTATGAAGGTGAAGATTATTAAACCGACTATTAAGAGGACTTTTCCCATAGCGAGCCACTACTGACTTAAGTTTGAGGAGTTGCGGATATGGCCGGGAAACTTACAAATTCGGTCTCTCCATACCATTTCACAGCAAACACATTGATGAATCTAGGAACATTAGGTTTTTGCACATTTATGGCTTAGAAATATCATACCCGTATAACACTATGACAATAGCGATAATACCACCAGCTGGCACTGCATCACTCCAGTAGTGAATAATGACATTACAGGCCACAATCTCAAATGGAATTAAAGCAGCTTCGAAGACGAAGAAATTGTAGCCAGCTGCGACACCAAATGCTTCGTCCACGTATCTGCCTGCGAAGCGCACAAATGGGGATGAGATTGGGAGGTAGGTAACCATTTCAGCCATACACTTAAAAATATTAGTATTACTGGTTGTTGCTTTAGGAAGATGGCACTTTGGGGAGGATAACTAACATTTGTAACTGCTAGAATAAATGTACACCTATCACGTTATGCATGAGAGTTGAGGCTTTCACCACTTGCAGGAGGGCGAGGGAGAAGCATCAAGAATCTTCACGAGCAACCGACGTCAACGTACCAGATTGTGAAAGCGAGAAATAAACTCACAGGCCCTCCATTGAGAAGTCCATGGCCAATTGAAACATAAAGAGCTGTTCCAATTGTTCCTCCAATACCAATAAGCTGAATATGTCTTGGCCTGAGTTGACGATGTGTTGAATCATGCGTGACTATGATAGATGCTGAGTTGGCATCGGATGAGAGCTGAGCTTCTTCTCCCTCTGCGACT
Source organism: Neobulgaria alba (assembly GCA_003988965.1). NCBI lineage: Eukaryota > Fungi > Ascomycota > Leotiomycetes > Helotiales > Gelatinodiscaceae > Neobulgaria > Neobulgaria alba. The sequence goes on from QYAM01000043.1 coordinate 147,389, forward strand.
TTATCGTCGTTGAATTCTTTCCCTCTTTTCGAGCCAACATACTCTGCCATAGCACTACCAGGCACCTGTATGCCCGTGGACGACATCGCGGAGCGGTTTACAGAGTCCTCTTTGCGATTGAGGTTCGAATTTCAATGCTCAAATCTCAAAAAGCAGAAGCAAGAACGATGATAATAAATTGCGCAAATTGGGGATACAAGGTTTTAAGTACCTAGCAACTTGCTAAGCTGAAAAGCACCCTTGGAAAGTATTCGAGATTCCATCGAGGAAAAAGTTCCACAAGGAAACGTGTAACCCTGTTGTTGTGCTTGTAACCCCACCGTCGTATCCCCGGTGCTGATGCAGGCTACACTCAAAGATAACAGACCCTGTTTGGCAGTAATCTTGCTATGGGAATCGACATCCATTTCTGGCACTTTGCCGCTCCTTGATATCGTAACGGTTGTAGGGGAAAGGATGCTGATAAGGTTTAGGGCCTTCGAGGACAATCGATGGAATCATGAACCTGTGAGGCTATGAAGAAATAAAGAATCGCTCGTGGATAAGAGTTGCGGGTGGCGATCTTTCATGACCTACCATGTCCCGTCCCTCTTCCCCAGGAAGAGTATATATATGCCGTAATGGAATGCCATAAACGCATCGTACACGTATCGGCCCTGTGCTTGGGTGCTGATAGGATACATGTTCAGTTTCGACCGGATGCCAGGATGCTTGGGGACGGCTTCACCGAGCGCCAATGGCTTGGATGGGGATCTTGGCGCAAACGGCTGTGAAGGGTTCATCTGGAACTGGGGGTCTGCGTTGCCAAGCTGTCCGGTTGCTTGGTGTGCTGTGCCTGACGGGGATGGAGATTTAAGGCTTGAGTTGTGACATATTTAATCTTAACCGAATCTGTAGCTTTCACAACAGCACCAGCACTGTCCAATTGACCGAAACCTCCAAAACGACTGGCTCTCACACACCACTGCCCCTTGGTAGCTCCACATCGGCTATTATCTGGCCATGGTTCAAGTCGTTTGGACAAGGCCTCCTTTTCCGTTGGACAATCTAGGCCATAGGAAGAGCTCACGACCTTGGGTCGCGAGTGCAGCACTAGGAGTAAGAGTTGTTACTGCGGAGAGGATGTGGGAGGTTGTGGGGCCGAGGGAGAGAGCTCCACCCCAGATATTACGAGAGAGAAGATAACCTGCCTAGGCAGGGCTAGAAAGTGCGAGGAAGGCTAGGATAATCTGAGAAATCATTTCGGTTGACTGTCTACGTGTTTTCAATTCAGGAGAGGTGGTTTGGCAAGGAAGTCGTTCTACTTGCACAGCAAATATATGTTTTAGAAATTAAAGGCTGGTATACATAAGTTTATAGCAAAAAGTAGGAGATAAGAGATGAACTAGATCAACCTAAGATGAAGGATAGGTCAAAACCAAAAAATTCTACCTTGTTCGGTGATTATATACTTGCCAAAATCTCAAAAAATATGAGATTATTCCCAGAAGCAGGTGATGTTGCCAACGCTTCCAGACCAACGTTTGTTTCTCGTAGGAAGATCTTCGATATGAATATATAACCGGACAATTTCCTCAACGCCTTAACGTTTCCAAACCTCATCATCATCATGTGGACCGTGCGATCGTAGGAATTTATAAACAAGAAGTCGCGGATGCACTTACCGCGTTTCCCACAGCTCACCGGGGCAAGTAGAAATATGTTATGAGGGAATTGGAGTATTTTTACAACTTACAGAAACGAAGCTTAGATTCGTGGCATACTAGGTTACCTAAAGGTCTAAACCATCTGTTCACTTCGAGATATGTTGACAGAGTTTTTCGTATTTTACAACTTTCTGTTCTGTAACGTCACATACCTTCGTACCTAGTTCCCTCTTGTTTATTTACTATACAAGGTGAGAACCGGATTGAAAAAAAAAGGTGACGGAGTAGCAATTTTCACACATTATAGCAGAAGGAGATTCCCCTCAAGATTTATTATAGCTTTAAATACGCCCACAGTATCATGAATTTAGTAGCTAACCGCTACTCCACTTATCTAAAATGCAAAATCAAGTTCAATTCGAATTCTAATCCTAAGAATGTAGGGTCGTTCTCGCTCACTGCTGCAAACCTTCCAAATACAAAACCAACCTCTTCTTAATAATAACACCAACTACCTTTCCACTTCCCTCCTCAACAACAATCAAATGTCTCAACCCAAGCTTCCCAAACAATTCCACCGCATATTCCATTGGAGCCTTCGCACAAATAGTCAAAGGTGTCCTATCCACAAAAGTAGAAATAATACCCACCAACAAATCAACAGGCTCATTATCTTTCAACACACCTGTTTCATGTATAGCAAAATCCAATTCTCCTTGCGCGAGATATCCATGTAACATTCCATGTCCATCAACTAACACTAGACCTGCATCCATCAGACCACGGGTTTTGAGTTGGGTTAGTTTGCTTGATAGGAGGTGTTTGGAGACTTTGCATTCGGTGCCAACATCTACGGTAATTTCTCTCATGGTTTGGGAAGGTGGAATGAGTTCTTCTACTAGGTGGCCTTCTTCTCTAACTATGCTTAGAGCGTGCTCAGGGTCGAGGAATGGATGGCCGAGAACTGTTTGTGCGAGATCGTATACTCCTTCGCTGCTCAAGGCATCTGCTACCCATTTAGCAATTAAAATAGCTATCATGAAAGGCGGAATGTATTCAACCTCTCCTGTTAGTTCGAACATGATGACTGCAAGAGAGACGGTCATTCTGGATATACCAGCCAAGAAAGCTGCTGCTCCAACCATGGCGAAGACTCCCGGCGAAATCGTCGGGATCAATTGGCCTATCAATCGTCCGAATAGCGCGCCTCCGTCCAGTGCTGGGATTATGACTCCAGAGGGAACTTTGCAACCAAATGTTATAATCATAAGAACAAGCTTTACAGTAGTTCCATAAATTAGCCACCTATAGTATTTGCTTTTATCCTCAGATGCCTCTTGTTCGCAAACCCAGGATCCTTCAGGATTTCGACAATCTACGAGCAGGTTCCGGATGATAATATCTCCTGGTTCTCGGGTCAAAGGGTTTGGATATTGTAGCAAGCCTGTCACGAGAACTACGAGAGCCAGCTCAAAAACAGGATGATTACCAATTATAGAGTACTTTCGAAAGGTTTTTGACCAGAGAAAATTGAGCTTGCAAAATACTCCGCCAAATAGCCCTCCTGCCACTCCAAGAAGAACGAACACTAGGTAATGTATAGGATCGTAGTCAATTCCGTAATTAGTTTCGAAGAGTACTAATTTTCCTGTTCCATTCGGGTTTAGAGCTTTGAGCACGATTGCCCCAAAGAGGGAGCAGAGAAAGGCGCGCCAGAGGACCTTCCTTGGAAAGTATGTGCTGATTTCCTGGCTCAAGTAAGTCGGATATTCTACCCAGAATAGGACACCTGCTTACCTCGTAGGAAAACAACACTCCACCGATAGGTGCACCGAAAGCAATACTCAAACCAGCTGAACAAGCGACACTTAGCATTTCTCGCATCTTCCGTCCATTCTCTCGATACTTGGGGAATAATCTAGCGATCAGGTATCCTGCGCAAGTTGAGATATGCACAAAAGGCCCTTCCTTTCCTAGACACATGCCTGTTGCAACAGCGAATGTTGCACCGATGGCTTTGACGAGCAAAACTTTGAGGTCTAGGAAGTGAGGTATGACAAAACCAGATAGAATAGTTTTAATCTCGGGAATTCCACTTCCAGCAGCCATATACATTGACTTCCCAACCAGCATCCCTTGACCACTGCTAGTGCGTTCTTCATCATGGCCTTGTTTTGCAACTGGCAGATTAGCTTTCGTAGTCATCGTTACCGAACCGGCAATTACGCCAAAGAGTAAAGCAAATCCGACATAAATTGTGAATGCTCCCCAATAGTCCTCGGACCATGTTCTCCATGGTAGACAGTCTTCTCCAACCTTTTCGAGAGTGCTGAGTAGGGGAGATTTACCGGTGCAGCATGCTTCGCGATTTTTCAACGGATTCGAGGTGCAATAGCCCAACTTGTAATCGGAGACAGTGACTTGGGCAATATCGACAAGGAACGCTACCGCGGCTGTGAAGATACCGATGAGAGATGCTGCCACCCATCCCTGGCACGAATCCCAAGCAGCCCAAGCCCGGCCTCGAAGACTTCTTTTTGCTCTGAGAGTTCGATATCGGAAAGAATCTTTGATCTGCCGGAACTTAGCTTGCTATCGATAATGAGAAGAAAAGATCAATAACCAAATCATGCAACCAGTCAATGGTAGTATAGTCATTATATGGTAATCTCTCTCCGACAGCAGTACCTCCAAGTTCCTGCTCTTCTTTTGATACATGGGAAGATATAACCGAAGTAGCGTCCAACCGCGGTTCATCCCCGAGCCTACTGCGGCGTCTATAACCTCCCAATGCAGTAACTCGCTGGTCTAATAGAGGACTCTGCTCATTGACTTCCTCATCATGGGCCATTGCGAGACTGGCGGTTTGCATGTAGAAAGATAGGGCAAGGAAAACATGGAGTCAAGTTGAAGAGGGAGTTTATTTAGATTCCAAGAGTTAACTTTGAAGCCTTGCTTTGAGACACTTCCGCGGGGAGGCCATCTTTGCTCTAGAGCACGCACTGGCGGCTGAAGGGAACCGCTATCACTGAGAGTTGAGTGGTAGAGATAAGCTTAGTGTGTTGGTCGATAAGTGGGCTGGGAAAGACTTGGACGCAGTCACGTGCCCTTGATACAAAACCTTGTGGTAATTTTTGGGGGATCGGGGAACTGCTTCTGAAGACAAACTCCCTGCTTGTGGGATGGATTGTCTACAGCAACAACACCGAGATGCCCTTTCAGTTCTACCAGAAGGCTTACGTAACGTGATCGCTCCCTCGCACACACACATAAGATCTCGGCGGCGCCGCGGCACCAAGGGTCCCCTGGCGTTCCTGAAGCTACGGAAAAGGCGGTGCACACGCGACCCTTTGAAAGTTAACTAAACAGAATCGAACGAAGGCGAAGGTGAATTGCTTCGTGTCAACTCCAATACCAGGCTCCTCACCCTCCCCCTCCAGACTATCTTCACCGTACCGCATTCGCCCTTCAAGCTGTAGTCTCACAACCTCACAAACTGCAAACCATTGTCAAAGCTTTGCTTTCCCAACAATTTGTTCGTAGTGCGAGCCCACGCGACACCTCTCCTTCCTCTTGTCCAACCCATCTTCCGTGAGAGCCTTACCCCTCTTTTAAGAGGATATTAACCCTCTTACTCACTCTCTACGATCCTCCTCCATTCAAAGTCCAAAGGGATACCTCCTGCACTACCAAGGACCCCTGATTACGCCGATGACGTCGACCTAAAATTTATCACATTCAAAAGCGACTTGATTGTAAAACTGATATAACTTCCCACGAGCGCGAAAGTCTGCCAGTCTTCGAGGATTGAAATTGTTGTAAGGTCTCCTCTCTCTGGAGACTCTGCGGACTCGTCGCTGATACGTAGAAGAAATTCCTGCTCACCGGTATTTGCCTTCGGACTACCCAAGATGTCAACTCTCGCACCAGGGCATCCCCCTTCCTCCGATTCCGAAGCCCACAAGATTCGTTTCATACCCTTAACTTACAATCAGCACGAATCACAGACCTCTGCCCTCCGACTGATCCTCACTATTCGTCCTGAATGGGAAAATGGAAACATTGAGTTTATTCGTTTCACAGACGGTATTACAAACACTTTGCTGAAGGTTGTTAACAAGACGCCTGGGTTGTCACCTGAGGATGTGGATAAAGAAGCCATACTTTTAAGAGCGTATGGAAAGGGTACGGACGTTATTATTGATCGTGAGCGTGAAACTCAGAACCACGAATTACTTTCCAAGCACAACCTCGCCCCAGAATTACTTGCTCGCTTTCACAATGGAATGCTCTATCGATACATTACAGGAGCAGTAACATCTCCACCAGACCTCAGAAGGAAAGAAATTTGGCGTGCAGTAGCAAAACGATTGGCGCAATGGCATGCCGTGGTTCCGTGCTTGGCTACCACTCATCTGCCAGCTGCTTCTGAACTTCTTGACCATGACGAATTCGACTTCACTACAATCAAGAAGGATAACTCGAAGCAAGAATTAATAGACCATGCTGCTGAAGGAAAACCTGCTCCAAATGTATGGACTGTTATGCAAAAGTGGATATTCGCGTTGCCCGTAGCTACAGAATCCCAATTGGAACGCCAAGAAAATTTGCAGAAGGAGTTGACTCGACTTATTGAAGAATTTAGTAACCGACCAGGACTAGGAAAGAACGGTGTAAGTCTCAGTCAATTATACCTAAAGCGACAACATCCCTATGTCCAAGTTATATTTGGATATTTAATGCTGCCCATGCGGCATTTAACTGTAACACAGACATCACTAACGTCTAACAGCTTGTCTTCGCCCATTGCGACCTTTTAAGCGGCAATGTGATCATCCAACCAAAATCAACCGCTCCTTCGGATCCTACTGAGATAATCAGTTTCATTGATTATGAATACGCTACTCCATCGCCGGCAGCATTCGATATTGCAAACCATTTTGCGGAATGGGGAGGATTTGACTGTGAACACAACCTTTTACCAACACGATCTCAACGCTTGGATTTCATCCGTGAATATATCCAAAGCTACTTCAGCTATTTCCCAGACAACTCAAAAGTTGATCTGGAGAATGCTACCCAACAATTATTTAACGAAGTTGACGTTTATCGGGGAATTCCTGGATTTTACTGGGGAATATGGGCTTTGATCCAAGCTACCATCTCCCAAATCGACTTTGATTATGCGTCCTACGCTGAAATTCGATTGGGAGAATATTGGGCATGGAGGGAAGAGAGTGATGGAAGTAGAGCTGCCGCTGGGAAGGAGATTTCGGTCCGCGAGAAACGTTGGGCAGAAGAAAGATGAATATAAAAAACGAACAGTGGTTACGAAATATGTACGTTTCAACATAGCGGTTTGTCACAGAAAATAACATGGGCATGATCATGTGATCATTGCTATGTTATTTTCTGTGACACGGTTGTATTCTTTCTGATCTGGTGGTGGGTGCAAATCTTCTGTGTAAGACCTTCGGCTTCAACGCCTAGATGACTTAAACTGCGGATATTTGAGGGGGGCGTTGATTTGGTTTGCCTTGACCTTCAACGACGATACCATTAAAACATAATAGCATAGCATCTGAGCTGAGAGAATAAGATATACCTACTCTTGATTTGCTGACTAAGAAGCTTGTGATGATGGACATGTGAAAGAAGGGATAAAGGAATGCCTCGGAGATCTCTGCCTCTTCCACTCCCCGATATCTAAGGCTATTGTTAGTAGATGCATGTCAGCAAGAGGTACTTTACCCCACCACAGGCACGGCACAAAACCGTATATCTCGGCTTCGTCCGCAATTATCCATGCGTTTTATATTTACGAGTATGTAGGCCTGGAGCCAAGCATTTCCCCCCTCATTCTTGGAAATAGGCCAAAAGGAAGGAGGGTCTACTCTGTATGCATTATTGTCCCAGGAAGCCTGTATCGGGTAGTCCGTTATGAAAAAAAGTAGTGTCATAAAGGATTAGCGCTTATCGCGGCTAAGTGAAGGTTGCACCAGCCTTGAAAATGTTGCCTTGCGCAACGTAGCTGATGCAAGGGGAGCTGGGGGAGGCGGGATAGGAGATTTTTTTTCATTCTTGTTCCTTCGATTGTTGGATCCCACAGTTGTCTATTTCCTGGAAATTTCCCGTCGTGTGGAGGGGAGCTCGGAGTCAGCAGAAGGGAAGAGTGATCGGGACCCCTGAGAGAACGAGGGGATAAGCAAGGTCAGGTACTTATTCCCGGATTCCCTCTTCGAGCAGGCATTAGCGATTGTTAGTTACGGCACTTGCACAACTTCAGAAATGATCAGAAGTCGGCGTGGCGTTAGAACCATTGGAAATGTCAGTTAGACTAGAGTTGTGCTAATGGACACTTGAATACCTTGAACCCTGGATTGGGGGATAGAAGGCAAAAAGTACGGGTGTTGTCAAAAAGTCTATGGATAGTTAGTACTCTCAATCGTGGTTATTTCCTCGGCCTCGGTCTCCTTGCACGGGTGAGGGCAAAGGTGGGAGATAGGGGTTAGAAGCCCACTAGCTGCCAGGACCTACCCGCCAAACCGTGCTCGATGCAGTAGTTCGCCATTATCTCTACTCCGTATACAGGCCTCGGCGACGGCGCGCCCGAGAGCGAGAGCTGCTGGCCGAGCTCCGAGCCCATGACTTGGCCGTCTGTTGTATTTGGGCCCCCGACGGCCATGGTTTTCGACCCCAAGACGCCGACGCCTCATCCCTCCGAGACGCGTTGTCGGCAAAAATGACTGCTCGGATCTTGCCCAATCCCACGCTCTGAACAGCCTCATTGCATTGCCCAATCTTCACTTCTTCACCACTCCCCATGCCGGTGGTCCCAAAGTGTCTGTTGTGCCACTCGAGCCACACCCAGCATCCTGGATCAGATCTCCTCCACCGCGTGGCGATCATGAAATCATAGGAACCCAGAATCCATGAAGATTCCATCCTCTCGCTTGCCCCCCTCACCCGTGAGGCTTTCTCGTCCTCCGAGGGAGTCCTTCTAGAAAGGTCGTGGGCCAGGCTGACTGCGACCCTACGACCCGACCCTGCGAGTGCAGATGCGAATGCTGGTCGCCGGCCTCTTCGAGCTTCCAGGGCATCACCATCCAGGGCCTCCAGCGATCCGATGATCCAATCCGACTGCACTGCCGTCGCCACTCCCGCCGCCAACATCCTCTGTGTCGGGCCACTCATCCATCTAGATTTCGTCGAGAGGGTCCATCATGCCATCAGAACTTCCCCAGGACGCTCGGCCAATCTGAACAGAGGCTGAGTCCAATTTGGACGGAGACACGCCAAAACAGCGCGGCCTCCGTCGAGGGATATGTGGCACGGGTCCTGGATATATGAGCCATAGCGGTTTTCTAGCAGAGTGGCATTTTCAACCAGCTGGAGTACCAGACGGTGGCCCGAGACCCAGAGGAACCTCGCGGCTTGGGGTGGCCCCTGGCCAATTCCTCCTTCGAGCTTTGGCCGGCAACCAGACGCCAACAACAGGGACTAGCGCTCTCCTTCACCACGTACCGCGGATTGGGGCTCGGGGTGGCCGCCCTGATTCCCTCCCCGTTTCGTCCTTGGGGGGCAGAAGCTCGAGGGCAAGTTGCTGGCGATGCAGCAGGATGGAGATGTCGATTTGGATGAGCAGACCAGACCTCCTCCGCCCTGACCTGGCCTCTGCTCTGCTCCCCACAGACTGGCGGCGATGAGCACCTGGGAAGTCAGCATGTCTCACGGCATCGCGCCGGCCTGCCGCTAGGTCGAGGGGGTGTTTCTTGTCACATCTGATTCTATTTCCGCATCGTATGGGGCAGGATCCATTCATAGGCCGGGTCTGATTTGCCAGCCCGTGCTCCGCTGGCTCTGGGATTGGGATTGGGTGTGGAGAGGGTTCTAGGTTTCAGTACTGGTCCCGTTCTAGAGGTAGCCAACGAGCCACCTTATACTACTGGGCTGAAGCTTTTAGTCGAGAATCAACGGCCAGCTAGTTTGGAACAAGCAAGTGATCGCGTCCCTGACGGCTAGCGGGGCCACCAATGAGAAAATCAGGCGAGCAAGTGCCTCAGCAACGGCCGTAGAAGCCAGAGCGGAATCACCTAGCAGCAGCGTGCCTGAAGAGGGGCTTGCTGGGCGAGTCCTTCCCGCCTCACTCGCCGTGCTCGTAGATGGCCGTCCCAGGCGAGCAGTGAGGTGCCGGTCGAGCAAGGTAGTCGTGTCCAGCGGCCTGGAGGACCGTTCATTCTGGTGGCATCCCGCTCAGCACACGCCATGTACACATGCACAGGACTCGCAGGCTCGAACCAACAGTCATGGCTCACTCGCTCCCGTAGATGGCCGGGGTCGTCTTAGCTCACTCCCCCAAGGCTGAAGGCCAACTCCCCACCACGATTGCTGACGGGGGTCCTCTTCTCTCTTCCTCTTTCAGTGGACTAAGTGCGCCCAGCCGACGCAGACGCAGGAGGGGGCAGGGTATTTGATCTCACTTGACCCCCTGTTGAAGGATTTCGATCCATACCTTAACACTGGCTCTTCACTTCGACGTTATCCATCAAGCACATTTTATATACCGCTATTGTCCCTCTTGAAGATGTCTATCGCGGCCACCGTTACCGGGTACACAAGACATTATTATCTCAAGAGCGCTATGGATTCTTCGGCAGATAAAGAAGAGCGCAAACGCGAGGTTAGTCGGAAGTTGGAAAGACACATTTCGAGTTACTCGCTAACCTCTCCTCCAGTACAACCGTCTGGCGCAAAGGGAATTCCGTGCGCAACTCAACTTGCTTTCCCAAGAAGCAAAGACTAATTGAGACTTCCAGGTCGCAGAAGGAAAGAACACCTTAAGAACCTTGAACAAGCACAGAAAGAGCAGAACTCCGAACAGTCGGAGGAAATCGAGAGACTTCGGTACCAAAATGACGAGCTAAGAAGAGAAAATGAAACATTGAGGGAACAATTATATGGTTCGGCATCTTCCTCGCACAGTCTTCTCTCGGCGCCGATGACAGTGCCATCTATGTCCAGTGATGGCCGCCAATACTCCCTATCTCCTTCAATATCAGGAGCGTCTTTATCGGCCGCAGGTAGCCCACCAGCGTCCTTAGGGTCAGACCTGATGCCTATGAAGGCTCTATCCTTAACCTCGTCAATGCTGCCTCCTTCAACGCAAGCGTACACCGACCCATCTGCATTGTCAGCTCAGCCATATTCTATGGTACATCCATCCGGCCTCCGTCATAATTCTCAAAGCTCACCTGAGTCATCAGGGTTCCGAAGTTCTCGATCTACAATGGGATCCTCTTTTCAATCTCTGAACATGAACCCGTCACTCGACGCTCAGGCACCTCAGGTGTCAGGCAGAAGAGTTAGCGCCCAGCCACCGTACGTTCAATACTATCAAACCACTGTTTCTCCCAGACTTGGCACTAACAAGTGATCTAGGACTATGGGGATGGTTCCCTACGATCGTACCAAGCTGAAGTCGCAAATCCTGGAACTTTTCAGGCCATTCTACACAGATCCAGGAGTCATTTCAGACCCTCAACGACATCTCGACGTCCTACAATCGATGAGCGAAACACTACCACCAGCACTGCGGCCAAGCAAGGTACAGCTCGAGACTCCTCACTTTTTCGAGATCGATATGATTGCCTCTCCAACGCTTCGAGATCGTCTACTTTCGGTGACCACGGAGATGGCAACAAACTTCTGTTCAGAGTTTGGGATGGTGGGCATTGATAGGGAAGAAATTGGACAAGTTATTATTTGGGGGGATGATCCTCTGAACGAGGTATCATGGGAGCTATCACAGCCTATTCTGGAGCGTTGGGGATGGTTACTTGGGGTTGGTTGGGTACAACGCGCGAATTTCTGGAGACGACAGAGAGGAGCACCTGTTTTATCTGAATGGTAGTTATTTTAGTAATTGGGAGGAATACGGTGGAAAGGTTTACAGCATAGCGCAGGTGTTCCAAGGGCTCTTGTCAATTAAAAGAGAGATGTGTAATAAGCAAGACTTAATGTCCATAGTTCATTAGTAGAATCTTAGCGCTCAAAAAAATTAAGTCATCGCCAATCTGGAATCCTTCTGATCAGGATTCTCTTTCCAAGATGTGGCTGCATGGAACTGGAAAATAGAAATTTTCCAGACTGCCACAGTGTCCGGAAGAGGCACAAGCACATCCATATCACATCCCCACTCCCACATGCTAAGGAGATCTCGAAATCCTCCCTTTTTTCAAAACGGACCAGGAAGAACGGAAGGGAAGGGCATCAGCCACGATTTCTTAATCTATATGATCAGGTGATATAAGCCGAGACCCCATTCCCTCTGGAAGATATTCAGAGGATTCGGCTCTGCAACGTCATTGAGGAGGCAGGGTTCACAAGGTATGGTTTCCCTCGATTTTCCTTTCAAGGTACGCATTACACACTCAGAAAAACTTGTCGGTTGCAAGGTTTGTTTACTTTGTGGCTGCCTCCCCTGTTTGGCTTGTGATTATGGGGAGTTGGGGAAAATATAAGCGTGAAACTCTGTTTTTTCCCTGGAACGTTTATGGAGTAGGTTGGGGTAACGTTGCAAATGTATTAGAACGTTAAGGTATGGTTTTGTTCAAGCACTTCTATCGCTAAACATTAGACGCGGATGGGTTGGGGATACGATTTATTTAGCTTAAGACTTAATTTGCATGTTTTCAATTTATTCTGCCCTTGGGGAGGAGGATAGAAGGAACCTATAGGGATTGGAATAAGTGTGAGAACCGCCGGACGAGCCTTTATCTCGTTTTTCGACCATACGGAGGGGCAGTAGTGCGGTACTGCCGCGGGTGAGTACTCTCCGCTTCTCATCCCAACCCCACAAAGCATAGCTAGTATGAAGGATTGGGGGCGTTTAGTAGGAGGTTGGTGTTTGGGGACACGTACCTGACCGTGCCATCCCATCAATCGACGGCATGCATGTTCAATCCCATCCCTACCTTCACCCACCGCTCATCATCCACAAGTCCCAGGACATCCTCCGTAACTGTGGCTGTGTTCATGGATTTTCACTGCTTAAATCTATTTTTATCGCCCCCATCCCACGACGATCTTCAAGTGGAAAAACATCTGTCGCGTAAATCCTTTCGCTGGACAGGGTTCAGGGTATGCTATGGTAATTTTATTCAACAGCCGGTTGGGACAGGTGTTTTTCGACTCTATTTAAAACATATGAAGGACTGGAAAAGATGTTATATGTTTGTTGATTTTGTTAAATGAAACTATGGGCTGTGCTTGTTTCTATTCTTTGAGTAGGTGGAGAGAAGAGACAGTGCAATGCTTGGCTTTCTAGCGTAGGATGAGTTCGAGGTTAGAGGATGTAAGGGTAGGGATTTTGGATAGATGAATTGAACCCAGTGCAGGTTCGGAGCTCGGAGGCTGCACTCGGAATTCGGATCGACGCTGGATGTTTGTTTTGCTACTGGGGATAACCTTAAATCTATCTTTGGGATGGTTGTTTCAGATGTGCCATTTCTTGGAAAGTTCTCCGGTGGTGGCTCGTGATGGTAGCGCAGACCTAAACGGCGTCACGTTGATTGATATAGCTAACGTTTCATTGGGTAAATCCTATTTTCATACTTCTTTGCTAGAAGTGAGATCTGTTTAGATGTCCTTTTCATGCTAAAAATTTTTATTGAAATTCTATTGAAGCTAGTGAGGGTAACGGGTTCGTTTTCTTGACAGATATTTTTTTAGATGTCATGCTATGTACGGGGTCACCCAACGTACCCGATGTTCTCCAACTTAGCCTCATAAGGTGAAGCTAATGCTTTTAAATTTATAACATTATTAAGGCCGCTCCTAAGTGGATATTTCTTGTAGTGTTCTGCAAAGCAAAATTACGACTTCAGATGATCGCTCTGTGTTTAGTGTACCTAAGGCGAAAATCCTCTAGTAGCTGGAATTTGTGATTTTCAAATGGGGTATGGCAATAAGCAGCAAAGCAAAGAGCCAGTCGCTCATTAGTTAATAATCTTCGTCGGTTGACTCGATAAGAACTAAATTGAAACTTTAAGTCTGATCGCCAGAAGGTTTTTGTACTTGAGACTTAGGCGAAACGCCTACCAAGAAATGTGAACTGTCTAGTAAACCCAACTAGTATTCTACCGAGCAAAAGTCGGAATTGTTAGTTAAATTCAAGATGTGGAAATCTCTTTAGAGCAGGATAAGAAAACTGAGGTACTAGATCGAGATAGCCGGAAGCGCTCCGATCTCGTACTTACTAGTAAATAGATGCGGGGAAACTAGATAGCCGCAGTAGAGACGACGATAGCTAAGATCGGTTTAATCTTATCATTAGATCTTGGTAAACCCCACCTCAAGTATTTCAAATTATTATCGGGTAGCGCTTATGCTTTATGATCTCCTCGGCCGGGTTTTTCCAAGACTTAACTCCAAAGAGTATAATATGCCAAACTACTGGATTAGGACTAGGCTGTAATAGCACGAGATATCACTGCACTGCCGTTATTTTAAATAGGCGCGAGGCTGAGAACAACAAGCCATTACAGGGACAAATTCTGTCCTGCCTTAAAATCTTCCTCGTCAGCAAATTATTTGGCCACTTCCTGCCTGTGGCCATGAGAAGGCTCCTTCTCACTGCTTTTCAATGCGAAGAGAATAGTCGTAAGGTTTGTTGAGTTTTGCATGTAAGGCAGATTTAGGGATGACATGCATTCTTACTCAGCTAAGTCTCGCTTCTCGTGTATTGTATCGCTCCGGCCTTGCCTTTACCATTTGGCTCATGCAAAAGGAACCTGAGGATATTTTTTCAGTTCTGAGGGGGCGTTTTGAAGGGGAAGAAGTTGGTAGGGTGTGTGGATGGATAAATCGACCTTGAATAATTCATATTTTCCCTTTTTCCCGTAATGTGTTGTAGTATTTGTTTCATGGCTACATCAAAGTATCTATTCTATTTGGTACTAGGTCACATCATGCATTTACTTCCACATCATATCCCACTCCTCTGATTCTATCTCTTCTCTAAAAGGCATTGAAACTTCCTCTAACTACCCATTTATGGTATTTAAAACACTAAATATTATACAACAAATCATCATTCGAGTCGTTGTTTTGATAGAAGTGATACTTTCATTCGTTGCAGGTGCATTTATAAAAGGCGAAGAATCTGCTTGCTGCTGGGAAGTGGAAGTGGTTTGGCTTGCCTGTATGTCTGGCCCTTTTGGCTGCTTGTGAGGTGTCGGTGGGGAGTTGGAGTCTATCCTAGTGGAGGTTTCGGTTGTGCTATTGGCAATGCAATCGGTCTAGTTGTTGTATATGTTATTGTAAAAATTGTTGTTACCGTAGATATCGAGATATCGGAAGGTGTATTGGCAGAGGTCCCAAAAGGAGCCATTGCTACTATTCTAGCACTGGGTGGAGGTGAGGGCGACAGTGATTGAGGTGGAGGAGGAGAAGCTGTTGATAACGCTAGCTCTTTTTGGTTTGCTGAGTAGTAGAGGAGGAACAGGGGGAGGAGGCGCTCGCTTTTGATAATTTATATTGATGGGTTTAAGAGAGATGTTCGAAACCAATTTGGAGAGTATTCTTCTATCAATTACTTTTTTTTGTGAGGCCATCCTCATACTCGAGACACTTTTCCTGCCTCTTCTTTATTCTCCCTGAATATTCTATTCGATCTATCGAACTTTCCGCTCTTATTGTCGCCGAATTTTCGCATGCGGATGAGTGGATTCTATTCCTTGAATTAAAAGTCCGTTCTTGGAGGACAGAGGAATGGGAGGAGTGTGATTTAGCAGCAGCGAAGCAATTTGCCATATTAGAAATTTTAGGCAGGACAATCCCCAGCGAAGATCCCTCACATTCTTTAAGGGAGCGGGGGTAAGAAGCGAGTAAACGCGAATGCTCTTTAAGCGAAAATTGAAGATATTCTTAGGCTCGTTTGGTAGCGAGGTCTGAAGAACTCTAGAGTTTCTACCACAGCCAACAGCCCGACGATTCACCGTTTATGTCGCATGTCATCATATAAAATAGCTTTTGATCAAACTTAAACCCAACTTGAAAGCTGTGTATCTCGGCAGCCTCCTAGGGCTATGGTCAAAGCAAGGAGGTCCTTATACTCTCTAATCTGAGTACGTGTTGACCATGGTGTTGGTGCCCATATCCGACCTAATACGGCTAGTGTTTCAGTAAGCATTCTAGTTCTGTAGACCATACAATTCTCTTACATTCTGACCACCAGTGGATGTAGAGTAGATTCCATAGCATATATAGCGAGGTTTGCTCCTTATGAGCTCCTTAATCAAGTCTCATTCATTCAGTCAAATATTAGTCCAATTCCAAGGCCTCCTAGACCAACAGTACGTAATGCCAAATAATTCGTTACCCGTCACACTCAATCTACTTAACCACTTTGTGGTGTAGTGGGTGTTCTGGTTGCGAAGACTAGTCGCTTTCTCTTTGCATTTTTCGTTTTACTTATTTTGCACTGGCCAAGAGTTGACTTCGAGGTGGAAACTTTTAACAGTTTCCATATCATACCGTTGACGTCTCACCTTTGATAAGGGTAGCGGTGGAAGAATGGAAAAATAAATGCTCAATTTTGGATGGAGGTAACACCTGACGTGTATAAAATTAAACAGAGAAAAAGACTGGATTTTCAAGTGAAGGGGGCATTCAGAAGAATCAATATCACCATACAAATCTGTCGTAGCAGAAAATAAGAATTCTTAGATTGTGAGTGTGATAGTGCATTTATATTCTCGTAGGTGGCTTTCGACAATTATATCGGATCGCTCCTGAGCTCTTTTAAAACTTATCGCGACCGCTGGACCATAAGTAGCAACTTTCGAATCGAATCATCGCGTGTCATCATTTCCTCCTGAACCATTTTAAACCCACATTTCTCGTACAGACCCAGAGCAGCCCTATTATTAGCATCAACGACAATGCTGAATGCAAAGTCACTCCCAAGCTTAGAGGCTGCCTCAGCTCCGAAGGCGATAACCTTTAGAATGAGATCTTCTGCTATCCCATTACCACGAGCGTGAGGTAATGTAAATATCCCGTTGATTCTCCAGTGCAAAGGAAGGTTGTTGGTTGCCTCGTCGCTAAGGTTTGTCCAAGGATCTTTAGAAGGTGAAAATCTACGATAAGCCGGTCAGTATGATAAAGTCAAGCAAACGCTAAGGTTGTCTAATTAAGTAATTATTCTTCTAATATCCATACAAGCAGCTCATCTGACTAGAATCGCATTAGATAAAGCAATTTACTTACTGCTCTGGGGCATATTGTAGTGGCCCCATAATGGTAGCAGAGCAGATGATATCATCCTCGCGAATTGCAAAGAAGGTAGTAGCTTTCGGATTGGCAATACGGCTTCGCCAAACGTCATCTGTGAACTCAATCTCTCTGGCAAATGTTGACCCAAATGCTTCAGGATTTGTCCTCAGTGATAAGAGGCGAAAATCCTTGTAGCGCTCGACCCATAAACGAATACTCTCCTCATCTCTTGGAAGCCGAATGATATCGTAGCGCAAAACAGACATATCTTTCAATAACTCGCTGGGAGCTGTTCCCTTCAAAGTATTGTCTTAAACCTGAATCCGAGGATCAGTTATAGGGAATTGAAGTCAATCTCATGAGTAGAAGAAAGACTCGGAAACTTGCCTCAAGCGGAGGATCTGTGGACACTGTCAGAATTATCCTTAAGAGAGTGTTGTATTAAGATTGGGAACTATTCAAGTGCTATTTTGTCATTCCTGACGATAAAGTATTGAAATTTCTCAGCGTTTAAATACACACTTTCGTTTTCGATATCATCTAGATGCAAGGTTGATTACTCCTGTCGCTTTATCAAAATAAGTATTTCCGTATATAATGTAGTTACTCACATTCGACCACCAGGTGGATTTTGCTTGAGTCATAGCCAAAATAGGCTTAGCTACATCCGAGCGAGGCTCTTTGGGGAGGATGGAAATGACCGATTTTGGCATGGGTAATTTAGAATTTTCAACGGAATATCTTAGATGTCCAAAGTTGACATCTCAAAAGATACCTTAGGTATTGATTGCTTTAATATAGTAAGCCATATTTTTTTTACTTGAGTGTCCTACATTGATACACTGATATCTGCTAGGTATTTATCCCCACGAGGAGGCAGGGTAGGGCTGGTTCTTAAAAACTTAAACCTTCATAGAAATTGGCGGTCATAGGTATAGCTTACTAGAGCCAAAATGAGACATTTAGTCTCTAAAAATCGGCGTATAAGAAATCCCCCGTCCTCAATAAGGTACCTAGCGGGGTCAAGCGCTAGCGCTATTGCTAATCGCCAAAATCCTCGAAAAAAATATACTGCCGCTTTGCATCCACCACCTACGCAATAATTCCCCACCACCTCACTCCCCACCTCTCTCGTGCACTCTCGCGATGGCAAAAACCAAGCCAAAAGATAAGAAGAACAAGAAATCCAAGAACCGCGATAAAGACATCCTCCACCATACGAACGGAATGTCTTCCCACATCACTTCACCGCCCGCCTCCACCGAATCGTTGCTCGCAGAATCGAGGGTATTCTTCCAGCAGGGACAATTAGAAAATGCTTTAAAGTCCGCACAACGCGCTTTGGGAATATTGGATACAGAGAGCAAGGAGGCTCTTCCTGCGATTAATTTACTGGGGGAGATACATGTCGAGTTGGGGGATATAGAGACTGCGAGACAATATTTTATGCTTGCTGTGGGCATTGACGAGGATTGTTTACTTGAAGCCGAGAAATTTTTATGGTTGGCACAGTTGAGCGAGGAGGGCGGCCAAGATAGTGTTGATTGGTTTGAGAAAGGAGCTTTGAGTTTACGGCTTCAGATACAAGCTTTGCTTGAGAAGAAGAGGAGTGTGGAGGAGGAGGAAGCACTTGAGGAAAAGAGAAGGGCATTGGCTAGCGCTTTATGTAGCGTCACAGAGGTTTATATGACGGATCTCAGTTGGGAGGAGGACGCGGAAGGGAAATGCGAAGCCCTCGTTACAGAGGCAACGATTGTGGCACCGGGATTTGCAGAGCCATGGCAAACATTAGCGAATGTCAGGATTTCGCAAACGAGGATGGAAGATGCCCAGGCTGCTTTAACGAGAAGTTTAGAAATTTGGAAAGATTTACCGGCTGATAATCGACTTGTACCTGATTACCCAACGAGAGTGAGCTTGGCTAGATTGTTGATGGAGGCTGATATGGACCAAGAAGCTATTGATGTTCTGGAGACTTTGGTTGGGGAGAATGACCAGAGTGTTGAGGTGTGGTATCTTGGTGGCTGGGGATTATACATCATGGGCGAGAAGCAAAAGAATGGAGAAGTCAAAGTGGCTGATGAAGAGGGTGATAACTGGAAGGTTTCCTGGATATCAAGTCGACAATGGCTTACGCAAAGTCTCACTCTTTTCAAGCAACAAGATTATGAAGATAAAAGGCTTGGAGAGCATGCCAAGGAGCTCCTAGCATCGCTAAACGCGGCTTTGGGAGGCGAAGCCGTCGTTGGAGATCTAGAAGAAGAGGACGGATGGGAAGATGCAGAGGGGAGTGGAGAAGATGAGGAGATGACTGAGGCATGATTTCTATTAGGGAGGTTGCATTGCCGGCGTTTATGGAGTTACAGGAACCACAAAATAGGATGGCTTGTTGGTACAATGTAATCTTTTCATATTTCATAGAAGAAGATTCCTCATCGGGAAGCCTGGGGGGATCTGAAGGAGATATAAATGCATAAAAACGTCTAGGTTTTCATATTTTTTGCAAAGAAGTTAATTCCTCGAAATTCCTTAGCTCATCTTCACCAAATGTAAGAGTGATAATTGATTTCCTACATAGCCCTAGATGCGTCTAGTTATGCCAAATCACGAACGCCTGCAATGCAACTCCTCCTTGCTCCTATGGTATCTAAACTTTTCCTCCCAAATTAATCCTCTATCTTAAGATCCTCCACGGGCAGCTCATCAAGATAGTCCTCGTCCTCCTCAACCTTACCCGCTAGACCTCTCTCCCAGAGCTGTTTCCCAGTTAAGTAGACGGTGGTGTCCTTCCCTCGGTTCTTCTTCTTCTCCACAGCTTCGTCGGCTTCATCTTCTCTCGCTCTCATCTCTTCCATTTCTTTCTTAAATGCGTCCCGCCAAGCCTTAAAAGTCTCGGGATTTATTGGCGTTCCATAGAACTTCTTGTTCTCTTCTGCCTCGAGCGCCAATAATCTCAGCTCGTGCTCATGCCGAGCATCAGCTTGACGTTCTACGACAAGTTGCTCGGCATTGTCCTTGAGAGTCGAAACCAGGGTGAATATCATAGCCATCCCCATATTCTCCTCAATCGTCTCCTTCAATCCTTCAAGTAGCCTCTCTCTATCTGCTGCAACATTGAAATATGGATGTGCGGGCGCATTCAGCGGCGCAAGAATATCAAGAACGGGGGCCTCTTCCGGGTATTCGTCAGGATATTTGACTCCCAGTATCAAGGTGGGTGGCTCGGATTCGTCGCCATCGTCGTTGGTGATGTCTAGCAGAATTGAAACTCGATACTCTGTCTCGGAAATATCTGTAAACCTGTTAGAGGGCTCAATAGTAGAGGTGAAAAGTATGCTGGGAAGAACTGAGGAGGGATCGCGGCTGGCAAATGTTAACCTTTGATCTCTTCTGGAAAGATACTATCGAGGACCTCTCGCTCCTCAACCTGCTCTTCTCTTCCCATCTTGTATCGTTGCTCGCAACCTCACAAGAAAGATTTCTCCCCTCCAAGGTTGAGTTCAGTTCGTTGTGGGGTCCCGGCGCGGGGTGTCTCGGATTGGCATAGCGCGCCCGATTAAAATCTCGATAAGTCTTAGAAAAATAATTTCTGAGGACCGCGCATCAAGCATCTCGACAACTTTCACCAAGATGCCTTCTGCCACTTCCACCAAGCCAGCTGAGTCGGGAAAGAAGAGAAAATCTGCTCCCGTCAAGAATGCCCATGTGAAGGAGAGCAAAAAGGCACGAATTGACTCGAGCGAGAAGTGGGCCTCGAAGTCCAAGAGCAAATCGAAACCTCTGCCAATTCAAAAGAAGGTCGTGGTGCCTAGTGAATCAGAGGCAGAATCAGACTCGGACTCTGATGGCGGAGTGCCAGTGGAGGCTGGGGATGACGAGGATGGCGAGGAAACCGCAGATGGGATACATCCAGACAGAGTTAAAGCAGTTGTAACAAACAGTATGCTTAACTATAATTATACATAGAAATCTTCCAACTAACAATTGCCCAGGCCAGTCATCCAAGGAAGCTCGTGTCAAGCAGAAAGCCTTAGTTCAAGAGAGAAAGGCTTTAAAACCGCTCGCGGAACAGCTTGCTCGAATGAAGAAAATATGGGAGCGCCTCCGCCGGAAATCCCAAGTACCTAAAGACGAGCGGGCCGCATTGGTCACCGAACTCTACGAATTCATTCCTGGAAAAATAAAGGATTTAGTTTTGAAGCACGATAGTGTGAGAGTCGTCCAAACTGCCATAAAATACTCAAACCCTGAGCAGCGAAGGATGATTGCCAAGGAACTTGCTGGAACCTACCGCGAATTGGCTGAGAGCAAATACGCGAAATTTTTGATCGGAAAGCTTCTAGTTCATGATGACGATGAAATCAGAGATCTCATTGTCCCGGAGTTTTATGGGCATGTTCGTCGTCTGATTAAACACCCCGAGGCATCGTGGATCCTGGATGATATATACCGTGGCGTTGCCACTAAACAACAGAAGGCCATTATTCTCCGAGAGTGGTATGGTCCAGAATTTGCCATTTTCAAGGAGGATTCTAAGAAGCTATCTGGCGATCTTGCGGATATTCTGGCTGCGGAACCTGGAAAACGTGCTCCTATAATGCGTTCGTTGCAAGAACTTATCAATGGCTTGATCCAGAAAAAGATGACTGGTTTCACTCTTTTGCACGACGCTATGCTGCAGTACTTCTTGAACGCCAAACCAGGAACCGAGGAAATTACGGAATACTTGGAGATCATCAAAGGTGATGAGGAAGGTGATCTCTTGAAGAATCTTGCCTTCACGGAGCCTGGATCCAGGGTTGTCTGTCTTGCATTAGCTCACGGAACTGCAAAGGATCGAAGACAAATTCTGAAGACTTACAAGGGTGAAGTTTTGCAGATGATGGCTGCCGATCGAAATGGACATGTTATCATCCTCACGGCCTACGAAGTAGTTGATGACACAGTCCTCTTATCTAAATCGATTTTCTCAGAACTTTTGAGTAAAGAAGGCGAGAAGCAGATTGAGGACGTCCGCTTTGCAGCAAATGACCTCAATGCCCGCACCACACTCCTTTATCTATTTCAGGGAAGGTCAGGAGCATTATTCCCTCCTAGTCACAGGTCAGATCTCGATATCCTTGCAGAAGTCGATAAGATCCGTATTACCACCAGCAAAAAAGATCCAGAAGTTAGGCGAGGGGCGCTGGCAAAGTCCCTCTCTCCATTTCTCCTGAAGGCCATTGAGGCTGCCGCTAGTGATCTGATTGCAACTTCATTTGGCTGCCAATTTGTGACAGAGGTCCTTCTCGGCGCGGAAGGTGATAAAGCTGTTGCTCTGGAAGCAGTGGCTAAAACTGCAGGTGGGGATCCCACCGCCGACCCAGAGGAAGCTGCAGGTGTTGTTTCTCAGGAAACACTACAGCATCCAGCAAACACAGGATGGGCCGCTAAAACATACAAAACTCTCATCGCAGGCGGAAGATTTGACAAGGCCACTAAGTCTATTGTACCCATTGTCCCGGCCCTCAACTTCGCTGATGTACTATATCCATATATTAAAGATTATCTCCTTGACTGGGCAACTGGATTGAGCTCCTTCACCGTGCTGGCCTTGTTGGAGACGAGTGATTTCACAAAGAGAGGAGAGGTTCTGAAGATATTGAGAGACAACAAAAAGAAATTGGAAAAGGCAGCCTCGGAGGAAACGGCAGACCAAAAGTCGAGACGGGAGCAAGCAGGAGCAGAGAACAAGACGAAGGATGAAAAAAATAAGTCGAAGAAGTCGAAACCCGTTAAGGAGAGAAGTGTAGGAAACAAGGGTTGCGTTTTATTGTTGGAGAAGCTATGACGAATAAATGTTATAGCACTGTATGATCAATGGATACCCATAATACGTTCTCTTTCCATCACCCCTTTCCTATTACTTTCATCGTGTATCATTGAAATTGTGTAATCTCATATTAAACAAAAGACGACCGTCTCTTGCGAGACGTTATTTAGGTTATATATTCTTTAACACGACCAACATCTCAATTTGCTTTCCAACTCCTACTCCTCTCCTTTTTTTTCCACCTAAACATAAGTCAATCTCACCCCGCCAGCCAAGAGAGTTAGCAAAATACCCCCTGTCTCATACATTGATTAGTAGAAAACTCACAAGCGGTATTAGCAATAGCACAGATTCCGGCCACATCATTGCGAAAAGTATCTCCTTTCTTACTCGTCGCTTCAGTACTAGAAATTCTAGGTTGTTAAAACTAGGTGTCAAAGGGTGACGCGGTGTGAAGAGTGTGTTATTATTCCTTGGAATAATTATTGATGCTATACTTAGATTTGGTATAGGGAATTATCTCTTTGGGAGAGAAATCAATAGCTAAGTTTGGCATACTAAGTTTTCAAAGTTTTCAAACATCCATCCCTTTAGACGTCCTATTTATGATAACCATCATGACTTTGTAAGAAGTATTCATAACTTTAAGTATCTAGAAACGACTACAAATTGCTATCCCAGGGAGCTTGTGATGACTTCGTCAGAGAACTATGTTTTTAGTGAGTGAAAAGAAATCCATCCAGCAAGGAAAGAATTATTATTGTGACATGTATTTGTGGATACAATTTTGTCCTCTAAACCTCAGCTATAATAAACAATTTATCGATTGAGACATTTCAGTCTTTGAGGAGCAGATCATCTAGTTCGTGCTTGCTGCTATGTAAAGCATATAGAAATAGAATGCATTATTTATAACCTTGAATATATCCGCGCTTCATAACAGGCATCATAGAAGTAACCAATATATGTGTCGGTTTGGCAGATGTGCCTATAAGACTCGGAAGTTTACATAAATTTTTGAGCGTAGCAGTTTGGGTTGTATTAGCATGCAACAGATGCATACGTGCCGTGATTCGAGACATTTAGAATACAACTTCGGATTCTTCTGTAATCTAATATTTGTGAGCTACACTTGCGCTGAGGATCTGGAAGTCTATGGTCTTAAGCTTCATTGCCTGTGAATATTTGCCTTGTAATTTATGACTCTATTTCACAGTGACTGTCGGTATTAGCCAGCTGTGCCTTCTCGAGCATGTCTCTCTTTTAGCCTCTTCTCTTGTTTCATAAACTCTCTTATTCCAACTGGGACTCCCTTGAAGAGATCGTCATTTGTGAAACCCGCCTCTAGGCCGGTTCCCCAATTTGTATCACTTCCTCCCCCATCATCATCCATGCTAATTGTTGTATGGTCGGTCCCTTTCTCGCCCTTCCCAAGGGCCAGTCCAGAACCACCTAGGGAGCCGCCTTTCCCCTTCCTCCTTTTCTTTCCTTGCTCAAATCCCCTTTCTTTCCTCATGGCAAGGTCAGCCTTTTTTGTTGCTGCAGCCCATTCCTCAAGCTCCTCCCCATATCGATCCCAGACACAATTTACGCAGCCACTCATACAACAATTATCTGGTTCATCGGGCCGAGGCGGAACCCATACGCCAGCTACGAGCGTCGACTGCTTTTGTATTTCTGAGCGTCGCTCTAGTGGAGAGGAGAGGCGCGAGGAGAAGAGGATTGCCGGTTCGGCAAGTGCATCTACGGAGACAGTCTCAATTGGAGAGGGTGTCGAAGTTGCAGCTGTGGCAGCGGGAGAGCTAGAGACGGTTGGCGCAGAAGATTCGAGTATTGAGGCGTAATAGTCCCCGATGGGATTTGCCTGAGTGGCTTTGGAATTGCTATCGTGGGAAAAGGAGTGCGCTTGCCGATGGCGGACAGTGTATGAAGATGTGAGTCTGGCGCGCCGCGATGCGCGTAGAAGAAATCTGATTTCCATAGTTGATGTGTAGAGGCTGAAGATGCGAGCCGAGAGTAATTGATGTTATGCAGGATTCATGGAATTTGCCATGAGCGGAAGAAAGTTAAAGACGTCAACGGGCTTGTGATTGTTTATCAACATGGGTGTAACATATAAGTCTCGTGATCAGTCCAGACTAAACTCCGAGAGGCAGCCAATTATGTACTTCCGGAAGAGCTTTCTAGAATCCTGGAGGTAATCTTAGTTTGCTACCATCACGTTTGAAACATTCATAAATATCTTTTGGTGCATGGGAGAGGTTGTTGGGCAGGGGATGAGCTTGAGGTCCCGGGTCCCCGCACCAGCGCCAGGTTGAAGTCGCGTCCTCAGTCAAACTTACGCGACTTTTACAGCGCCCAAATCCTCCCCCTCTCTTTGCCAGCCATACCATCGAGGACTCCAGCAAGCTTGTATGGGAGTATTCGCTAATGGCTAGGGTTTGAAATGCATGCGACTTCTCAATGGAAGAATCACCGTCTAAACGGCGCAAAACATCGCCCATAACAGCCGTCGCAATCAACGCGCCAGCTACCCCGAGTCGCATACCCGTTCCTCGACAAGACGGGACCAAGATCACCCCAAGAAGACCATCATTTGCTTCACCTACGAAAGCTAGCCTGTCCCGCCATAATCCCCAGCTGCTGAAGAGGCAGTCGACACCGGGAAATGAAGCGCCAGTACCTGGAAGTGCAGCAAAGCTCCAGAATCTCTTTGCAAAGGTCCTGAGAGAGACCCAACCACCGAGTAGCTTACAATCCACCGCTGAGGGGCAAGAGAGTCGAGGGGACCGGCCAGAATCGATCGCGCGGGAAAACGAGCCTCGAAATGTTACATCGAATATATCCAGTCACAGGCCTACCACGTCTAGAAATCGGAGGGTGAGAGCTACAAAAGGTGGACTTTCTGCGAAGCCGAGGAGACTGTCAAGGTCACCATCAAAGCAGCCAAGAGAGCGGCCCGCAGTTGTCGATGAACGCTTTGTGAAGGATTTACCAGATGATGTTAACCCCTTCCAAAAGAAGGGTTTAAGGAGATCGCCAGTACCTGGTCAGTTCGAAAGCCAGATTTTAGCTGAGGAGCATCATGATCCATTCCGAAAGACTGGTTTAAGGAGATCTCCTTTGACATCACAATTTGACGGGCAGCCTCAAGCACAGTCGCAGAGGGAAGAGCTTAATTCAATATTTCCACAGAGGAAATCACTAGTAGCTTCCAGTGCTCCGGCGCAGCCACAGGTCGAGGAGAACAATGTCATGACTTCCCAACCAAGAAGAAGATCGCCTAGAATTGCACACGTCGAGGCAGAAGTTCCAATAAACGAGATTGATCCATTTCGAAGCAAGACTTTAAGGCGTTCGCCAATTCCAGCGTTGCAAGAAAGCCCTCCTTCGTCAATTACAGGACCTGCGGCAGCGGTGTCAACAACCCCCACCGAGCCATTACCATCATATCGTGTTTTAACTGATGTACAAAGCAGACCTCAACGGAGAGCGAGCCAAGTAGAACCGCCTCCTCAAGACCTAGAATTCCCTAACGCCATAGAAAATCTTAAATCTGCGATTGATGAGGAACCAGAACTTCCTCCGACTCCAGTCCAGCGAGGGATTCCGGATCCCGTAGTTACAACACCCCCCATTGGTATTCATGATACGCCAAGCAAAAGAGCCAGGAGGCATAGAGATATGATGGAGAAGAAAAATTCGTCGCCGTTGAAACCAAAGGATCCACGATCGGTTGAGTTCGAGGAACCAATTCTATCTAAGAAAGGTCAAATACCCCAAGTAGAGAAACCTGTGAATCGTCGAAAGTCTGCAAGGTTTTTTATCTCAGAAGATCCGTATTCATCAAAGAAAAAGGAGCGGGATGATTTGCTGCGAGAACTCCAACAGCTTCGAGCAGATGTTGCGCTTGCAAACCAAGAAAATGAACGACTTCGCCTGGAGTTAGAATCGAAAGACCCCCATAAGACTTCGCCGAATTTTGAGGCCGTCGTTGCAATGCTTCATCGCTCCACTGCTCCTAAACTGCCCACTATTCCCAAGCCTAAGCCTACTAGTATATTCAAATCCATAGGCTCATTTCTGCCTTTCCAACCAAAGAGAAAGGCAACTGCAACATCTGTTTCAAAGAGGCCCATACCGTCATATCTTCCCTTACATCTAGATGACCCTTTGCCATACCTCCAGGCCTTCAGTCCTCTCGCGTATACTTCTACAATAACTACTATACCTCTTACACCTTCTACAACGAATGGAACTAATATCTCTCACGAAGAGATAGAGAAGCCAACCCTACATCGGCATGTTGTGAGTGTCTCACATCATTCTGGGCTGTTTGCATCCCGTTTTGCAATGACAGTGGACACTTCATCGCTGTCTATTACCGCCATTGAGATTCTTCGGCTCGATATGCCTTCCGAGAGAGAGCTTGGAACATACATCCGAGCAAGAGCACGAGCCGAAGGCCCTTTAGCAAAAGATGTGTCTGCAATATGCTGGGCCATGGGGAGATGGACTGAGGTTTCCATCGAACGAGCAAGATTCTGGTGTAATGTCGAGCACGAGTTTAGCACTCCAGAATCACGACAGAAATCATTGCAAAAGCGGAGGAAACGCAAACGTCTCGAGGCAGTTGTAGAAGCTGAGGATGGGATCACCTCCAAAGGCGATAAGTCCAAAGAAAATGATGACGGAGATAAGACCAAATGGACAAGAAGGCAATTGTTATCTAATATGGGTAGAACTGCGTTTGAGTTAAGCAGCGATGAAGTGGAGCTTAGGTTTGAGTGGAAGGTCAGCTTTGACTGGACGGGAGAGGCAGAGAGTTCTATCTCTGCTAATGCGAGGTTGCCACGAAATTGTAAGTTGCCTGTACCCAGAAGTATAATCGGGATGCCTAGCTAATGTTTACCTAGGGCAAGAAAAAGATGATCGTCAGAGTCTTGGTAAGGTGTCCGAAACTTTCCGACGGTTGGTGAAGGAAAGGGGTCCGTTGGCCGCTGTTAGAGCTACCGTTGGACTGTTCATGCCGGTTTAGGAGATATAGGTCCTGAAGACAAGGATAAAAGTCAAAGCTTAAGATTAAAATGTCAAACTCAATATGTGTACAGCAGTTTTCTCTGATACCCGGTTTAAAATTTTCATCTCGACATTCTCTTCTTCCATCATTCGTATTTACGTGCGATTAACATATAGTAATTTTTCTATTACTGTCTTGGATGTTAGCGAATAACAGTTGTTGTAAACCTATTCCCTTGTTTGACACTACCTAGTCGGTGGTTAAATCAGAGAACATCTACCAGGTCACAAATATCTTACTGTGTTGGTTTTATGCTACGAATAGGGTGAGCTAGTCGAAATTATTACTATATGTTCTCCAAACAATCGTTTGAAAATATAAATGTATACAAAGTTCAATTTTTTTATTAAAAGAAAAGCTTTTTATGTTAGATACTACTCAGATGAAAAACCCTTTGGTATCGCTATATTTTCACTTCGCATTGTATGTTAAAGATCTTAAAATGGAAATTTACTTCCTAATACATTTCAGCCATCCCCAATTCACTAACCCATTCTCCAGTTCCACCCTAGCCCCACCCAACCCTCTACGCTCTCCAATAAATCAAAGTTTAAAATCATCATTTATCTTCTCCCAACCGTCCTTTCTCCACTCTTCCCGTTGCATCTCTGCCACTTTCTCTGCGAGACTAATTTTCATTGCTCTCGAACGTTCAGTACAGAGTTCGTAGATAGTCGATAGGTTGAAAGTAAGTGCGTGGAAGAAATGATGAGTGTTGACTAGAGTTTCGAGGATTGTTCGAGCCTGATCATTCATTAGCAAGTTATGAGGAAACAGGAGCTGTATCACATACCTCAGCCATACGTCCAAGATATAGCAAACAAACTCCCAGGTTTTGCTGCCACATTGCTACCTCACTCTCCGGACCACCTCCCGCAATTAACTCCTCCCAAACCTTGACTCCTTCCTCAAACTCCGAATCAGCCATGTAGGCCAAGGCGAGAATGACTTTCTTTGGGCTCTCTACTACCTCTCCGGTTCCACCTACACAAGCCCTAGCAGCTTCAACATCACCAAGACAAAGCCACAATAGAGCTTTTTGTGTCTTCAATTGCTCTCCTCCTTTACCTTCCTCGAGTGTACCAAGAAATCTCGACGCACCCTCCAAATCCTCCATTTCAATCAACGCACTTGCAACCCTGATACCCAACTCCAACAATCTTGTTTCCCACAAACCAATTTCTTCTTGGTTCCCATCCGGTGCTTTCTTGAAATAGGTAAGAGCTGTCCTTGCTTCTCTCACTAGATCGAAATAGCCCATTACACCTCTCCTTGCATCGTTGAACCCCATACCTTGCAATCTAACTGCAAGAACTCTTAGCTCCCATGGTACGAGATGTTTCCCTGTTGTCTCATCTCGGTAATAACTACTATTCAAATCCTCCAATGCTTTGACCTCTTGAGCAGCCAATGTAGTCTGATTGCACAATGTTAAACAACTTAATCTTGTATAAACAAGCTCGAAGATTGTATTATGATCCCCAGTTGCCAGGCCGGGTGTTGTCAGAATTTGAGCAGCTTTTATAGCAGCAGAGCGAAAATGACCTGATGAGATGAGAATAGCGAGTGGTGTATTAGGCGTTGGTTGCATGCCTATAGTTCGGAATGGTGGAGGAATGTCGAGATTACTGAGTGGATGGTAGATTTCTGGACGGAGAAGGAAAGAGAAGTCTTTTTGAATGGGCGTGAAGTCTGTGTTGGATGGAGAAAGAGTGCTTCTAGCAGTTCGAAAGGATGGTAATGCTGAGGATAAGTTGCTGCCGATTTGGGGGGATGGCAGCCGGGGAGTAGCATATTGGGAGGCGGTTGGTGAGAGGAGAGAGGAGGGCTGTTGGGCGAGCATTGGTGGCGATGCTAGAGGGCTTGGTGTGTGGATCGGAGATCTAAGATATGTTTAGTTCGTGGTAGAATAAAGAGAGACGAGGCAATGCGTACTCGCTGATATCGAGAGGGCCACGGGTTGACCGCCGTGGCAAGGCTAGAGAATCTGGCATTAGTTTTAGGGCTTAAAAGACAGTTCTGAAGTATCTATTTAACAGAAGGTGAATGATGTAGCACCAAGGATTTAGGCAATACCAGCAAAGAGTCTGCCTGCTAGGAGGTATTCAACTAAAACCCTATCATAGATATGAAGTCAGAGTAACAACTCTGGCTGTCCATAGTAACCACAAAGCAAGTACCTGCGCTCTTTACGCACACTTCCGCTATGCCCATTCAACTCTGACGAGCCGATGTCGAGATATTTCTAACGGCCACTTGGATAACCAACACGTGACTTGCGCCACCTTTTATTGAACGGTAGCTCAGGTTGAACCACGATGCTGGCAGAATTGAAGACAGATCTCGAAACAGATCAAACTCACAGCTTATGACGAAGTAGCTGTGCTAGTGCAGACAAACTCCTCCAGAAGGAAAAGGGAGGATTGTGATCCGGTGATCCAAATATGCAGAAAAAGCAGAGTAATAGCAGAGAGTTCTCAAGACTAACCTCTACCAGCCGAGCCATGCCCTCTCGAATGCCTCTTTGGTGTCTTCTCCCCTGATGATGATTCCATAGATGCTGTTTTGAATATAGTTTGACCCTTCTGAAGCAGAGGCCTTTGGTCAGACATCAGTTATGCATTTGCATAACATATTTAGCGAAGTGTGCACAAATCATTGGCTTAAGGCATTTCTTAATACTATCAACAAATATTGCATGTTAAGCTTTTATTTTTGATCAGAGTTGAAAGGCCCGTAGCAGCCTAAGTAGATATTATTTTGTACTGGATACAAAATTTGAATAGTTATGAATAGTACATTACGTAGCAAGTAAGTGCCTTAGCAATACAAAGATGGATATGTATTTGTATGATGAAGCAATCTTTTGAATTCAGCAAGCTCTTAGATCTCCCACCAACAGGTCAGTTCTCGTAAAAGAGTTCTGCGATGTTGAGAGCCTAACGTATTAAATTTTGTTTCCGAAGTCATTTACAAATTCTCAGCCTCGCCACCCCCACCAGCTTTAAGCACGGACACACAAGGCTGAAGTCCTTAAACCCAATTCCAGAATCCTTCTATAATTCACATCGAACCTCACCTGGAACGATCCCTAGAAATGGCAACCGATACTATGTCGACCCCATCCAACTACCATCCTGCTCCTTCATACCCTTCCCACTCCCAAAACAGCCAAACACAATTTACCTACTCCAACACGCCCCCCTCCTTCGTCTTCCCACGAACATACCAATTCCCACCCTTCTTCACTCCCCAGCCAAACACCCAGACCAATCACGCACGTCTCCAGAAATGGTCATCTCTAATTCAAGCCTACTGCCAACACCATAAAATATTCCGCCTTTCCCTCTCCAAAGCCCTAGATACAGATCTTTTCTATAACTTGAGGATAGGGAAAAGGATAGATGGTGTCGATGCTAGAGGGATTCTGGAATATATGAAAGGGGAAGGGAGGGGCGAATGGATTGTTGATGGGAGTGGACGAGGAGGGGATAAGGACAAGGGGGACGAGTTCTGGGTTTATTGGAGGACGCCGGAGGAATGGGCTACGCTTGTTAGTGGATGGGTTGAGGAGACGGCTCAAAAGGGGATGGTTCTTACTCTTTATGAGTTAGTTGAGGGGGAGGGGACTTTGGGACAGGGTTAGTTTGCCTTTCTCTTACTTTAATATTCAGGGATTGGTTGGTGTTGTGGGATATTAGCTAATATATTGGCATAGATTTCCATGGAATGGATATGGATCTATTGCAGAGGGCCTTACAGGTATTGGTTAAGAGAGGAAAGGCCCAGGTGTTTGGGGAGGCAGATCAACTAGGCGTTAAATTTTTTTAGAGTATAATGAGAAGCATGGAATTAGGAGGCATTTTTCAAGTTGCATTGCAAGGGTGTTGGGGATTGGGGTTTTGATTGATAGTATAGAATTAGCTCCATATATCCGAGGCGTTAGGAGATATATATTGAAGGATTAGTTTCTGGAAGTGGTGGTGTCTTAGATGGACAGAGGCTGTAATAACAAAGGAATTAACAGCAGCTATTAAATGAAGAGCTATTCCACTTGAGGAGGACTGCGCTTATTGTATTTGATACTGTTCAAGTGGTGGGGAAGGGAAAATGGGCCTTGGCATGTCAACATGATAAGTTTAAGTTCTCTTCTACCGTGTTGGAGAGAGAACTTCCCACAGGAATAGTGATAAATTTTTTGTTTTTGGGTTCATTTCGTCCGTGCTTAGGATCGAAGCCCATGGATACGTTCGACATATAATATGTTATAGGTTCACTCTTCGTGAAAACTATCTCAGCGGGCTTATGGCAGGTGTTAGTTGGAAAGAATTTGATGTCAAAATGCATAGCAAAGTGATGAGTGTCTTGGCAACGGAGCCGAGGCAAGCTTCGGATCCCAACATTCGAGGGAACTGTTTTCTTCCCCTCATTTCTTAAGGCTCGAAGCTGGCGAGGTGGTCTGGTCCGTACCATTTACCTTAGGGTACGCTCAGAAACGTTCGTCTCATCTTTTATCCGCTTGGCTTGAGAGGTTGCCACCTGTCACCCGCCACTCATCGACTGGGGATCGCCTTTCAGGGGGCGTAGCCGCTCCGAGCTGCAGATAAAAATGGAGAGCTCAGCATCCTTGCATCATCATCTTCCAACGCGTCTTGGCCCTTGGAGCTAGACAAGATAGAATCCTAGGGAACTGGCTGTGATCTACTAATAATCTGAATTCTTCCTCTCTCAAGTCCCCATTCACTACTCCAGAAATTGCAACGTTCTGTATGGTCCAGTGTTTGTTGACCACACAGCCCTGAGTTCCGAGTAAGCTGGACACCTTCATCTGCGCCCCAATCATTGAAAACCAACACTTGACTCGAATACAAGAGCTCAATTCAGTCGCCCATCTCTCCATAGCATTCTTGTACGCTCTCCCTCCAACTCCCTCTCCACGTTCTTTAAATCAACGGAACAATGGCCTCGCATTATAAAGATACCCTTCTACATGGCGAGAACCATCCCGATACCCACGCCTCACAGACTCGTTGGCGCCATGAGGAGTCGGCTTCATTCGCGCGCCATGCCGCCCCTCGGTCGGTCGCAGGCAACGATGCTGATGGCAAAGACTTGTCAGAGAGCTCAAGAGTTGATCCCTCTACTGGACCCGGCAGGTCACAGCCAATTATGGTCGCAGGGAATGTGCGGAATAGAGGGCAGGAAACAGATATCTCTGGCGCGCAAAATAGTGATGGGATTTCAACGAGTGGGGCCCCCAATGAAGCAGCGTTGGCTACTTCGGACGTGAAGTGTGGCCCATTGTTGAACTACAGGCGCATGGAAAACGAGACATGGTTCGGAAGTGTGTTGATTGTGACCAGAGGGGGAGGAGCCGGCGAAAGTCCATCAGTGCCAGAATTGAGGTGGGAAATAATTGCTGGTGTGCCTGCAGCTAGCAACGGACAGACAGCAGAGACATCTCAACTATCAAATAATGAATATCAGGCAAATGGGCATTCAAGTGTTGGAGAAGTACGCGTCAAGGCAACGAAACTATATTCTGATCCTTCAAACACCTTTTGGAGATTCAGCCTGGAAGTTCCCATGCGGCAAGAAGAAATACAAATAGAGTACTCAATTCCCGGCCTCAGATTTGCTGAAGGGAGCAAGCCCGAGAAACAGACATTCTTCATCCCGGCAATCTCTGAGTCAATGAGAATCATGTTCTTTTCATGTAATGGCTTCAGTGTTGGCACAGATGAAGAGGCCTGGAGTGGGGCCGCCTTGTGGAATGACGTTTTGAGGGTTCATAAGAGGAAACCTTTCCATATAATGTACGCTGTTCTCGGTTGAAGGGGACTTCTTGCATTGACTAACGATGGGTAGGCTTGGAGGTGGTGACCAAATCTACAATGATGGCATCCGAGTTAGCGGGCCTCTGCGATCCTGGACTGATATTGGAAATCCTCACAAGCGGAGGGAGTTTCCTTTTCCCGAGGAACTGAGGAGGGAGTGTGATGAGTACTACGCCAACAACTATATTCGCTGGTATGCTCTAGTCGCGCAATTGATATTTTATGGATCGTGCTAACTCCAATTTTAGGTATTCCACATCCCCATTTTCTGAGGCTAATGGGCAAATCGCTCAATTAAACTTGTGGGATGACCATGATGTGAGTATAATTTGGTTTCGAAAGATCAAAGCAGGTGGTTAATATTGTCACAGATTATTGATGGATTTGGTTCTTATGTCGATGAGTTCATGCGATGTGCTGTCTTTCGAGGCATCGGGGGTGTTGCCAACAAGTACTACTTGCTATTTCAACATCACCTTGCTCCACCACGTTCTACATTCACAACAGGTAACCTGCATTTTGTGGAACCATGAGTATTATTGCTGATTCCTAAACTAGATGCCTCCCAAACCACTGGGCCCCATGAGGTCCTGGATGACCCAAGGCAGCTTGAGAATACTTTCGTGCTTCAAGAGGCGGAGATTGATTCAGGTTATATCATCGGAGCAAAACCAGGAGTCAGTAGCTCCCTGTAAGGCCGCATTTCAAAAGCTAATACATAACAGCCGTATGTCGTAGACCGTTCGAGGAGCATCTATGCTAGACTTGGTGCGAGGATTGCTTTCTTTGGTATTGACGCACGAACGGAGGTATATCAATCCCACCGTATTTCTCACTCGTATGCCGCCGGTATGCTGACACAGCTAAAGCGAACTCGGAAACAAGTTAACTACCCTGAGACCTATGAAATCATCTTTTCAAGGCTTCGAAAAGAACTTGCTGCAGCTAAAGAATCTTCATCTCCCATACAACATTTAATTGTTCTTCTGGGAATCCCCATTGCTTATCCTGTACGTACGGAATAGCTAGACTGCATTATCCCTGGAAACTAACATAGCACAGCGTTTGACCTGGTTAGAGAATATCTTCTCCAGCCCTGTAATTGCGCCGATCAAGTTCCTTAATAAGCGGTTTGGCTTTGGTACGTGAAGAGTCTAGTTTCTTATGATTAGGGTTAGCTAATTGTCTCTAGGTGGAGGATTTTTCAACCACTTCGACGGCAATGTCGACTTGCTCGATGACCTCGATGACCATTACACAGCTCGTACCCACAAGAAGGAGCGACAGTATCTCGTTCACCAGCTCCAAAGTCTTGCTGCTGAGTACTCAGCTCGTATCACGATTCTTGGCGGTGACGTGCACTTGGCAGCAGTTGGGAGATTCTATTCAAATCCCAAACTCAATATTCCTGTTGAACAAGACCATCGATACATGGCAAATATCATCTCTTCGGCTATTGTAAATAAGCCACCACCTCAAGCAGTTGCAAATCTACTCGCCCGGAGAAACAAGCTCCATCATTTGGACGCAAACACAGACGAGACCTTGATGAAATTCTTTGATAAAGATCCGGGAAATGCAAACAAGACCTCGAGCTCCAATAATGTTACTATGCCGAGTCGAAATTGGGCACAGATCACTGAGAATTCTGGTTCAGGTGCGGTTCTCACAAACGGAGCAGCTAATAGTAATGGCGCTTCTGAGCCATCTAGAGAATCAACTCCAACCAAAGCCAAGGATGGACATTCCTGGCTTCACCATGGCGAAGTCGATGCTGGGACAAAGCATAAAGCAGCAAATTTGGAGCAGCATGGGGCAAACACTGATGGCAGCCTTGACGTCTGCATTAGGGTCGAAATTGACCAGCATGACAAGGAAGGAAAGACTGAGATGTATGGCATGACAATTCCAACCCTGAATTATGACGGTACTGCTGAAGCTGCCATGAGGAAACGGGACGCCTTGCCTGGAGCTATTCATGAGAGGGTTTAGGACATACCAGACTAGTTATAGGTCTAAAGGCCGAAATGTATAATCGGATGGAAGATTTGGCAGTGAGCACGATGTTGGATTGTAAGATCTACCTGGTGTCTATGTTTCTGTTGAGATATCCTTTTTGTTTTTTGTCTAGATGATTTGGAATGGACACGATCCTCGTTTTGCTAGCTGTCAAGGAGAGTGGGATACTTACCGAATAAGTATTCCTACCCAATGGGAGTAGAATGGACGTCATGGTACACGGTGCTCATATGCAAGTACAATTGCTGGAGGGGAGAAGGGCTTGGTTCTTTCCATATTGAGTTTTAGATGAATTTAAAACCTATAGTTTCTTCCGTCTCGTTAGTAGTATAAACGCCATGGTACATAATCCTCTCAGTTAATTAGTATTAATTTGGAGGAAGTAGGATTTCAAATGATGGAAAAAGTTTAATATGATTAGAATGTGAACTGTCTACACAAGATCCTGCTTAATTAGTCTACTTTATTATCCCGGAGCTCGCCATTGATTGCTGGAGGGTTGTCCTTCGCGCGCTCGATATTGACAATGGCGGTGGGATTCTGCCACTCGACAATTCAGCCGCGGCGTCCAATCGGGAATGGCTCGATTTCTCGAGGATCCTCTCAAACAAACAAACCTCCAGCTCTAAAGCGGCATCAACTCGGGTCTGTGTCGAAGAGTCCCCGAGAGAAATGGAGCAGGAATCCGTTCTCCATCGTCAGCAAATCCCCTCGGCGTATGGACTGCAGCCCCGCGCTGTCCAGGCCATCCAACATGGACAACACGCCGTCGGACATCATACACTTGCATCCTCGTCTAGCCTTAACCTCAGCCTTGAGGCGGAATACCAATCGGACCTAAGACTACAGGACCATAATGGATACCAGGCTCCGGGTCCTTACGACAGGAATCTTGAGATGAGAAATTTGCCAGTTGGGAGTAATGGAAGTCCGCACACACCACAACAGCACAATGGTGGCCAGTTTGGCATTTTGACGAGTGGGCCGCCGATGCATCATGAGAGCATCGCTCGATTACAGCAGGAGGATGATATCTTCGGTGGCCAGGATGATCAGAAAAGTGTTGGACACTTAAGCACAAAGATCGTTGTTGATCCGCCAGACCTTGCAGAATGGAGACAAAAGCTCTTCAATGTGGATGATCTGATTACTTTAAGTGAAGACGAGTATGTGCTCCTTCGTGGAAATGGTTATCACACCTGCTAAAACACTACGTCTACAGGTTTCAGACCTATTTCCCCCACGTCGACAACGTTTATTCCCATCGATCCACACAACGCTATAAGCGCAAACCATTCGTTTCGCATTACTGGGACTGCCGACTTAAAGGACGACCACCAGGTACACCCAAGTCCAACGACCCCAATAAGAAGAAACGAAAACGGACCGCTCGTGAGAGAGATCTCTGTGATGTCAAGATTAAAATTACGGAATACTTCCCAGGTGCTATGCTGCGTGCGGATTTTATGCCTGACGGAGGGCAAGTGCAACAGCCAGACCCAAGCCAAAGCAATAACTTCTTTGCACCTGGACAGCCGGGTGGCCAGCAGCTGCAGTCACAATATGGATTACCAATGGTGACTTCGATGGGCAATCCTCATCCAGGTGCAAATGGACAACGATACTATACTATCCAGCGGGTGAACGGAAACGGTGGAAATGGGAAGGGGGATGGAGTTCCAGGACCACATAAACATGAACTCGAGGAAAGTGATAAAGTCAAGAAGAACAGTGTCCAGAGGTATCTGATTCAAAGGGAGAAAGAGGAGAAGAAGACGCAGGTACGTTATAAACTTCTTGGTCTTTCTTTCTCTTTTTCTCGTTTAGGTTTATTACCCATGGATATACCCTAAGTTCCATCGCATTGCCGAAGGGCCGTCTTCCCTCACGGCTCGGTCCGCCCCTCTGACTTTCCAATCTGGCATGACCATCCTCCTACCATTTTTGCCGTCAGAATCTCGGCTTTACGAATACGCAATGGCTGCATTAATGATCACATATAAACGGCTTGTTGCCCTTCCCAGCCCATTTCTAAGGTGGAATTTCAGATTCAACTACAGTCGCAATTTGAATTTTCGAAAGGCCCGGCCTTTAGCCACAATGACTGACAACACTAAACAGAAAACTTATCACAAAAAGGCGAGCGGGAACGCTCTCGTCACAGCAAGAAAACATGCGAAGGACCATGAATTGAAATTGTTTGGAAGCTGCTTTTGGTGAGTTTATGCTCATGCATAATTGCGTGACGTCAGCCCTTTACCCACAATCCCCACTGACAATGCCCCACTAGTCCGTTTGTTCAACGTGTTTGGGTCGCTCTCGAGGCTAAGGGCTTGCCATATCAATATATCGAAGTCGACCCATACAAGAAGCCACAGGCATTACTAGAAGTGAATCCTCGGGGGCTCGTTCCGGCCATTCGCCATAATGATTGGGGCTGTGGTGAGAGTACTGTTTTGATGGAATATGTATGGTCTACTGGTATCCTATTTTATAGCGTAGGTTGCTGATTTTCTAATAGCTGGAAGACCTTAATATTGGAGTACCGCTTCTCCCACCAAACGACCCTCGACTCAGAGCCACATGTAGGCTTTGGACCGATCATGTAAGTATTTGCATCACCCCAAAAATTCTCACCCTTTAACGTAACCAGGTCAATCGAAAAATAGTACCAGCCTTCTATCAGGTTCTGCAAGCTCAAGATCTCGTCAAGCAAGCAGAAAATACAAAGATTCTCCAAGACGAAATCGAGAAACTCGTGGAAGCAGCAGATCAGCAGGGACCTTTCTTCCTTGGTTCTCACATCTCATTTGTTGATATCCAATTTGCCCCCTGGATGATTCGACTGTCACGAGTTCTGAAGACCTATCGTGGTTGGCCGGATCCCATCCCAGGGTCAAGGTGGGAAAGCTGGGTGACAGCAATTGAGAATAATGAACATGTGAAGAGCACGACCAGTTTGGATGAGTTGTATATTGATAGTTATGAGCGGTATGCACAGAATAGGCCAAATACTTCACAACTGGCCGACGCTGTTAATGGGGGCATAGGCTTACCTTAATATGAACTGGCTATGGAACATACTTAATGGAGTTCTTTTTATTGCGACTGGATTTACAGCACAGTCAGAAGTTGTAACTGGAGTTCTCATTCAGCGTATGATAAGTTATTTAACTATGGCTATTTAAACATTATATTTTCCACTTCGGGATCTATTCCACTTTCCAAACTTGCATATGAAGTAAATCATGAAATTTCAAACGCACATATTCCAGCATTATCTCCTTCCCCGAAATGACAGTACGCAAAAGCCTCGATTTTTAGACCAAATGTTTTAATCTTAAAAGAAGCCCCCCTGTTTACTTCTTCCTCAAGGTGACATCTTGCAGCAAATAATCAAACAAAATCCACCCATCGGACTTCATTTGGAAAAATTAACTTTCAACTTCGTAATTTTGTTCAAATATTTTTCCATCTCATCTCATCTCTTTAAGGTTAACCAAGCATCTAGTCCAACACTTTACCTTTTAACACTTCGTCACCGAATCTTCGAAAATGGCCAACACACTACCACCTTTTAAACTCTCATCCGAGCAACGTTTCCTTGCCACTCTCCCAACCTTAACACCCTCATCTCCAATGACAACTCAAACAGCCATCTCCGCCCTCCAAATTTTCTGTTGCCCAAAAGTCATTCTCCAACAGAGAAATTTATACCTAAAAACGTTACATCAGCGTATTATTTTTATTTTTTTGTATAACACTCGTGGTGCGGTTGGGCGATACTGGAATTTGGCTCCACCGTGGTATTATGGTAATACGGGATTTCTGAGGGGGTTGGTAGAGAAGACGAAGTGGGTTGTTAAGGTGAATCAGTGGGTTGGGAGTTTTTGGGATGGGGAGAGGTGGTTTGTTAGTGTAGGCGAGAAGGAGTGGAAGAAGGGGGGTCGGGGTGGTGCTGCTGATTGTAAGGGTGGAGAGAGGGACTTTGGGTTGGGGAATTGGGGGAAGTTTTGGTTTGAGGTTACGAGTGAGATGGTGCATGGATGTGGGAGGTGGGTTGAAGGGAATCAGTATGAGAAGTTGAGGTGTGAGGGGGGACAAGGGCATGGAGGTCATTGGGTTTTGTGGGTTTGGGATAAGATTGTGGATGTGGATGTCATTTCGATTGAAGGGGTTGAAGGGGAGGTAGGAGGGGAAGAAGACGAGCGGACCCTTTCCTAAGGCACACTCTTGGAGATGACATTTGTTGCATTTTTTCTCACAGAGGTCTTGTAGCTCTTGATATTCGAAGTACAAGTGAAGTGGATATGGATGAATGAAATTACCAATGATCGGAAAGCTTCCGGAATAGCTGATAGAGAGAAGTAGATATTCTCCTTAGGATGAGCATCTTCTTCTATCATTAGACTTTCATTTCCTGCAATGGAGACGATACACCTTTCCACTTTAAGATTTCTTTAATATATAGATAAGAGCAGATTCCAAGTGATTCAACTTTTAAGCAAAAGTGATGTGAACTGTTAACATCTTGCATTTTCAAGTCTATCTAAACTTGAGGGTATACCCGATTCCGAAACGCCTTGCAGATGCCTATCATCGCACCCTATCCCATATTGGCTAATTCTTAACGCCTTCCCCAAAAGGTATTTTCATATAATACAGAGTAAAAAGTTTTCAATCAAGTAGCAGCATTCGGATTTGTCCAACTCCACTTCCACCTCAAAGCCAGCTCCTCATAAGCTGCTTCGCCTTGTTCCTCCCAAGCCACACCCCAAGAAACCCAAACTCCATTTGGTCCTCCAATCTTAATTTTATCCTCTACAACGTTAATACCCGCTTTACCTTTTTCATTCCCGGCTTTCCCTGTTTTATCTTTGTTGTTACCTCCTTTCTTGCGATCGGAGGCATCACCCCTTCAATACTGACTTCCCATTGGCCACGGCCTATTGAATGGAACTTCATGGAATTCTCCATTGTTGACAGAACTAGTTTCGCT
Organism: Neobulgaria alba; assembly: GCA_003988965.1. Taxonomy (NCBI): domain Eukaryota; kingdom Fungi; phylum Ascomycota; class Leotiomycetes; order Helotiales; family Gelatinodiscaceae; genus Neobulgaria; species Neobulgaria alba. The sequence goes on from QYAM01000043.1 coordinate 188,058, forward strand.
ATCGACGGACTTTTGAAACATAGGAGCTGGCTTTCTACGGTCACCCCAGCCAGAATTAGCCCAGCCGTCGTGTTTGAGGAAGATGCCTGGGTGAAAGGCGGACATCAAGATAGTGGCTAGGGCAATGATACAGGCTTCAAAGAGCATAAATGTGGTTTGGTCGTTGGCGAGCTTGGAGTTGAAGCCGTGGGAGAGTTCGGCGACTCGATAGACGCAACGGATGAGGATGAGGATTGTGGCTGTTGAGAAGGCTATTGGAGAGATATCAGCCGGTCTCTTTGATAGCGGTGTTTCCTGTAAGAAGATGTGTGGAAGAAGGAATACTTACCAATAATCAAGACCTTCAACGAACTGGGAACAGATGGTTTAACAACACCACCAGCTTGCCAGTTTGTATTTTCGATACGTGCCAAATCCTTCCTAACAGACAAAAGGAAATCAACGCAGAGAGCAATAAAGACGGCTAAGGAAATGACTTGGAATACCAGACCAGCAACCATAATGTTCGTTCCTACGTTAGCTTTCTTCAATGTGGCTGCTTTATTCGCGACAATTCCACCAGCACCTTGTAAAACCAACGCAAAGAAATCTGATAACATGAACGTGATGCTAAAAGCTTTGGGGGACAGGCGCGAATTATGTGCTCCATAGTGCATAATTATTCGTGAGAGGGTGACGTAAAGTGCTGCTGTAAAAAATATTGGCGCAATTGTCAACATGATAGCTTGTCTATTTAAGTTAGCTGTTTTCTTCTCTCGGGAGGAAAGCAAAAGTTGAGTAGGAAATACATACAAGAGAAATGGCCCAGAAATGAACATGTGCCTCCTCATGTCAATACGTCCTAGATATCCCATAACCTCGAGAACCATTCCAAAGAACATAAAAAACGAAAAAGAATGTGTTTTCCAGATAGGCCAACATGCCGTATGGTATATTCCTAGAATCGCAAAGACTCCCGCGAAAATGAGATTTCCAGTGCCACTTGGAAGATACTTGAGAGTTCCATACTTCTGGAGGTCGCAAAGTGCTGGGGTACACTGGCTCATAAAGGTGATGTTTGCTGCAATACCTGGCAAATGCAGGCTAGAAATATTTGCTACTGTCATTGTGGGCGGATTGTTATTGTGAAAGACTTCGAGGAAGATTTGAAGCTGTCGATGAGAAAAACCTCATGCAGGAAAGAGATATGAAAAATTTGAGCGACAAACAATTGAAGGAGTAGAGAAACAGTGCATACTTATGAGGAAGCGCGATCCTACCTTTGGGTTGGCCAATTTCGAACAGAATGGGAATGGGAGGATGGGGTTGATGGAGTTGATGGGAATTGGGATTTGGTTGGTGAGGTTGAGGCTGAGTGTAATCCTGCCACTGGCGAGGGAGAATACGCACCAAGGATCCAATCAGCGCGACACTGGCCATTTATCGAGCGGTGTTTTAGAAGCGAAAGGGATTAAGGATGCGATTGGGGCGAGACGCTCCTTTGGCGACACAGTGCATCGCAAAATGCCATTTGCCTATGGTATTGCTTCAGAGCGCCCAGCAGCGATCCTCCACACTTGCAAGATGATAAATAGCGATAGCCTCCACAAAGCCTCGTCGAAGGACCATAACTTACCGCGAAGCTTTCTTAGCGGAGAACCTTGTTCAGTTGTCGGGGAACATGTGGCTCTGGTGGTGCAAGTGACGTTCTTGTACATTTTGAAGCATGTCCCTTGCAGGATCACAGGATTGAGGGAGTTAAGTGTCTAATGCTCCTCATATCCCCCAACAGCCTCGCGAGAGGAGTGAAAAAGCCTTGATTGTATGCTACAAGATCCAGCAGCCCATCCAAGATTTGTGTCGTTGGATAGTGCTCAGTCGTGACGGAACACCGAAATCGTCTAGTGATGTCCATCGTTCATGTATTAACCATGTTGAGTTCCATGCCCCACAGGTAGTATTCCTGCTAGCTTCAATGACCTTACGTCCTATGCCCCAAATTTAGACTCCTTGAAGGGATATCTAACTTCGTCATCTTTGCGCAGCCAAATTTGCTTCTTCTTTTTCGTCGGAAGGTGCTCAACCCAAATCTGCTTCGCTTTCTCCTTCATGAAAACCCGAATGTAGCGTGGATCCCATAGTTCACTAGCAACTCCAAGATCTTTGCAGCAACGCATCAAGGCATTCGACTTGCATCCCTCGGTCGCAGTGGGTATGCCTTCGGGGGAGAAATAGTCTTGTTCGCCTCTTGCGACGGATACCAACCTAGAGCACGTCAGCCATTGTAAATCTGTACCAGATCTCCTCATAACTTACCGTCCATGGGCAACTAGCGCATACTCTCTTGTGATACTTTTTCCAGTCACAATGGTCTCGCCCCTCGGTGCTAGGCCCCATGCGCCAGGTCCAAAAGCCTTATTCAAGATCCTCCGGTATTTGATCTCTGGCAGATATATGATTCCATCGGCTTTAACCTCCACATCATCGAACGGAATTGGGGCCATCAATATCTCTGCAGCCTCCTTCGAGAATGCTTCAGACGACAAGCCGTGGAAGGAACGAGTCCAATCGACCTGCTTCGCGCCGTCCTCTAGATTAATTGGCTCATCTGCCAGACCGCTGGTCATATCTTTGATGGGAGATTGATCATCTATTGCGGCCTGCTTGGATGCCGGAGTAGCAGCAGGAGCAGCTGCAGGTGTGACGGGGGCTGTTTTGCGGACATAAGGATTCGTGGTAGCAGCCGTAACTCGAGCTGGGTGTGAGAATGAGAATGGCCGTGAAAAGCTGCATACTGCCTTGCCACAGTTCGATGAAGCGGTACTCTGGATTCTGAGCCTCAATGGGCTTGCAATTGGCGTAGTCGACGCTGCATAGCGCACAGCCTTGGGTATTAACGCAGCCATGGTTGTAGTGTTGTAATGTTGCACGCGAAGGTCGAGATACTCGTTGCCGGCAAGCTTGGACATCTTTCCGATGTCTGCCACATTCGGCCGGACAACACCAATTGACCTCACGTGGACCCGACGTGCTCTGTGTTCTGTGTTCTGTATTCTTACTCCAGAGGCTTTTCTTATAACTAACTTAAGTTCTTGAGAGGCGCAAGGCTATTTTACATGTATAGTTACAGTGCACCACTCTCTGATGCCCTCGGTGTCCCAGTCCACGTCCTTCACTTGGCGGCACCTAGACGTCCTTCATAGCAGTCCTCTTGTCATTCTGGTGGTCCATCCAGCATTTCCGAAATTGTGCCAGCTACAATGGATTCACGGTATCAGCAAGAATCCTGACGATATCGGTTGCACGTGATGCACGAGGCAATCGCTAGGCTGAGAATCTCTGCTCTTACCTCCTTGCTGCATTTTGTCCAGTCTTTATGATCAAAGTAGCAATCCGTCATCTTGGTATTCTCCGCTACGCCGACCTGTCAGAAAGGGCTTTTGGGCACGACGAGCACCCGGCATTTCTGTTGACTTACCAGCACATCCAGTATTGATTATCCGCTGGTCCCTGGAAGAAGGAACGTGTTAGTGCGGAGGAAGCTGCAGCTCGGAAACCTTCTTACCAGTCGTCAGGCTCATCATCGTCCTCAACTGCTGCCGCTGCTTCCTTCTTTGCATCATTCTCGGATTTGGACATTTTAGTGGCTACCAATTGCAAATATCAAGAGCAGGAGTCTATCAGTGTTGGGTGACTTTGGGCTCGGTTGAGTTCGGACCATCAGAAGATGGCGACCAGGAAGATGAATGTTTTAGTATACTCAGGTAAGTTTCCCTTCAACTACGTTTCCAAGCTAATGTAAGGATAGGCAATGGAAGTACAATCGAGTCCGTCCGCCATTGCTTATATTCTCTGAGAAGACTGCTCTCTCCAAATTATGCAGTTATCCCCGTGACCGATAACGTGATCGTGAAAGAGCCATGGACAGCCTCGTGTGCTCTCTTAGTCTTTCCGGGCGGCGCTGATATGGGATACTGTCGATCTCTCAATGGAGAAGGCAATAGACGTATTGAGCAATATATCCACCGTGGTGGATCATATCTCGGATTCTGTGCTGGAGGCTATTATGGCTCTTCCAAATGCGAATTTGAGGTTGGGAACAAACCATTGGAGGTGGTAGGGCCTCGAGAACTGTCCTTCTTTCCAGGGACTTGTCGAGGCTGTGCTTTTAAGGGATTTGTGTACCACAGCGAAGCTGGCGCTAAGGCCGTGCAATTGAAGATAGACAAGGAAACATTCAGAACTGGCGTCCTGCCACAAACTTTCAGGTCTTACCACAACGGAGGTGGTGTTTTCGTCGATGCTGGAAAATATAAAGCAAAAGGGGTTGAGGTTTTAGCAACCTACTCTGATACCCTGGACGTTGATGGAGGAGAAGGGCCTGCCGCAGTCGTGTACTGCAAAGTTGGGGAAGGAGCAGCGTTATTAACAGGGCCTCACCCTGAGTAAGCCATTTAATCAAATAAATTTTAGGAACTAACTCTTTTCAGATTCGCAGCTGTAAATCTAAACGCAAAGACAAATATCCCAAATTACACGGCTCTTGTAGCTGCTCTCGTAGAAGATGACACCTCACGAACTGACTTCTTGAAGGCATGCTTAACAAAGTTAGGGCTGCAAGTTAGCCAAGAGACATCTTCGGTACCTTCCCTTTCCCGCCTTCATCTTTCTTGCGCTTCTCCCTTTCTAGTCACAGAACTATTGGCGTCATGGGATGATATCATCACAAAGGAAAATGGAGAAGAGTATATCAAGGGAGAAAATGACACATTTCATATTGAGAAGCAAGACTCTTGTTGGTCGTTGGGTTCTCTGGCCAAACCACTTCCAGTACCTAGCTTAGCTCGACATGAGGGACAAACGGCTGACCAAGTGGATGGTGCTGGGTCGGATGACAGAATAGTCGATTATAACAAAATTACCAAGCGCCTCATCCCTCACGAAGCAGACTGGCCTAGCGCAAAAGAAACGCCCTATTTCAACCACCACTCCTTTTACGCAAATCTTCGGATGTATCAACAAGAAAATTCAAGCGAAGCGGAAGAGTTTGGCAACTATCTCATGTACGGAGAAGTCGTGACGAGCACTAACACAATCCTGGAGAAGTATGACAGTTTAACCATATTATTGAAGAACGCTGACCGAAATTAGGAACCCAAAATTGCTCTCACGAATCCCCCAAGGATTGACACTGACCGCAACAACACAAGTGGCTGGCAGAGGACGAGGTTCGAATGTATGGGTTTCTCCAGCTGGATGTCTCATTTTTTCAGTCTGCATGAAACATCCCATGGAGTTAAGCAATAAAGCTCCAGTAGTCTTTATCCAGTACTTGGCTGCCATCGCTTTCGTCGAAGCTATTCAATCCTATGATCGTGGCTATGAGAAAGTCCCAGTCAAACTAAAGTGGCCGAACGATATTTGTATGTTTTCCCCTCCTTTAGAGATCACTCTAATATTTTCAGATGCGCGCGACCCAGCCAAGCATGACAAGAAGGAGTACGTCAAGATAGGTGGGATCCTTGTCAACTCATCGTATTCGTCTGGTTCTTACGACCTTGTTGTTGGCATTGGACTTAACACCACGAATGCTTTGCCTACCACTTCCTTGAATGCTCTGCTTCCAGCAAACCTCACCCCTTTCACCCTCGAAAAACTACTCGCTAGATTCCTCACAAAGTTCGAGAACATTTACAAGAGCTTCTGTCGAACGGGGTTCGATCATAAATTAGAAGCACTTTACTACCACCATTGGCTACATACCGACCAGATTGTGACCTTAGAAGCAGAAGGGGGCGTACGGGCTCGGGTGAAAGGCATCACAAGAAACTGGGGTTTGCTTAAAGCGGAAGAGTTGGGATGGGAGGATAGGCCAACTGGGAAGGTTTGGGAATTGCAAAGTGACAGTAACAGTTTTGATTTCTTCAAGGGACTACTAAAAAGGAAAACGTAAGATTACTTTTGGGCGGCATCGGACACCTATAGATTCATTTTAGACACCCCACAGTTATAGAAATGAATCCTCGATTGCCACGATCCAATCGAGTTGAAGTTTCGATTAGTTTTTGCTTAGCTATTGACAAAAATCTTTAGCTTTTAGTAAACCAAGAATCAACTGCATAATTGTGTAATGATCAACGACAAACAAAATCTCCGACGTCAAGGTTGTGGAAGTGCTGTAACTCGAGAGATCTTCTAGGCATCGCAAATGCTTAGGTGACAGATCCGCAGAACACGACGTGCATTGCGTGAGGTCTTTTGCCCAAGCCAGAAGCATGCTTGGCGGCAGCGTTTCGGAGGACGGTTTCTATGTACCATGCCACAAATCTGGCCATAAAAAGAATGACACATCCATGTTTTCCTTGTCGAGTAATCAGATTGATGCTGACTGGTTGCTCTGATGGTGTTGAGGAAGTGGGTGAAGTGGGGCTTGGCAAAGCCAACCTGGAAGGTCAATCCGGCCAATCATAGGCCATGGAATTCAAATCAGCAAGGCTGAGGGGCAACGAAGAGGGGTACATAAACACGAGGCGGACCTCCAACACTGATAATTTTATCCGCATCATCTCTCCATCCAGAGCTAGCCCAACAACAATATCCAGATCAACCATACTCCTCAACCAAACCCCTCTCAAATCCTACCACCGTCAAAATGGTTACCCCAAGCACCTGCTGTAAGAAGAGCGGCGAGACCTGCGTCTGGTAAGAGTTTCTCCTCGCTCCTGCTTTCTGACTGTCGCTAACCAAACCCTCCAGTGCGTCTCAAGCCAAATGCTCCTGCGGCGAGAAGTCAGCTCTTCACTGCACATGTGGAAAGGCAGAGACTGAGAACAAGATTGCCGGACCTCGCTGCTCATGCCGTACGTTTTCTGTTGCCTACTTACATTCGATTCACTTGCTAATACCTAATAGGTGCCCGTGCTGCTGGATCATGTACTTGTGAGCGTGCAGCCACGGAGAACGCAACACCCGCTGGAGATCTCTGCTCGTGTGGTGCTCGACCAGCTGGTAAGTCTTCCACTCACAGTAACCATTCCATCTCAAATGCTAACGAATGTAATAGATGCATGCACATGCGAAAAGGCAGCAGACGGTGGCCTCCTACCTACCGAGACCGACTTCACCACATCCGCTTAGGCTGGGCCTTTCTCACTGGGATATTTGCTTTTGGCGTTGACAGGTTGCACATATGGGTGGCTGGGTGTCATGGTTGGAGTTTCTAGATCAGGTTATTGATGAATCAACTCCCACCTGGAGTATTTGGTTATGGCCTTATCTCACATTGCGAGCTTTACGAAATATCATTTATCTCACACTCCTCATTCTGCTCTTGCACTGGTTTTGGCCTACAATGTTGCCGACTTATTGGGGACTTTTGAAGCTATACCTTGGTAGACTCCATGCTTCGATTTGGGACACTTATAATATCTTTGAGACTCCACAGGCTACGGCGGAGCGACTCAGGGAAAGCGGGAAGAAGGATGTCAGAACCAGGAAGCTGATTGCACGCTCCGTTAGAGGAGAACCAAGAGTCAAGATCAATCATGGATTAGTTGTACCAATAGTTAAGGAGGAACCAGAGCCCTACGCAACAGAGAAGGAAAAGGCCATTCAAAAGATCAACCACTCGAGGAAAAGCTCGGGAAGAAGCTCAGGACAAAGCTCGAGGAAGAGCTCAAGAAACTAGACATGAATTAAGGAAATCTTCATCTCATAACGGTCATCTCCAAGACGCTACTTGTTACCAGCTTTTCAGTGATTCAGTTTTATGTAGACAGATCTCCGTCCTCTCATTCGACAAGTTGTTACAGTGTTTCAACTTATGTTTCACGAAAAGGTGAAAGTCTCAACTCTTCGGATTCAGAGAAAGGATCCGATTGCGACCCAAGAAACGTGCAGCCGTCTGTCAGCTGTCAAATGCGGGGTTCGGAACAAGGGAGGATCCGGGAGTGTCCCGCACTCAGAAACCTCGCTCCCACCTTCTCATCACTTCATTACCCCTTCACAATCTGTGAACTACCACGTTATAGAACCTCACTCGTGAATATCTGTTAAAAATCAAATAAAACCCTTGTCAAAATTCAATCCTCCTTCACAATGACCACCCAAAACCCCCTCCCCATCCGCCTAGCCCAAACCCTAGGAATAACTACAACTCTCATAACAGCCGGTTGTTCTCTCTCCCTCTCCGCCTTTGTCCTCCCCCGAATCATGGAATCCCCTCCTCAACTCTGTCTCAAACAATGGAACGGGATGTACCAAACTGGAAAAATCACTCTCCCGCCTCTCGGCGTCGCTTCCTCAATATTCTACTTCTATCTTGCATATAAAGCCCATCTACCCCCAGGTTTGGGTCGAGGCCTCGAGGCAATTGGGGGTATTGGAGGAAGGACGAAGATGTTTTTGTATGTTACGGCGGGGGTGTTGAGTGCGGGTGTTGTTCCGTATACACTTGTGGTGCTTATGAGGACGAATTTGGAGTTGCTTGGGAGAGTGGAGAGAGTGGAGGGAAAGGGGAAGGGGATCTTGGTTGAGAAGAAGGAGGAGGAGAGTATTCATCAACTGGTTGATAGGTGGGGCATTCTGAATTTGGGGAGGACTGTTATGACTGTTACTGCGGGTGTTTTGGGGATTTGGACTTCGTTGAATTAGAAGGGTTCTCGAAGTGGCACAGAGGATAGGCAGATAGGGCGTTTGGGTTAGTTGAAATTGAATTTTACGCTTGATGTCAGAACCAGCTATGGATATAAGAAGGTATATATGTGGATATGGTTGGGGGACGGGAATAGTTTACCTCGGGAGTTTGGGGGGATGGATTTGATGTGTCAGGTGTCCTTTCTATTGCGTTGGAGTCTGATAGTTTCGTAGTTATCACAAACGAAGCATGATTTAGTTTCACTAAGACCATTTTCGAGATGTCTTGGATTGAGCCCTGACACGCTTGGCACCCATGGCGTGCAAAAGAAGTTCATCCTTTCGAGAAAGAAACAGGCGGCTAATTCAAGCGAGCACAATTCGGAGTAGCACTATGTTCACCAACTTCTCGCCTAAAGACCTCCCATCAACAACAATCCCCAAGGTGCCAAACTCAAACTGTCCCTGCAATCCCTGAGTCAAGCAACGAAGACTGGTTCTTAAAAAATCCACGCAAGATGCACAGAACAAAGCCTCCTCCCTCACCCTGGTCCTCCGCCTGGCATTCACCCGCGACATGACGACACCGGATGTGAGGAGTTAAATTGGCTGGTGAAAGGAAGGTCAAGTGTCGAGAATGTAGAGGATGGGAGAATCTGGAGGGGACGAAGAAGAAATTAAGTAATTTGGCTGGGTAGTTCCCTGGATATTATTGGATAACCATTCGGATATCAAGGAGAAGGTTGGGGGAAACTTGGATAAGTTGAAGGGGATGGGTGATTCGCTTGGTCCGGATACGAAAAAGGAAGTTGAAAATACGTATTCCCAGATCAAGGAAATTATTGCGGGAGGTATTAGTGCGGCGAATATTGAGAAGGTGAAGAAGCTGATTGAGGAGAAAGTTGCGACGTTACAGAAATTGGGAGATGAGGCTTGGGAAAAAAAGTTTGGAACAGGCGAAACCATATTTGGATAGGAATTCTCATATCAAAGAAATCGTCGAGGGAAATGCAGATGCTCTCAAGCAAGGCAATATCAAGGAGCTTTTTGAGAAAGTCAAGAATGGAGATATGGAAGATTTGAAGAAGTATGTGAAGCTAGCAGGAGAGGGAGCGAAGAATTCGGGGATGGGAAAGAGTTTGGAAGGGTGTGCAAAGATGATTCCAGGAGGAAGTGAGATTCTCCCTAAATTGCAAAAATTGAAGGAGGTTTCGGAGAAGAGAGGTGATGAGGAAGAGAAGATTTTGAAGGGTGCTTATGAGGACGTGAGAAAAGTCTTGGAGGAGAGGATAGCAGAGGCGGAAAAGTTAGGGAAGAAGGCTAGAGAGGATACTAAGCAGAAAGGATAAGAAGGTGATTTATTAGATAGTGGGTTGATAACAACTGGATTTGAAAATTGTATGACCTTGTATTATAGTCCTTAATCATGTTAAATTAAAAAGTCTACTAGCTAAGTAGAAAGTTCCGCAGAATAGTTTCTTCCAACTTCTGCCTTTTCAATAGTAAATATTTTATTTACAGCATCTGATATAATTGTCTCAAAACACAAAACTACTTAACTTATTCATAAACATACCCATGATATCCATCACCACCAAAAGCCTTCTCTCCCTCCATCGTCCACCCCTCTTTCTTCTCAACCCACTTGCCACCAAGCCACATCCTAATGCAACTATCATCCGGTTTTCTCTGCGGACTCTCCAACGGAACCAATTTATAAAACCCCTCATCCATTCTCGTTGGCTCACATGTACACCTCTGTTCCTCCTCTTTAGGACAATGGTGGTTAATATCATGTTGATAACTACACGTCCTTATCAGCATCATTAAGACGAAAAAATAAAGAAACCCATACCCAATATCCCTAAACCACCAAACCTCCTCCTTCCCCGCAAACAACCCCACACTCAGCGTATGCACAGGCGCATCCCCAAACCTCTCATAATAAAAGCCCCCAGCCCTGTCCAGCCACTCAAAATACGCCTCATTCCCTTTGTCTCTCCAAAAGTTCAACGACCCGATTTCGAAATTGGAGAAAAATTGACAATTGTTATAAGAATAACTTGTTTTTGGATCGAGAAGCCAAGCGAGGTCTGCATCTGGATGAAGAAGATGAGGATGTGCGGTTGCGAATGAGCGGGTTTTAGACCATAAGGAAGGAAAGGAACGGGCGTCATCGAGAATATTCATGTTGAAGCCATATTTGAGTTTGTTGTCGGACATGAAGCGAAAGACGTCGTAGTTGACGTCGCAGAAATAATGGACCTATTCCCCCCCCCTTAGCTCTTGTCTTATTTTAAAAATCCGAAAGGATAGACATAAATATGAGAGATTGTAAGGAGGGAGAAAAACTTACATCAGGTTCAACTCTCCAATACCAATCAAAATCCCTCAATCTCTCCTCTTTATAAAAGAATCCACTGTTCCATCTACACATATGATGATAACTTACCATCCACCCTTTCCCCACTCCAATAGTCCCAAGATATTCCAAACTATTCATAAACCTCCCTTCATCAATCCAATCAGGTAATGACCAATGCTCTTTTGGTACAATCTCGTAGAACACATCTGCACTCGTCAAATTCCTAGTTGCGGATTTGAATTCTTCGGTGAAGGGTTCGTCGTTGAAGAATATCCATGGATACTATGCATCCCCCTTGGTCAGCCACTTGTTTTTTGGAGGGCAGTGGGGGAGAGGGGAGGAAAAGGTCGAACCTGATATTTATGATTCCATCGATATTCAAGCTGTCTCATACTTTGCATTATCCCAACTAATTCAGAATTCCGCACCAAACTAATCAATGCCGCTTTTGGTCTACTACTACCAAAACCTGGCAGTTCAAACCCAGTGTTCAAGATAGAATATTTATTATCGGAATTTTCCTCCAGCCATTTTGCGGGATCAGGTCGTTTCTTAAATGAAGGAGGAAGTTCTGGTCGTATCGGTTGATACTTTTTCTCTACATTCATTTCATCTGAAATATTCTGCTGATAGTTACTGATAAGTCTGTGAGTGAGAACTATCGAGGTCCCGATGGCTAAGATAGCTACTAGGAACAATCGTCGACTGGGCATATATTGTAACCATTTCGTCGCCAACTTAGGTGGGCATGAACCACACAATGAAAGCTTCCATCGTTTCCGCGGAGTTCGCCTGGGGGATTCTGAATCTGAAGGCCAGGGAGATGATCCCAATGATTGGAATGACCATTGACTGGTCGAAGAGGTTGAGCGAACAGGTGTGTAAGGTATTGACTGTGCACCAAGAGTTCGAGGAAGTCGTTCGGACATTGTTGCATAGCTCCAGGAATTTGTTAAGCAGGTCACAGTTTGGCAGATTTGAGTTTACGAGGAAGTTTTAGACTTTAGGTGGAACGGGAAGGAGCGACCCAGGATTGAGGGAAAGGATTGATAATCATGAAGTACCGTTGCTCTTACTTGTCGTACTTGTTTATAAAATCCAGGCTACCCACCTCAAACACCTCAACTTTTCCCAAATATTACACACCTGAGCGTACAATCGACCCATGCTCCCCAGAACGCCAAATTCCAGCGTCTTAACAACACTTGGAGAAACAAAGCCTGAACGCCATAGCCCAAGAACTAGAAAAGCCAACTCAAACGACCATTTCGTCGTCATCCATACCCAGAACCCTTGCATACTGTACGGTCAACCTCTGAAGATCTCGGAATTTTCCTAGGCAGGAATTAGCACAGGTCAAATTAAGACGGGGAAGAACTTACCTAATATCAATACAACCTCCTTCAGGAGTTCTTGCCTATCCCAACCACATATTTGGCCATCTTCGCTAAGCCAACCCTCGCCCTTTTCTATGTTATCTTCGCCATGTTTGTCTTTCAGGATCCCTCCCATTATGGTTCTCAAAAGTTCCTCAACTTTTGATTTCTGCCCTTCGGCACCTAAACGTTTAGCATACATGAATAAATAAATTCTAAATTCGTCGTGAGCTCCAAGTTGAAGAGCCCCTGCTACCCTGTTCTCGAGATGTGCAATGCTAACGCCAGATTCAAATCCTTCGAAACCCTCCTTAGATAATAAAGTTTTGATGAGTCTTTGCAGAGTATATGCACGTCCTTTGAGGAGGACCTCGTTGGTAGTATGGCGTTCTAGATGGGGTATAATTCCAGCGGAAATACTAAATGGTTTAACTTCCGTGTCGCGACGAAGATCAGGCCCCACACTAGTCGACTGGAGACTGCTGATAGATGAGTCGTTGGTGTTCCAATACTGGCTTCCAACCGCCCACCAAGCTTCAGAGAGGCGCTGCCAAATGAACATAGTGGGAGAATAGTAGTATCCATCACCGTTGCTGAGAGTCACAATAATATGCCCTGCTGAATTCAGATGTGCCGAAGTGACACCAGGGCCAGATGTTGTATGGGTACCTAACGAATGTATTGCAATATCGAGTACTGGAGCGAGCGAGATTGGTGGGTGGGGAGAGGAAAGAGTCTTCATATTCCAAACATAGCACATGCCGCAAGCAGTGATGGCTAAGAGCCACCAGCCCCGACATTCGACGATGACAGGTTGCGATTCAAGAACCAGAGCATTGAGAATTCTCCTCCCTGCAGGCGTCCAGGTGTATATGCTTCCATCTTCACAAGCAGCTGACCAGAAGTTTTTGTTTCCCGTCACAAGGATCACAGCTCGCGGTAAGAAGTCTTGCCACAGACTGGCTCCTCTTTTAGTCGCTCTAATGCGGGAAGGGTCTCTCTGTGTAGCTGCATTTGAAGACGGATTTAAGGCTTCGAAGATAATGTCTTCGGACGCTTTGAGCGACTCCTCTGCAGCAGTGGAACCACTTGAAGCCGAATTGGATGGCGGTAGGGTACCTCGATCCAGAGATCGTAGAATATGAGTTCTAATTTTCGGCACTGCTAGACGAATTTGGCTGACCATCATAGATGGGCTCACAATAGCAGGTCGGATGAACTCAGGAGTTGGTACAACACCAGCCGGTGAGGGAAGTGCCGTAGCCGGTTCAACTCCGTGGGTTCCATTGACCACTATCGCGACAGGCCCAGAGGACAACGTTGGTCGTTTATTGATATGCTCTTCTTCCTCGTCCTCCAGCGGTACAGCCTTTCGTTTGTTTCCAAGCAACATCGATGCAAGGCCACCTCGGGGAAGTCCATCGTATGGTTTTGATAAATCTAAGATAGATTGTGGGGCATCGTTTTGTGTGTTATGAGAACTTGAAGCCATAAGCTGGGATTGTGGTAAAGACGAGAGACCTGCTCCTGAAGAGGAGACAAGCAGAGGAGCGACACGTTTTTTGCCTTCTTTTGTTATCGTTACTCGTTGCTTCAACGCCTCTAGCTTCTCAGCATTGGGATCCACTGCGGGGGCTGGGGGTTCCGGGGCAGGTTTTCCATTCGTTGTGACCACAGCTGTAGATGTGGCATTTAGTACTGGTGTTGAGGTACCATTGAGAGCAGGAACTGGATCCGATCCAGCATCTCCCATGAGGGCTCCCATCCTGCCCTCCGCCCCCCGCAATTCCCCTGCTTTACTCTTTTCCTCCAGACGGAGACCGGCTACGTCCTCCACCACACCCACTCCTCGCCGACCGACCCCAAACTTTTGTAAGGCCTTGTCGTTCTCTGACCATGGCGCAATAAATCCAAGCTCACCTACTTCAAACTCGAGTGCCAGAATGCTACCGTCCAAGCTTGAAGCAAAAAGAGTGAGTCCGTCCGGAGTCCAAGCAAGATCAGATATTGATTTTCCGGCTAAATCTGATACCACCAAAAGAGGCCGTGAGGAACTGGTATTCCAAATACTCAGTGTCTTATCTTGTCCAGCGCAAGCAATCACAGTGACAAGCGCTTGTGTACTATAGCCGTTATTATCCGTTGTCTCTGGGCTGATTTCACTCTTGCTAAACAATCTGGGTGAAAATGTGCAAACTTCAGTTGGACCCTCGTGTCCAATAAGATTGATGTCACTATCCCATTGAGTCCGATTGATAATAGCAACTGAGCTTACGGGTCCATTTACTGCGTTAGCTGCAGCTATGTGGTTTCCATCTGGGGACCAAGAACATCTGCGGAAGTAGGTTGTAAGAGGCGAAAGGGTGAATGGTGCAACTATTGTGTGTTCGTGGACAAAGTTATTGAGACAGTCGTAGGGGGTAGCATTTGGTGTTGGAGGCGTGAAGCGGAAAAGCCTGATAGTTCGATCATCACTAGCAGTAGCAAAATATTTGTTGGCGGGGTCGAAGGTAATTCCCTTGACATGACTTTGGTGTACGGAAATTGTTTTCAATTTTTCAAAAGTATGTCCTGACCAGACCACAATCTTCGAGTCCAGACCCACGGATACCATGATTGAAGTATCATAAGACCAGCCAAGGTCTTGTACATCATTTTCGTGTCCAATTAAGCGTCGAGCAATCTTCCAATTCTCCGCGGGGGGCGGTTCGTTTGTTCCTAGAACCCGTCAGCATCTAGCAATAAATATCGTGATTCGTGAGGTCTGTATACCAAAAGAGGCTGTATGCGAAGCTGGGTTCGTGTCCAAGTGGTAAATGCAGATGATCTTGTCGTCGGCACCCGAGGCAAGCCAGCGCCCATTTGGAGAGAACCTGACGGTATGTATGGTTCCGGAGTGGTAGCTCAGATGGCATAATTGTTTCGGCTTCTTGCTCTCTCCCTCTCCTGCCTTGAGAATAGCTTCAGTCGACCAGATTCGAACGTATCCATCTGCGCAGAGTTAGGTCTGTCTGTTGCTATTCCTATTTTTTTCGCATCCTTACCTCCAGCAGCGGTAGCCACCCTGGTCCCATCTGGCGACACATGACAACTATATACTTCGAAGTCTTTCTGCTCCCCTAGATTTCGAGGCGCAAAGAAGCGCATCAGTTAGCCAATTGCCCGACTCGAGAGCTCTGCAAGGTCCACATGTCTCATCGCACAGGAAGGCATGCGGAGCCGCATCGATGAATGGCACGTACCACTATGAGTGAGCCATGCTGGCTTGATTAACTTCATGGCTGTCACCAGGAGGGTTGTCGATTTGCATGGTTGTCGGTGGAGTTGTCCCAAGGGCAACGCGACGGCTCTTCACGCGCGTGTATTTGGACTCCCGTCCGTTCGCTTGATTTGCCGCGTGTTTCACAGTTCAGCAGCCGCATCATTCGCGCTTGGCAACCGACAGTTTGCATGTGGAACAAGGCAATGTCTGATTCGCTTTTGGCTGTGAGTGCTCTCATTTATTTCTCGATTATTTTAATTACCGAGCTACAAACTTCATTCGGTGTCTCCAATTTTAAAGATGTATTTGGTTGCACTGTTCACCCCATTCCTTAGATTGGAAAGTCCTTTCTCCACGCCATTGAGTCCCTGAGGAATGATCTCATATGGATGTGGGGTGAACCAGCCTTCTGCCAGACCTCGCGAGAAGAGTCTAAAGAAGGCAAACCCGAAGTCCTTTCCCCCAGTCGTGATGCCAGCAGCCTTCGTCTTCTCGTCGGTGTCAGTGTGAACACTTCCCACCGAGGTCTGGCTGCGTTCGATAAAATCTGGGATGTCTGAAGGGTTTTGGACCAGCAAGACTAAGGTTATCTTGCTGCCTTGCTTTGCCAGTACTTGGCTGATGTTCTGGAAGCTGTTATGCTCACTGATGGCATCAAAAGCATACTTGACCTCGTTGGCTCCAGCTTTCTTGAGAGCCTCCCTGATTCCTGAAACGACTGCTTCGTCTCCCTTGCGATAGTCGACAATCGTGTCACCTCTTTCCCTGCTAATAAGCCCCTCGACAAATTTCTCGCCTTTACCAGCGACTGCAATAATAGGATGGATATTAGAGATTTGCGCAAGCTTGATAGCATAGGCGCCCTTGGGTTTGTTAGCTGGAATTCCCTAAAAACGCTCTTTTAATAACTTACTACGGCACCAGACGCACCGTAAACAATTAACGGGATTTGGACTCTTGCAGCAAGCCACGGTTCCGGAAGTCCCAAGCGCAAATAAAGGCCCACGGCAGCTGTCATGGCAGCAAGAGGGATGGTTGCACCCTTGATGGATTAGCCTAGTGGACCCAGCGTCGAATGAGCAAACTCACCTCTTCAAATGTAGTGTTTTTTGGCAAATGGAAAGTTGTATACCCCCAAGCAATGGCATACTCGGCGAAACTGCCATGCGGGGTCCTCATCTCATGGAAAGCAGCAACTCTGTCTCCCTTTTTGAACTCGACAATGTTCTCTCCAACAGCTTCGACAATGCCTGAAATGTCATCCCCGGAATTGTGAGGTTCACTCCGCTCAGGTCCCTTCCAATCCTTCGGGTTGGAGCCCGAGTAAACTACCTTGATGAGAACCTGGTCGGCATTGGGCTTTGGGATTGAGACATCGCGAATGGTGACCTTGGGGCCTCGAGCAACAATTGCTTCCTTCATCTTCGATGGGCTTAATTTGCTGAAGCTCCTTAGATGGATTTATTGATCTTGGTATGTTCAAGAAACGGCTGGCACGGTGAGAAGCTAAGGATACAACTCTTGCAGTGAACAGAGGATATGGGTGAAGGACACATATAGATAAAATAACGCGAGAAGCCATGGCATGATCGACATATTGCGTCTTCTGAGGATGCTTGGTAATAAACCAGTCTAAGCACCGTCTCGGAAACTAATGTAGATACCCCGGGAAGAGCCACAATTTCGGCGGTAGCTCCCGCTAATAGCATTCTGCTAACTGTTTGATAGTTCTCTCTGCTTGCTGCGTAGAAGCACGATTTTGATTCGACAGAATGTTGTCCGCGGTCTTTGGCTCATAGAATTTCAATAGAATAGCCACGAGACAACTTACGGTAGAGCTAGTGGCACCCGCAGCATCCAGCGCCCACCCTGCCACGCTCCCACCCTGCCACGCTCGCAGACAGAAGAACTGCTGTAGGTCAGGGCCATCTACCCCGCTTTGTGTGTTGCTTTGTAATGTTGTGAGGTGGTTTGGTTTGGGGTGGTTTGTGGCTGCAACCCCATGTCCAGCCAGGCCCATGACATCACGATGTCCTCCCCCCACATTCCAAGTCAACATCCAGGTGAAGGCGAAACCGCCTCCGACCCTGTTATTGATCGTGCAACTATGCCGAGCTAGGCCCTCTAAGGCGCTGCCATAGGAATTCTGATTAGTATCAAGCCCCCAACCAACGAGTTTGTATCACAAGCCAGCAGGGCGGGTGCTTTCCTCCGCTAGCGACGTCACCGCAGTGTCTTGCATTCAGAGCTTCTTAGTTCATAGAGCTGTCTCCCAGAATTTTTCTAAATTAATTTTGTTTCTCTGCTGTACAAGGCCAGAGTACACACTGCATTTTTTCTCCCTCTAAGACGTCGCAATTCCCCCCTATTTGAAGGCGTTTAAGATCAATTTGAAAAGAAGTCTTTCAGGATGAAGCTCTTAAGTCAGCTTCTCGTTCTCGGACTCGCCTCGGACTGCACGGTTGCCAGCAACTGGTTCAGCAAGTCTGGTAAGTGAAAGTTGGTTTTCCAGATGTTATGTTTGTTTTATGTCCCCCGTCCTCAGATACGCCCTACATGAGCGATCTGTTATTGAAGCTGGCCTTGTCGAGACATCTGGGGCGGCAGTAGCACTGTCAACGCGCTACCGTTCCGACTAGTGCTAGCCAACACTTCGCTCACATGCTCACATATCTCCATCATAGTATACAACAAGTGGCACGAAACGGAGCTCGAGAGATGGCTATCAGACAACGATATCCCATACCCAAGCCCTGCTGATCGTAAGGATCTCGAGAATATTGTCAAGGATAATTGGCAAAGTAAAGTTGCTACCCCATATAATGATTGGGATGTAGACCAACTAGGTGCATACCTAAAAGAGAAGGGTGTCGAGGGCAAGGATGCGGCTGCAAATGCTGTTCCAGACAAGGATGGCTTAATCGCCCAAGTCAGGAGCAGTTGGTACGAAACTGAAGACAAAGCTGAAGATGCATGGTCGAGTGTCAAAGAGTGGATCTTTGATAGGTATGTGACCTTTAAATCTACCAACCTTAAGTTGCTAATACTATTACAGTTGGACAGGTTAGTCTAATCACGCGAGCTCAGATATAGTATTTTGGACTAATTTGGGTAGACTCACAATTGAAGGCATTTGCTGATAAACATAACATTCCTGTTCCTCAACCACGAAAGAGAGATACCGTTCTTCAAAATGTTCGCTCCAGCTATGAATCCGTTGCCCAGAAAGCTGGCGAGACTGCAAGCTATCCTGGTAACTGGCTATACGCGTCCTGGTCTGAGTCTGGTAGGTCTGAACATTCGTCAGTAGAGAAACTTTTTAATATTGCGCAGACTTAAAGGAATGGCTTGATTCCCATGGAATCCCAGCACCTCAGCCAACAACTCGCGACAAGCTTATTGCGAGCGTCCGTCGCAACGCACGAATCGCCAGTTTGAAGTCGTCGAGTGTAGCAGCATCCGCATCTAAATCGGCTGCTGCTGCTTCACAAGCACTAAGTGATTCGCTTCTAGAGTCCTGGACCGATTCACGTAAGCTCCACACAATATTGTATGGGACAAATCTAATAATATTATATGCAGAGATCAAGGAGTGGGCAGACAAGAATGGAATTAAGGTCCCACAAGGTATCAAGAGAAACGAGCTCCTCGCGATTGCCCGTAAGTACCGAGGATCCATCACAGGAGACAATGTTGTCGACTCTGCAAAGAGCGCTTATGGTGCTGCAACTTCAAACATCGGCACCCAATACGCCAAAGCAACCGATGCTACAGCTGCGAAGAGTGAAGATCTGTTCAACCAAGCCATTGGATCATGGAGCGAGGTAAGTACCTTCTAACTGAATGCTAATGAATCCCCCTAATGTTTGAGTAGTCTCGATTAAAGGCATACCTCGACTCTCGTGGTGTTTCAGTCCCCCAATCTGGTAAGAAGGATGAGCTCCTCGCTGCCGTCCGGCTGAACAAGCACAAAGCCGCCACTGGTTGGAGTGCCTGGACTTTCGACACCTGGACTCTTGACAATCTAAAGGCTTATTTGGCTTCATCTGGTAATGTAGCTGCCAAGAAGGCAGGCGAGCAGGCCGATGCTACTCGCGAGCAATTACTTTCTGCTGCTCAGATTGCATATGCTGAAGCCTCTAAGACTGGTGGTGTCGGCTACGCATCCGTCACCTCCTACTTAGCCAAGCAAACCGATTCGGCCAAAGATTCTATCTTTGACACGTGGTCCGAGTCTGACCTCAAGAATTACTTGGATTCATACGGCTTCAACGTTCCTCAAGGATCAACCAAGAATCAACTTATTGCTTGGGCGCGTAATCAGAGAAATTATTTCCAATATGGAACAGCCACTCCATCAGGTACGTTACTCGTGAAGCTTAAGCAAGGTGCTCAGTGGATTATGAGTCAACTGTCTACTGGTGTTCAAGCGGCCCGTAAGGAGGGTGGATACCAGGCCGAGAAGGTTGCAGATGCTGTCAAGGAGGGTGCTACTTATGCGTCCCATCGGGCTGGTGAAGCTGCTCAGAAGGCTGGAGATAGAATTAAGGAGGAGTTGTAAAGGAGGATATGGGTTGATAGATATTGGACATAGCGATGAATGACGCTGGGAAGATTGAGACGTACTTGGGGATGGCTGTGTAAGTTAATAGCTGTTTGTCTCAAACGTTGTTATTTCGGAGGATAGGCAGGTGCTTGGGACTTGGAAGGAAAATAGGTAGCAAATCGTACCAAATTCGAGGGCGAAAATATGTTTCTAGTTTTGCTTAGCATTAAGCTGCTGCCACGCTGCCGCATTCAAGGAATTTTATGAGAGGCTGAAATGAGCTACCTTCTAGAGTAGAATTTGGTATGCACTCTCGAAAGGGTATTTTCGTTTATCAGCCCAAGCCTAAGGTTTCTAGTAGGCAGTCGAAGCATTTTTAAATAACAAGGTTATACCTGCGGTGTAGAAAGCTCCGTGTTACTTGGATCAGACTACAACCTCCTATCTAATTAATTGCCTCTCCATCAAAATTCAGATCAAGTATCCAGTCCCTTTCCCAGGGTGAAAGCTTCTCCCATTCCAGTATCCAATACCCTTCACTGCTACTCCCAAACTCCAGAGTCATTCTTTTTCCAATTATGGTTATCTTGGCAGTCGTCGCAGGGCTCCTTGAGCTTGGTCGATCCCACAGTTGCTTCCTTAGGCTCTTTGCCACAGGAACTGCTTTCGGAAGACTCGAAAATTCAGGTGTGCCTCCGTGCACGTGACCAGATGCCAAGCATTACCAGATGGGCTTGCTGGAGTGCTGGGCTCATTCCCGCTGCCAATGGGCTGATATGAGATCACTTCGAAACCGCAGACCGCAAGCCCACCATATGGCAAGGGAAGCCTCCTCCACACAGCCTGGTGTAGCATCTCATTAACCGCCAACAACGGAACCTGGCCGCATCCTCCAAACCCTTTTAGATTCGGGCTTTATAACCGCCAATTCTCTTTGCCCATCTTCCTCTCGACAATCCAGTAATCCAGCAGCATGTCGCGGAAACATTTGTCGGGACATCCCCGCAAAAGCTCGAGTTCCAACCACCGGTCAACACTTTCCTTACAAAAGACGGAAATAGTGATCAATGTTTATGATTTACTACCTGTGGGTCCTCTCCGTTGTTATATGGCTTGGGCAGCTTTATCCAGAGCCCTCTCAGCTATTTAGCCTAGGCTTGCTAACCTGTGACTTCTGCAGCCTGGACGTCTCTCGTCAATGCTCTGGACAGTTGGCGCATCCCTATTACATTCCGGAGTTGTCATAAACAATAAAGAGTATGCATATGGCGGACACGACAAGAGGGGGATGACGGGCGTGTACCATACCGCGCCTAAGACGATACCTCCCGGTGGCACCTTCAAATGCGAAATACTTCATGGCTTCACAGTGGAACCCCAAGAAAAGATCGAAGAAATCATTAAACGCGCCTCAGAAGTATTCCAAGGCACATCATACAATCTTCTTACGAAGAATTGCAACCACTTTACATCATATCTATGTGCGAGACTTACTGGACGACCTGGACCCAGCTGGTTAAATAGAGCAGCAAGCATTGGGGTGGCATTACCATGTGTGGTCCCAAAAGAATGGATTGCTCCTCCCGACTTCGAGACGGCAGATGGAGAATTGGTAGAGGATGAGGACGACAACCCTTCGGAACGCTCAAGAATGCTAGGGAGCACGGATAGCAGTTCTCGGAGACACAGCGTGGGAGGCTCTGACTGGAACAGTGAGGATGAACGGAGACAAGGCGGAAGTGGGAAAGGGAAGGGAAAAGCTCCTATACGAGATACATCAGGAAGGGTCGTGCCTCTATCGGAAAGAGCTCCTACGGGAAACGGTCGTCCATCATGTGATTGTCCTAGTGATTGATATGGCTACTAGTCAGGGAAGGGTACATGTAAAACTCCGGCGTTAGGTAGGCTGGTATATTAGGCGTCCGGCTCTAGGAGAAGATACCATACAGCACTACGTAGGTTATTATACAGATTTACTTGAATACAAAAAATGGTGTTTTCATTGCGTGTGCTCCTCGAATTTCACCCATCAAAACATCTAACCCAAACGTCTCGGCTTCTTTCCTCTAGTCCCACCAAACTTCAGCCTCGTAGCATCCGACACTTTAACAATCTTACTCCTCAAATGTCTCCCTTCAAGTCCCAAGATCGCTTTTGTGACAGCCTCTCTCCCAGCTCCAAATCCTCTCAAGAACAGCTCAATCTCATTAATCTCCGCATTCAACCCCGTATCCTGCATCTTATTCATAACAAACGAGATCAATTGGTAAGCAGTATCATAATGTTTCCTTGCAGAATGATTGAACCCCAAATTACCCGCAGAGAGCGAAATAGCGGGCGTTCTATTCTTCGAAATCTCCCCCGTCTTCGGATTCTTATAGCCCGGAGGTCGAACAACGGTAATGTGACAATTGTGTCTGCTAGCATAAACGTGGATCTGATGAGGTAGTGGTGTCTCTTTTTCTCTGAGAGAAAAGTCTTCGGATTGGGAAGAATTGAATTCCGTATCAATGAGTGTATTTCGTTGTCCAGTTTGTTGTCTTTGGTAACTACTGTGTTGCACGTACTCTCCAAACGTGGCTACGAGGTCTTTCATGGGATCTGGTTTCGAGGCTTTGGGATGGAGAGACGGCGATGTGCGTGGTGCGAAGGGGGCTGTTGGTCGCGATTGAGATGGTGGTGGTGGGAAGGGTTTGAGGAGGTCATCGTCGGCGGCTGGTCTTCTTGACGTGCTGGAAAACGGTCGCAGACATTGTGAGGATGATATTCTAAAGGGTGGAGTAACCTCAGCTAGCCGGGCGCGAGGCAATTGACCCAGCAGGCGTGTGGGTACTGTCCTCCTCATGGCGTGGCGGTTCTTGAGAGATGGACTTGTCTTGTGATTTGGGTTTGTGAGGTCAAAAAGCTGATGCCAAGACCGGTGCGGCACCCTGCTCTTCCAAGGTTCTTTCTCGGAAGAGGTTGATCGGGGAAACATTTTGAACCGCCGCCCGCCCTCCAAAATTCTTTGCGATTGAACTCCGTTGCCCAGTTGACGGCACATCAATTTTTCTGCTTCTTCACAGGCTATTCAATTGCACGGCGAACATTCCTCTCAAGCCATGAGTAGTCTACGCTGCGCGGCGGCAAGAACGCCATTGGCAGGCCAAGTTGGGTCGATTCTAAGACCCTCACTCCCTCAAAGAGTAGTTTTCAGAAGAACACTCCAGCAAGTTCGGCAGTCACCAATATCTTCCCTTTCAGCAACGTCTCGAATATCCTCTATATCGCAATGTCCGGAGCAATTAAGATCGAAATTCCTCCCAGAAGAGATCCGAACAAGCATTGCCTCTCCCACATCCCGGTCCTTTCACCAGAGCTTACGGTTAGGGCAAGAGACACAGAAGAAGGCCGCTCCTAAGGAGGAACCCGAGGCAGAACCAGAGGCTACAAAAAAGGCTTCGGAGGAGAAGCCAGAGTCAGAGCCAAAGTCTGAGGAGCGAGAGAAGGCAAAAGAGGAGGGTGAAGGGGAGGATGGGGGCAAGAAGGAAGGAAAAGAAGAACCCCCACCACCTCCGCCACATGGAGATAAATCACCATGGCAAGTCTTCACTGAGACTCTGCAGACAGAATTCAAGGCCTCAAAGGAATGGAATGAATCCACCAAGGCTCTTGCCGCTGGAGCTCAACATTTCACAGAGAGCGAGTCAGTGAGGAGAGCAAGAGAAGCATACGAGCAGACTACAGATGCAGTGTCCTCGGGTACTGCAAAGGTACTTAAGACAACAGCAGGTGCTGTTGGAAAGGGTGCGGCTTGGACTTGGGAGACGCCTGTCGTGAAGGGTGTGCGAACCACAGTCAACGCAACTGCGAGTGTGATTGAGAAAGGCACACGCCCAATTCGAGAGACGGAGGCATTCAAAAATGTTAAGAACGTTATTGATGATGGAAGTAGTTCGAGGTACGGTGGGTGGGTAGAGAAGGCCGAAAGGCGGAAGGCAAGAGAATTACGAGAGTTAGAGGAAGCACAAAAGGCTGGGTTTTCTGGGAAGCGGGTCGAAGTCATGCAGGAAAATCCAGAGTAAGTCGACCTAACATCTTTGCCTAGTATAATAACTGACCTTAATAGTGCTGGAACAAATGTCACTCTTCACAAAGATGCCGCTTGGAAAGAATCATGGCGAGATTTCCGTGATTCAAACAAGGTCATGCAATCAATATTCTCACTCAAATCAGTCTACAACGAATCTGAAAATCCTCTGATATCCACGGCACGAAGTATATCTGATAAAGTCGCCGGTTTCTTTGCCGAGAACGAGACAGCAATGGTTATTAAGAAGTTCAGAGAAATGGACCCGTCATTTCAAATGGAGCCCTTCCTGAGAGATATGCGAGAATACATTTTACCCGAGGTATTAGACGCTTACGTCAAGGGTGATACCGAGACGCTCCGATTATGGCTCTCTGCAGCCCAATTCCAAGTCTACGATGCCTTGTCCAAGCAATACACCACCGCTGGCCTGAAATCCGATGGTCGAATCCTCGATATCCGGAATGTCGAAATTCTATCTGCACGAATCCTTGATCCCGGAGATATCCCAGTTTTTATCATAACATGCAGAACTCAAGAAGTGCACGTTTACAGGAAAGCGAAAACCAATGAACTAGCAGCGGGTATGGAGGATAAAGTCCAACTTGTCACCTACGCCATTGGTGTTACCCGAGTAGCAGAGGATGTCAACAATCCCGAGACTAGAGGCTGGAGACTTATCGAGTTACAAAAGAGTGGAAGAGATTACATCTGATCAAAATAATCCAGCCGTCTTAATCTCAAAATGAAATTTTTCCCCTGCATAGCGTAAAAATATGGATGGTGGGGAGGAGGGGAATTAACTTGTAACTTTACAATCCGTGGAAATTTCACGATGGGAGTTTCTGGCGTTTTTAACGAATGGAAGAGATGGTGATCTGGATGAATGGATCTCGGTTGATTGGTTGATAGGTGGGAGTATATCTGATGAAGGGATATGTGTCTGTATTGTATGGATTAGGAAATGGGTTTCCTTTCACCACTCTTCGAAATGAATTGAGATGATATGAGATGGATCGGGATGGGACAGGTATGAGGTGTCCTTGATAAATAGATGGGAATTTAGGAAGGAGGGAGGGGGTTGTGGTATGAGATGTGTATAGTACGATAATTATGCTGTAGATCTGAATCTAAGGACTATGGTCTTGAACTACAATATAATCTTGCTATCATCGCGGTAGTATTGTGAAGTCTACATAAGGAATAGACTGATATATATCACAGTTTCAATAACTTGATACTAAAATCATCTTCATCTAGAAGCTAACTTTCTCTGCAAATAACATTAGAATTCCACCCACCTCATCCTCCCTCCCTACTAGTCCTATATATTCTAGCTAATAACTCCGAAGATTACCTTCCTTGGCCGTTCAGGGAATGAATAAATGTACAATTTCCAGTTTTCATTGTAGGACATTCAAATGCATGATCACCCTAACTTTATAGAGTTTAATCACAACCTCCAGGCTTTTGAAAAGTTCTAATACTAAGAAAATAAAACTAGACATTTCAGCCGCTATCAAACGCTCGGGGGATATTCTTGAATTAGTGAGTTAATTTTTAGTTAAGAAAGTTGTATGCCAAACTCTTTGAGGTAGAAGAGGATCATTTTAGGAGTCGAATTTTGGGATGTTTGGGGCTTTTGAAAGGTAGTTTAAAATTGAATATTTGAATGGTGATCAACGCCTCGGGGGAGGAATTGGTTACTTGGTTTTTAAGTAGGGAATTCGTATACCAAGCTCTTTCGTGGAGAAATAAGGATGTCATTTTCGTATATGAATTTAAAGATATTTAGGTTAGTTAATATTATTTGTTTAAATGTATGCATTCAGGCTGTTTATCTGTAGAGTTATTCTATTCAAAAAAATCTCAAGATCGAAATATCCTAGAACCCAAATGCTATAATCAGCTTGTTATTAACTTATTGGAGAGTTTAAGTGAGTTGATAAGTTAGTGGTTATTTGGAAATAGTAGGGAGTAGTGTGTTATTATTCTTTGAACTAAAGGCTGAGTTTTCAGTGTACCGCCTAGTTCCTTTTTAACGTAAATTATTGCCAGTGCATGTTAGTGACGCTTAGCCCTTCACGGAAGCGAGGCTATCGACTTAACTACTCTGACGATAGTTTTTCGTGACTAAGTGAGTCATTTATATTTGAACTAGACTACTTGACAACAGAAGACGGTCTAATCCTTTTTAAGTGAGGGAGTAAGTCAATCTGTATTTTGAAGAGGCGTCATTTAGAGGGAGAAAAAAAATAGGATTGCTGGCATGACGAGGAATTCTTTTTGGGGTAATCGGCTCTTAGTTAATCTAGTCCCCATAGCCTCTAGTTAATTAGCATTATATTAGTGAATCAAAAAAGTACAACACTAAGCGTCATTGAGCGAACCCGCAAGAGAGAAAAAAAATGAAGCTATCGTGATCCGGCGCCGTTTCAGTCAGGGAAACCAAACCATCACTTCTAGCTCCCGAGAAGTAGCTGTGCTCAACGCCCCCCATCTGTATAAATACCTCAGCACAACCCATCTTGCTCCCCAGCTTTCTCTTCTTCTTGACACAGAACTTTTGATCCAAGATTCGTGAGATACCCACAAAATCGCCTACCATCAGACATTCTACCCACTGCATACCACTGTTTTTTTGAGATAGAGATACATCTTGAGATCTACTGCGCACCAGGAGGGTTTTAAAGCCTTCTTATAGCTGTGATCTCGTTAATTGTCGTCGAATACCATAAACTCATACTGCATCAAAAGACCAACACACTTCCCGCTACCACTCTTTGAGATACCTATACAGATATATATCTCCCATTATAACTCAAGGTATCTCACGACGAACTCTCACGCCTGTCGCCTTGAACCTCACAATTCCATTGAACATCATCTATAAATCCAACGTCACTTATTAAGTGTCAAGGAAAAAAGAAAAAACATCAATATGTCTACCAATAAGAACATCCTTCTAGTCCTCACACCCACGCCCGGCAACCCCATTAGCCTTCAGCTCGTAAGCGGCTGGAGTGAAGATCCCTCCAGCGACTCCTCCAACGCCAGCAAGCACGTCTTCCGCTACCTCCCGTCTAGCGACGAATACACCTACGAAGGCCGCGTAGACTGCAGCGACAACGAATACAAAACCTGTCGACTTAAAGACCTCCTCGCCGATTTTGCCCTCATGGCGTTAGACCACTATTATCAAATCTACAACAGCATCATGCCCGAACGAGACGCCCAAGTCTATATTCTCTACGAAGAACTTGCTCAGCATAGAGGACAATATAAATTAAACGAGAAAGAACTTACTCTTATCTATGAATGCGCAACTATCTCTCGTAGATTCTGGATGAAGAGAGAGAAAGTTTATGATGAAAAGTGTTTTGGTATTCATACCGTTGAACTTCTTAGACTTGTTCTTGATCCGGAGATTCTTGATCCGGAGATGGATGAGGTTAGGGGACAATGGGGCGGCCCGCTTAATACTTTTACACCATGGGAACTTGAGGATTTTAAGGATGCGGAGTGTGTTAAAAGAGGCTATTTGGAAACAGAAGAGAGGGCCTGGGAGAATTTGACGGAGAGAGGGTATTATAAAGATATTGTGGTTTATGTTACGAAAGAGGATTTGGAAGCATTTAAAACTGTGGAGGGTGAGATGGAGAGGCTTGAGGAGGAGGTTCCGGCGCCGGTGAATGTTGAGGGTGGGAAGGTGGAGGAAGAAGAAGAAGAAGAGGAGGAGGAGGAGAATATTACACCTGTGGAAATGGTGGATGCTGAGGATAATTTTTTTGAGGTAAATGGTATGGGCTTTGTTTGTGAGGTCTCTAAAATGGAAGGTAATATCGATGAGGGAGTTAAGGAGGGTGGAAAGATTATACAAAATTTCCAAGGAGGAGGAGCGGTGGCAGCGATACTTGAGAAACCGGCTCCGCAATTACGGGCAATCACTAGAGAAGACTCTGGTTACAGTTCAGATATCAATGAAAAACTCGATAATCTAACAATCCCCGACGATGAATCGCAACAATTTCTCAGCATCACCAAAACCCCATTAGAGACAATAATCTTTCCAACGTCCCAAAAATTCAACGTACAAGTCGGACAATCCAAGCAATCTACCTTTCTCACTCTCACCTCAGCACCTACCGTTTCCGAATTCCAAAATCCCCCACACTGGGTCGAAGCAGCACAACAATCCACCTTCCTCGCCCTCACCTCAACTCCCTTACCTTCACCTCCACCCCCTTCCGCTCAAACCCTAACAAAAGAAGCCTGCCTCCAACGCGCTCGCGACATAGCTTCACGCGGTAACCTTCAAGATAGTCTTCTCAGATATCTAGAAGAAACATGTGAAGAACTTAATAAAAAAGGAAGGTTGAAGGAGTTTGAGATATTACTTGATGAGTTGAGGGTGGAACTTGGGTTGGATATTATTTGTAGGTTTAACGGGCCTGTGTGGAAGGATTCGAGAGCATAAGGGGATGAAAGATTTTGGAGTTAGAAATATCGGAGCAGAAAGACGATTGGGCTTTGAAGTGTAGAGCAAAGCAATAAGAAAGATACCAATTTGTATCAGATGCTTTATTATTGGAGTATCATAGCGAGTTTAGATTGAAGGAATAAGAATAAATTACAGATTAGTATGCTTGACTCGAAGTGATATGCACATTCCCAAGTCGCTCTTGGCCCCATGTAAGAAATACTTGTTTGAGCTCAGAATCTGGATATTTGATTGTCCCAAATACGATGCCTTTAAAAGTGGAGCTTTAAGGGCTCATATTCCCCAATTTTAGCAACTGTCAGAGGATCATTCATATTATCATAGCATTGATAGTTCTGTGACTTCAGGAGGGTCTTTAAAGTCTTTAAACAACCGAAAGTCGAGAACCGGACTTAATCAGCCATTTCTTCCTCGGGGAGACTCTCTCACCAACCCTTATTTGCTTAATGCTCAATAATGCTCTCACACTTGCATGGCCACTATGGCTAGACTAACGTCTCCTCTACTAACCAAACTAGTGAACGACACTTTAAGGGCCTTGGAAATCAAGTGTTGCCTTGCTATGATTTATGATTCAACACTCTCCAGCTCACTTTAGAATATCATCCTCCGCTAGAGGAAACTAATTAAGTGTGTGTCCCATTCTAGCCTAAGCATATGGCCTATTCAGGAACTCATCTTCCATTCTACAACTTTCTAAGCTAGGAAAGCTGGAGATTTAAACTCCCCAAATAGGTACTCAAGTTAACCCCAGCCACCAAAGAAGAGAGGTTCGTCGTCGGCTCCACCCCTGTCGTCGCACACAACGCTAAAAATACCCCACGACGGGATTCTCTCACGTTCTCCGAGTCCCCCTCCAACCACCACCTTTTCCCTTTCCTCCAACCTATTCTCCAAGCCAAACTCAGACCCCAAACACCAAACCACCTCACAACCTTACTCTTCGGAGTAGCCCACCAATCCGCCCACCATGGCAACCACTCAACAACGCCTCGCCCTCTCCATAATCAATTTCCTCTCTACCTCCCTCATAGACGGGACCCTGACCTCCGAAGACCGCGAAGACATCGAAGTCGCCCAAACCTGCATAGCCTCCTGCTTCAAGGTCGACCCCACGGACACTACCCCAAAAGACACCCAATCCCTCCTCCAAATCTACGGCGTCTACGAGAAGCTAAAAGGGAAAACCGCCTCTGGAGCATCCACAACTATACCTGGCGACAAACCCGCCTCCACTTCCTCTTCCTCAACCCCAAAACCAACCGATACAAAAAGCCAAACCCGACCCCCAACCGACGCCCAAAAGAAAGAAGCCGAATCCCTCAAATCTCACGGAAACGCCGCCATGGCGAGAAAAGACTATAAAGGAGCCATCGATCTCTATACCGAAGCCCTCTCCATGATCCCAGGAAATCCCATCTTCCTCTCCAACCGCGCCGCCGCCTATTCCGCCTCAAAAGGCCATGAAGCCGCCCGCGCCGACGCAGAAGCAGCCGTCACCGCTGATCCCAAATATACGAAAGCCTGGTCTCGTCTAGGTCATGCACGATGGTCATTAAACGACGCGAGAGGTTCGATGGAAGCTTATGCGAAAGGAATAGAATATGAAGGATCTGGTGGATCGGAAGTTATGAAGAAAGGATATGAGACTGCCAAGAAACGTGTTGCTGAACTCGAGGCTGCTGATGAAAGTGATGAGGATGTTGCGAGAGGACCTCCCGGGGGAGGAGCTGGAGGAGGAATGCCAGATTTAAGTGCATTAGCGGGTATGTTTGGTGGGGGTGGTGCAGGCGGCGGTGGTGGTGGAATGCCCGATTTAAGTTCCATTATGAGTAATCCCATGTTTGCAAGTATTGCACAGAATCTCATGAGTAACCCCGATATGATGAATAATATCATGTCCAACCCGAGATTACGAGAGATGGCTAGTCAATTTGGAGGTGGTGGAGGTGGAGCAGGTGCTGGAGGTAGTGGCGGTGGTGGTGGAATGCCTGATTTGGCAAGTTTGATGCAAGATCCCAGTATTGCTGAGATGTAAGATATTTCTCTCCTCAAATTTTTGGTTGATACAATACTGATATATTATCTAGGGCAAGAAACATGATGGGTGGAGGAGCAGGACGAGGTACTGGTCGTGGAGCACCTCAATGATTTCTTTTCCTTGTGATTTTTCCTTTTTGCTCAAAGAACGCGGGATACCACCTTGTTACACTCATAGCACAGGATAGAGCTCGGGAGAGAATCAGAATCAGAATCGCGTTAGACTGTTTGAGAGTTTCAAAATACAATTTTATTCCTAAGCTGTGGATAATAACGAACTAAAATCATGCCATGACTTGATTTCATCTACCGTTGAATCAATGTCATTTCCTCTCCAGTACCACGAGCTATTGCTATGCTATATGCCGCATCCTTGGTTGCCCAGATCTAATGAAGCACATAAATCTATGCTAATTTTTGTAACGCCATATGCTGAATGATTCTATGATAACACACACACACACAATAAAATGAAATAAAGGATCTACCCTCCGCTAAACGTAAAAAAACATGAAATAACAAAAAAACAGAAAACAATGCCTTGGTACCACCCAGCCTAGAAGTCCAACCAAACGATAACTTTTGTGAAACCGTGCAAATTTAATGCAAACTATCGAAAAGAAATGCCAGGGTTGATGGAGAAAGCGAGTTTAGGGGACGATCTTAGGGCTACCTCCGACAGATCATAAGTGCTAGAAAAGACTCGCTCCTCAGAACCCCGGAAGTTCGATTTATGTTAACATGAGCGGTAATTAAGTAGCACGATGAAGGCCGAAAGCTTAGATGATATTCTTAGTGCTGGCAAAATCGACACAGGGCGGCGTAGGACAAAGAGACGGATCTGGGGGAGTAGGTTGTTGCTCTGTGCCTGACACAGTCCCAAAACCACTGGTCCCAGCAGTGCCCTCAACAGTGTGGTTCTTCAATCTCCAATGGCGGGAACGTCGGCCACGTCGAGCTCGAGGGCCACTAGTTTCCGAGGATGTAGGTGGTGCCGGATCACTTGGAGCAGATACACGGCGCTAAGGAAATGGGTATTAGTAGACTGGCTAATCGTTATGGCCAAGTAACATACCATTGCTTGAGGAGGCTGCAACAGAGGTAAAGAATCACTAGCGCCATCCGTCGTCATCATTGGATATTGCTGGGATACTGATGGTGTTGGAATGCCCTTGGTCGGCTCGCTTTTTGCCATTTGTCGCTTGGACATACGTATGGAAGATTTTCTTTTAGTAGTTTCCTTGGGCGAAACATTGTCACCAGCAGGAGTCCCATTTTTCAATAAATTCGTATGATGAGATGTGAGAGGAGAGACATCTATTATGAAGCTTTAGCCGTCAGCCTCCTCGAGTTTGAGGCGCCAGAACATACCTTGTGCTACACTTGATCGCCTCGGTGCTCTCTTGCCCGACTTTTTCGATAAACTAGCCGCTTTACGATTCTCCTTCTCCTGCTTTTTTTGCTGCTTCACATGGTCTTTGGAAAGTGACTTCTCTGGGGAATTGGCCCTCGATTGTTGTGGAATGAACTCTGGGGCATCCGGCTTGAGTTTTGAGGACTAGAGAAAATTAGGATAAACCACGAAGAATGATTGAGATCTTGAGTATCGAATGAGCAAATAAAAGGGGTTAATTAATGGATATATCAAAATTATACGAACATAATCAGTGGCAATTACTAGTGCATCAATTCCAATTCAAAACCAAATACGGAGGGAAAATTTTGGGGAAATGATGAGGCGAAAACTTTTCTCTTGACATAGCAAACTTGCCATCTAGATCTAATGCTTTTGTGTAATTCCAGTTGTTCTATTTTGTTCCAGTACTTACTTCGCCCTTGTGGCCCCCATCCTGTTTCTTGATATTGGTGTCCTTTCCTTGGACTGGGGCTGGCGTTTCTTTGTCGGGTGATTTGACAAGTTTTGCCATTTCGGCCTTATGTTGACTTGGTGCTAGATCATTTACAATGTTTGGTTGGCTCTTGCGTGGAATCTGGAGCTGCTCGCCCTCGGCGTCTGATGCAGGTGTGGCGAATATCTGTTTTGACCATAGATCATGATATTTGCCTTTGGATCGAATGAGGTCTTCATGAGATCCTTCCTCGATGATTTCGCCATTCATAACAACCACAATATTATCGGCTTTGATAATTGTTGAAAGTCGATGCCTAGGAGATGAGCATTAGCAACGGAATACAAGGTTAGCTGAAATTTAAGCCAGACTTACGCAACAATAAACGTAGTTCGTCCCTTGCATAGAGTTTTGAAACCTTTCTGAATAAGTATTTCAGTTTCAGTATCGACAGCGCTGGTAGCCTCGTCCAAGAGAATTATCTCTGGTTGCTTCAAAATGGCTCGAGCGATGGCGACACGCTGCTTTTCACCGCCAGAAAGTTTACTTGGGGCTTATATTAGCTTTCAGAAGTTAGACTATCATGGACAGAACTTACACGCCACGGTCTCCAACCTTGGAATTATACCCTGTTGATACAAGTGTTAGTAGACCCCTAGAAATTACGCCGTCGGATACTTACCATCGGGGAAAGACATGATCTTGTCATGAACAGCGGCTGCCTTGCAAGCTTCGTATACTTCTTGGTCGGTTGCTGACAGTCTTGCATAACGTATATTGTTCATTATCGAATCGTTAAAGAGCATTGGTTCTTGTGGAACCACACCAATCTTACTCCGGAGACTATTTGGCTGTCAGATCAATTTCTACGCATAAACTCGGGGACAAACCTATCAAGGGTGACATCTCGAATATCCTGTCCATCAATCGAGATACTGCCGCCTTTCACATCATAGAACCGATCGATAAGTTTGAGAATAGTTGATTTCCCACCACCCGTCTCACCGACAAGAGCTACAGTTTTGCCTGGGGGAACAACGAAGCTGACATCCTTTAGGGCTGGCTTGCGCTGGTCGTATGCAAAAGAAACGCGATTAAATTTGACTAGGCCTTTATCTAACCTAAGGGGCCTTGCATGCGGCTTATCCGTGATCGTTGGCTTGGTTTGGAAAAGCTCAAGTAAGCGTTCCGCATCTATAAGACTGTACGCGATTTGTCTATACATGGTACTGAAAAAGACGAGTGGACCTAAAATGAATTATAAGTAAAATTTTCACCGTACGTGGTAACCGAACATACCTTGAAGTTGCACCCAATATACGAGAAGGGTACTGAACTCCCCGACAGACTTACCCCCTCTAGAAACTCGGTACGCGCCAACTAGGAGAGCTCCCATAAGTCCGCATGTTAATATAAGAGCCTGTATCGCACTTGTCGATTGTGCTGACATGTCATAGGATTTCTTTGCCTTCATGTGTTGTTTTACAGCTGTATATAATTTAGTTTTCGCATTTTCACGGGGAGTTCAGAGGGTACATACCACCAGCATATTTTTGTGATTCATGTGGTATCATGTTGAATAACTATTTTTGATGTTAGAGAGAGGAATATAGTGAATGCTAGAAAACTTACACTCGCTGTGTTCCATCCCTCAAGCGATGCCTGACCAATGGTCCATTCCTTCCTGAAATCTCTGATATAGTCCCGCCGCAGTTCAGCTCTTCTAGCAACTAATTTTGTTGTAGCGTAAAGGTAAGATACGGCAGTTGCAACCATCATGAGCCCCATGAAGGGGCCGAAAAGTGACCAAAGGTATGCAAATGCCACCGCCAAGTCAATAAACATTGGTACAACTTGAAAGCAGATGGTTTCCAGGAGTTGTGAAACCGACCTTCCGCCCGATATAGCCTGGCTCAAGTCGGAACTGGTCTTATTATCGTGGAAATCGGATGAGAGATTCATAATATGTGCGTGAGAGGCAGTCGTTAAGGCGTTATAGGAATATTGCTCTATTGGTAGCCATAACCATTGCTTCAACCAACCAACGCATGCGCCACCGCTGATGAACAGGAGTATAGCATAGCACGCTACTGGAAGCCATATATTCTGATGGGATTTATCTTTGGTCATTAGATTAGAGGGCACAATATCAAAGATCGTTAAACTTACCACCATTGGTATATCTCGTCAGACTATCGATCATTATACCCATCTGCCGAGGAACAAGGACATTGAAGGCGTTTGAAGACAGCAAGCACAATCCAACAAGCCCGGCTCTAAACTGCAGGCGTTTGTCGTGGAAAGGCCAGATATATGGGAAGAAAACCTGGTCCACTGTCAGCTCTATTAGCTCCAAATATGCTTAGACACCTACAGCGAAGCCTTTGGCGTAAGTAAACCAGTTTCCATCTTGCTCCAACCGTGCATTGATCTTCTCCTGAGCCTTCCGTTGATCCGCAAGGTACGAGTCTTCCTCACTAATATCACTAGCAGTATCGGTCTGGTCTGAATCTTGATTTGCATCGGTAGCACCATAACCATTTCCTGCAAGAGTTGAGTCTTCCGATCTACCACATTTTGGAGCAAGCTTTTTGCGAAGGAGGGATTGGCACTCAGCATCGCTGTTATCATACTGCTTGTTGTCATTCCGCAGTCCGAAAAATACTGAAATTAGGGCGAGGAAGAGGGCAATTCTCAGGGATTGTGTAACAATGGCGCTATAGGCGAGACCTGACGTGGGCGATTCATGAACCGTATGGGAAACCAGCAGGCCAAGCTCACAGACAACGCCAATAAACCAGGTACCATAGTATGGATACCAAACCGGGAATTTACTGTCCGTCAAGGCTAGGCCTTGAATACCGAATACGATGCTCGATGAAATGAGGTAAACCTATATTTTTCAACAACAACCTCACGTGAAATTCCAGTCCTGCAAAGTAGCGGAGAGTGGGAGAAGAAGAACAATTGAAAACCACATACAGCTTCAGCTTCTGATGGATGGGTAGTATCTTCTAAGATAGCCTCGAGTGCGCACAAAACCCCTTCCAGGATCTATCGATCATTGTTAGCAGGGGGAATTCCGGCAGATGGAGGCTCGCAAGTTGCAGCGTACCTGCCCAGTATGGGAGGAGACTTACATAGGTTAGGCATGTGGCAAATACCAAAGCTAGGATCAGACCTCGGCGAACATGTTGATCTTGGATCCTTAGATGCTTGGTTTGCAAGGTGCAGACCGTGATGGCAAGGGAGACAAAGAAGTAGATGAGGGTCAATGCAGGATACGCATAGTACACGGGTTTGACGACCTCGTCCCAGATCTGCTCAAGGAGTCAGACATGGATTCTTCTTGGCGGGGGGGGGGCAAGACGGAGGTACTGACCTGCTCGGGAACTGCTGTGTCCATGTTTGCGTCGATTGAGGCCAATACAGGATGCCGATGTACTCTCAATATGGTGTCTTGGTGACAAACCTGCCGTCCCGTGCAATTAGCATCAGTATATCAACTGGAGGTGTCTGGGCTTGTTTGAGAGGCGGAACAGGACAAGTGAGAAGAAACGAGGATGGCTCACGCCTGGGGAGGCGGTCGCAGAGGGCAGAAGCGCGAGGGAGGTGTGTGCCTGGCAGGGTAGGTACCTGGGCCAACTCGGGGAGGAACTACCTCAGAAAGTTTGGAGATGGTTGTGGGCTCTTATGGATAGGGAAGGCGCTGAGATGCAACCGAGGCCTCAGGTTGCCGGCACCCAGGCATTTCTAACCAGGGCAAAATGGGCAAACCAAGGTGCAACACCGCGGCCGTATAGCCTCAGTCGGAAGCTGCCTCGCTGCCTGTCGCCAGCCAAACTCTCTTCGCTCTAGCGAGGAGCTTCTATCAGCCCTACTAGGGCATCCGTCCAGGGCAGCCGGACGAGCTGGAGAAAAGAGTCAAGAGAAAGCAAGGTCAGAAGTAAGCGGAAATCAGGTACCTTCGGATATATCTCCTTCCACACCCAACCCACTCCACAACTGGACACCGACTTTGCAGGGCTGAGGTGGGCCACGAATGCGGTCGTGATATGTCGCTGGGTTTCTGGCTGCTCGACACCCTCTCAACCCTGATTTTGGTCCTCGTGAGGGCGGTTACAGCCCCAAACAATGCTCTGTTCCCGGGGATGACGGAACCGGACGGGGGAGAGTCGAGGACGCCGCCGTCATCAATCCCTCGCCGTGGCCGCGAAGGTGTCTGCGGTCTACTCTTCTCAGCTCGTGCCAGACCTCGCCGGTGCCCCGAGTCACGATGGTGTCCTGTCGGTCAGCTGCCGTGGGTTGCCTCAGTTGCCGCGCCTCTTGCCTCTTGCCTCTTGCCTCTTGCCTCTTGCCTCTTGCCTCGTCGAGCCTGTTCCAACTGAGCTGTCGCCGGGGTGCCAGTGGGTTGCACGGTCACGTTTTCATCGTCGAGTGCGCTACAACCTAGAAGTTGCAGGCGCGCCGTCGAGGGCGCTGGCGGCCTTTTACATGGAAATGTACTTTCTTCTCCCCAGGAAAATGGCCCCCCGGACCTGCCCTGTGCTCCCCTGGAGCAGGAGGGGAGTGGATGTCCTGGGATGATGGGATCATAATGCCGCGGGTGGGCTCGCTGTTGATCGAGTCAGATACAGACATGCACGCGCAGGCGAGGGGCTACTGGCAAAAGCAAACATATAAGGTGGTGAGGGACAGTGCTCAGCGCGCACTCGAGCAAGCTCCCAGCGGAGACGCTCGCGGCCAGCACCAGCTCCCACCCTCGCCCATCTAACGCGCTGTTACTGCTGCTCGCGTGGCGGTCAGCAGTCCTCGTCTAGCATCCTTCCGGGACCGAGGAGCAGAGAGCAGAGACGAGGGCCAGCCACGGCCAATCTCTCACCGACAGCAGACCTCCCTCCAGCGGCCCTCACGCTCTCTGGCCAGAGCGTCTGGAGTCTCAATACTTCGCCGGCAGCAGAGATACGTGTGTGGACGATGCTCTGGAGACAATCTCGCAGGCCAAGAAGCAGGACGTGCCGGGGTGGCGGTGGTGCCGCGGGACGTCTGGCTGGCTGGAGGGAGGGTGGCAGTCCCTGGCTCCATCGCCGCTCAGAGTCGCTTGGTTTTTGCATCTGCCCCTTGGCGGCCAGAGAGCGTTGCTTTCTCGCCAGGCCATCACCTGCTCGGTCCGCAACTTGCTTTTTTGGCCGTGTATAGGTACGTGGTTGCACTCATCTCATGGTGCTCATGGCTCTGCAGCTCTATTTCCAGCCGCCAGGAAAACGCCAGGAGAAGACCGGGAAAATGCCATGGCGTGTCGAGCTCGACACGATGCCGATGGGCAGCAGCTCCCAATCGCACGGAGAAGCATCGCCCCTCACGTCTGGCATGGCCCTGTTCCTAGACCCCCTCGCTGGCGTGGCCGTTGAAGGGCATTGCAGCTGCTTCGGCTGCAGCAGGACGGATTCTCTGACGGAGGGAAGCCTCCCAGTATCACTTCTCCTCTGACGGACGGAATCCAGCAACCAGCAGGCGGTCTTGCCCTTATCTCGACGAATGTTCTCGTCACCCATACAACCGGCCTCTAGAAGCGTAGAAGCCCATCGTCGCCCTCATCTCACATGCCTGGAGCAAAAGGAGCCTAGCTATAGCAGCGCCAGGCCGTCCCCAAGCCTCATCCGAACTCGGTACCTGTAGCATTCCAACCTGCCTGTAGCTGCACGCAATGCGAGAGGCTGCCTGTCGCGGGGCAGAAGACTGTAACCGGACTGTCTCTACTCGGCCCGCTGGACAGGCCATGGCCATTGCGCTGTGCGAAGCCGGCACCTTCCTTTTGCCTCCTTGTCCCACTGCAGTCTTGGAGGAGCGGCAGATCTGAATGCGAGGACACCATGCAGCCGGCCCGATACTGCCGAGGCTTGGACAACGCCAGTTCTGCAGCACAGTCCGGGTCCCGAACGTCGTTCTCCCCAGGTTTCCCGAGGCCGTGCGCCGTGTCCCCGCCCCCGTGCCCCGGCCCCAACGTACAATTTTGGGCGCTTGCCAGACCTTCTGGCGCATCTTTTCCACGATGCTGCGCTTGGCCGGCGGTCTCCTCTAGGCTGGGCTTGCATTCGCTTGCAGCATTGACACCACCCAGGTCACACAAGGCGTCGCCCGTGGTGAATCCGACGGAGTGGTAATGCCTCTGAGAGGATCCCAACAGCCCCTGGAGGCCTCCACACGCACCTCCCACCGCGCCACGGGATTGGCCGTACCAGATATTCCGTTCCCTCCAAGCCGTCGACGGGTCCCGACAGCTGCAAGCGTAGCCGCATGTCCACTCCAACCGGTGGCGGCGCCGACTTTGTCGTGCGAGCCGTCACCTCGCCTCGGTTTCTGCTGTCCGTCGTCTTCTTCCTTGACATTGCCCAAACCGGGATGGGCGAGACAGGTCGACGGATAAGTGAGGTCAGACGTGTCTAGCGCCCTCATTTCGGCCACGAGCAGGGGTGGAAATGCAATGCGACGCTGTCTTCAAATCAGAACGGCTGGGTTACAAAAAGGGTAAGATATCTGATTGATGGTTTAAATCCATGGAAATCCGGGCGAAGCTACCCAACTATTGTCTGCATAGCCAAACAACGTACCCAGATTGCTGATCTGCTGGCAGATTCATCCCTCGTTTTACCTGGCCAGTCAGTCAGCGGCTATTTATGGGATCTAGATGAACAACCATGGTATGACTCTTGTTTGCTTTCGATCTTATCACTTTTTTTCTCCTAGCGCAATCGTTGACGCTGCTAGAGGCTTAAAATAGGAAAAGTAAAACTGGGGTCTAAAGCGGCGCCGATAGTGGTATGATTCCCAAGAGCCTACGCGGAAATTTCCTATATGCGAGTGATGCTTGAAGAAGCTATGCTAGAAGTCAAAAGAAACTTACTCAATTTAGCTTTAACGCCTTTGGGGTCATTGGATGTTGCTATTATATCCACAGATTAGCAATCCTTCTCTACTGGTTCCAACTCATACCGACGATAAGAAATGAGTCCAATGACTTACGAAAGAATTCGCCCTATTAGTTTAGAGCATATCAAAAAGGCTCATTACTACCTGAGACATATGTCTTGACAACAAAAGAATGAAACTCAACCGTCACGGAACTACTACAAACATCTCAAATATTCAAAGGACTAAAGAAAATTAAATAGAATGAAATATGCGATTCTCCAGTATCTATATCTACAAAACCTCCTTTCTTTATCCATGTTCCTATCAATCATCTCATCCACCATCATCATATCCCTCTCTAAAATATATACTCTCCACACCAAACGGTCCCAAACCATTAAATCCTCACTACAGATTTGCGCGCAAGTAGAAGTAAAAGTTTATCAATCTAACTTAACCCCACAAACCAGTTTAAAACCCACTTCAAATACATGTATTCATCAATCAATCATCATATCCACCTACCCATCCACCCGCCCATTCTTTTACACTCAATAACCTCAAACCAACTCCCTAACTCTCTAACACAACACCTCTCTCCAAAAAAGAAAACACCCCCCACCTCCAACTCGACCCCTCATCTTCCTCTTCCTTTTCCACCTAATATCACAAATGTTTTCTCCCCTATCTATGCCCCCCATACCTAATCTGTTCACCACCAAAAGTATACATATTTCCATTTCCCGCAGCACTTACAACCGGTCCAGTATTCTCAAATCCCTGATCAAATTCAAATTCATATTCCCCTCCACCACCACCTCCTCCTCCTACTTGCTCCAATCCGCCCATCCCGCTAAACTGCCCAGCAAACCTCGATAGATCCCCACCCATCACCCCTCCCATCACCATTCCAAACCCCAAACCCTGACTCTGACTCTGACCCTGACCTAACCCCATCCCCATCCCTCCAACACCCTGATAAATTCCCTGCCCCTGCCCCTGAGCCTGGACCAGCGTAGAAGGAACCGAAGAAGTAAACGTCAAAGCATTAGCTCTCAAAGGGGTCGAACTCCCCTGATCAAGACCAACAAACCCTCTATTTTCATACTGCGATCCCGAGTTATAAGTCGGAGGATTCGAATTACCTATTAATGACGTGGTGGTTGCGGGAGTTTGGAAATAATTGGTTTGTGTTTGTATTTGTTGATTTGTGGGATTTGGAAGATTGGGGGTGAATGCTTGGTTGAATGTGTTGAAGGACGTGAAAGTTGGAAGTTGTCCTAGGTTTTGATTTTGAGATTGAGGTTGAGAAGTAGAAGGAGGAGGAGGAGGTGGTGGTAATCGGATATTCATCCCATTTATAACCGTCGTTGTCGGTGTCGGTGTCGTTGAGTACAAAGGTGTGTTTGTGGCTAGGGAATTCAAATACGCACTTCCAAACCCTAAACCCGAACCCGAACTGCTCAAAGGAATAAATTCACCACCAGTATTATTCTGTAATAATTTCGACAACGTATTTCTCTTCACTATCTCGACTGGCGTTTCATTCTCTTTCTTTCCTTTAGCCTTCCGATTCTTATCCTTCGTCTCTTGAACATTCCCATGATTTGAAGAGATTTTCCGCAAATTAGATTGAGGAATCGGTCTCGGATCGGGAAAATATACCTCGTCATCTAAATCCGACATTTCTTTCGCGGTTTGAAATTCCGATGCGTAAGTTGAGAGGATGGTAGGTGGGTATTGGGAATGAACGAGATGGGAGATTGGTTGGTAAGGTATCATTGTTGGATTGATATTCTCCTTCTCCATCTCATTTTCTTCCTCTTCTGGAGAATGGGGTTTGGGAGGATTAGAACCCGTGTTCGTTGTCCAGACCGGATGACCTGGAATATAAACTGTATGATTCCTATCCAAATGGACCGCATCGTGAACCCGCGGATCCCCTCCCATCTTCTGATAATAACTCCAACTTCTTCCTCTTCCCTCCCTCTTCTCCTCCCCCCTAAAATTCTCTTCTTCGTACTCCATTTTTATCTCCCTAACGGGCGGAAAACCGGATCGTAATAATTTCTCATAGATTTTTAATGCGTTGTTGTTTTTTGGTGAGTTTGCTGTTTGAGGGGAAGAGAGAGAATAGAGTGATTTCGATGATTTCATTCCTTGGAGGACGGTGGCGGCAAGGAGAACTTCGGTGGTGTTTATGGAGGCGAGGTTTCCTTGTGATTGGATTTTTGTGGCCGTTAGACGGGCGAGGTTGTAGATTTCGGAATTTGATGAGTGGAAAAAGGAGGTTGGGATTTCGATTTCTGGTTCTTCTTCTACGAGCTCGGGTTCGAGTTCAATTCCATTCCATTGATCTTCTTCCTCTTCCTCTTTAGTTTCAGATTCATTATCTTCAGAAACATTATTAAAGGCCAATGTCCCAGTCTTGTTGAAAAATAAATGTCCACTATCCAAACCGATTCTCTCATACGTATGGACTTTAACAAGAGGTGCAGACATCCTATCGATTTTCTTTCCATCAACTCCGATTATACTATCTTCATCGGAACTTAATAGAATCCAGCGAAATCTCTCCCAGTATTCTTCGATATCTGCGAAGATTCCCCATTTCATGAATTCGGTTGCGAGACATATTGTTTTGTCATATTGGCCCATTCCGAAAGGAATACCTTTGAATTTGGGGAAGGAACTGAAGATTTTGACACTGATTAGGTAGCGGATTTCGAGAGCGTGGATTATTAGGGGTGCGATTTCATTTTTTTGGTTTTCGAGATCGAGTTTTTCAAAGGAGGAGGTAAGGTTTATGTTGGGTGTTTCTGGGAATTCGGGGGGGTTGGGGGTGGTTGATGTGAGAAATGTTTCGTCGAATAATTTTTGGATTTGTAGGATTAAAGAAGGGAGAGTTGTTGTCGGATGAAGTGTTAGTTGACGGATTGGTTGGAGCATTGTTCCTTGGGGGTTGTAGAAACAGATGTCTATTTCGCGGGGTTGTTGGATGGTACGAGTTGATGGGGATGAGGAGGTTTTGGAGGAGAGTGTGAGGGCGCGGAGGAAGGTAGATACTTCGGTATAAGATAATTGTTCGGAGATGTTTGCTGGTGAAGGTGCGAGTACAGAGGGGAGTAATTGACGAGCTGTGGCAAGAGTCATGGCGAGGTTTGAAGGAGTAGTTTGATCGAGATGATCTTGGTTTTGAGTGTGATGTTGAGCTTGATATTGAGTCGAGGGATGGTTTTGGAACTGAGATTGGACGGCAGGGTGATCTTGATATTGAACCATGCTGAGTGGAGTTC
Source organism: Neobulgaria alba (assembly GCA_003988965.1). Classification (NCBI taxonomy): domain Eukaryota; kingdom Fungi; phylum Ascomycota; class Leotiomycetes; order Helotiales; family Gelatinodiscaceae; genus Neobulgaria; species Neobulgaria alba. Next base: position 230,888 of record QYAM01000043.1, read on the forward strand.
CAGTTCGAGATGTAGATGCACTACTTGCTCCGGCACTGTACGGGGCATATGCGAGAGGTAGTCTTGACATGTTGGTATTTAGCAAAAGCCCTTGATTATGGTTCGCTTGCTGGATTCGTGATCGTGGGGGACGTGATGAAGCAGTCGCAACTCTGTTTTGTGAAGGGGGTCGAAAGCGTTGGTATTCACCGGGTTGCGAGCGTGCTCGGGGAGCGCGTTGGTCAAGCACAACCAATCTATCAGAACTCCGACTTCGAATCACCCTTTGGTCGAATGCAAAACCAGGTTGATGGCCGAGCGAAGTATGTATTGGCACTCTTCGAGCCAGCTGGTCTTGGCCCCCTCGTGATGAAGGCTGCGATTGACTCAGTACCAAAGCTGTGCTGGTATTGGGAAAATTGTAGAGGTGAGAGTTATTGGAATTCATTGTGAAAAGAGTAGCAGACGCGAGATCGGACAGATCCACGCGTTGTGGTGAATTGATATCGAGATCCAGAGGCAAGAGTATTTGCTTCGGAGGTGATTTCTCATGGGAGAAGAGATGTAATGAACGGAAGCGCTACTAAGAGCAGGTAGACTATGCTGCACCCAAGAAGAGAGATGGTGAAAGAAGATTTGTGGACAAGGGAGAAGATGGTGGTGCTCGTCGAAAACCTTTTCTATGTTCTAAATTTTGTTATCCCGTCATAGCTGCTTTGAAAGTGAAAGTGAGCGAGAGTCATTTCTCGGATATTCTTGCTCATTCTAAAATTATATCAGAAAAGCAGAATCATGTCACAGTCGCCGATACATCAGGAATTTTAGGGATTTAGAGGCATAAAGGGTCTAGAAAATAGCGGTCAAAGAGATCTAAAAAAAATCGTGCGTGTCCGACCTGTTGGCTCCAATCTTCATTCGCTTCAGGTCAGGGCGAGAAACTGGGAGGACAGTATACTTCCCAAGCAACGCACCTCGACGCGTCTTGGAGAAATAGAAATATGCAAAAAATGCTCTCCACACAGTCTTCATATATCTCATGTAGACTTTTACTCCATCTAACCCAGAGCTTGGTTGACCCCCCTCGCATCGCTACGTCCATATCCGACGCGTCCTCCAAAAGCGAATGCCCAACCAACCAAAAAAAAAGGACCACCCCCCTTAAAACCCTCCGCTAATAAAAAGATACCAAAAGTCAAAATAGCAAAAACACAGCCCGCCTATGTCTTCTCTCGAAGATACAAGCTGTCAAACCTAACCAAATAGGTTTTGCGCAACTCCACCTGCCAGCCGAAGGGCCCCGGGCAGGAGGATAAGACGTCGTTCCATCTTTACCCTAGACATCATCGGGTGGTGCGGAAACGTTTTACTGCACGGCCACCATCCCTAGCCTGGGTGTTGGGATGCACTGGCTTAAATTGGTTTATAACGTTGTGTGGGAAGGGTTTGTGGGTGGGCCAGGGGAAGTGAAAGGTGAGCGTGAATTGAATGGCGACACATAGAAAATAGAAGAGAGAAAGAGAGTGGTGATGGGCAGAAAATTGAATTCAACGAATCTACTGAGAGTAGGCTCAGAAGCTTGTGTGCATTTGAAATATAACATAATACATCTAATAGTATTCAATATCCTTTTCATATTTTGTCCATTTCCAACCCCATTGTTAGGTTTTGTTTCTACCTGTCAGAACTATATCGCGGCTAGTTAGGTATTTAAAGCATGTTCCTTAATGCAATTCTTCGAAGAAAGTTACTTCAAGATTGGATTAAACTGAAAGTAACAACTTATCTTCTTCTCGTTGCATGAGTTGAATATGTAGCCGGATGACATTTAAAAGTAATAACTCCCACTAGATTATACACCAGGTATTATATACTATTAAATCGACCCACTGACGATAATATCATGCTTAGAGTATATTATCCAATAACAAACTCAACTAACAAGCCAAGATTTATCCAAACTACCTTTAGCTTTTATATTCCTAGTTTAGGCTCTCCGAGATATGAACAAACAGCTAATTTTAAAAGATTTATTTCAGAACATTTAAACATAAATATACCCGAGTATAATAATTAAATCCCAAACACATAGCCCCCCCTTAAATTTCCTAGAGATAATGATTCTAGAACAGTCGTTCGCACTTTCAAATATCTTAAACCGCTAAACTACGATCATCTACTTATTCTCCCACCACAACGCCAGGGTTTATTCTCGGAAGTAACTGTCGGTATGCTATAGCGGGGGAACCAAGGTCACTAATCACTCTGCGCTCATGTAGGACGCAGCCTGATTGTTGTGGTCTTGATTCGTTGTTGATAGTATGCCAAGGTCATGTGCATGTCATGTGAGTAATCACATGACCGTGCGCCGGTCGGGTCGCATATGGATCGCATATCGATTCCTATAACGATTCCCAACCGTACCAACAGTAACCTATTAGACATTAATAAAGGCAAACCCCAGACCTTCATAATATACCAACAAAGCAAGTTTTTCAATAACAAAACACAACGGAATCTACACTAATATATAAAGCTCCATCCATAAAACATTAATCTCATCCCCTCCCTCATTACGTCATCAAAACCAACATCCAAACACCACTTCAAACCCCAATCCAACCTCCACATTTCCTCCCTTCTCCCCACAACCCCCAAAACCCTTACACCCCACTCACAACAGACCTATCCACCCCTAGAAAATATCCTCTCCTCTCCCCTCTCCAGTTCAAACCACCCCGGTTTTCCCGCCCGAAGTTAAAACCCCCAAAACCCGAGCCCCAATCTTGCCCGACGGAAAGCCCGTCGGGCTGACGACGTGCAACAAAAACAAAAAATAAATTCTCAAAGGAGTATAGTGAGATTTTTTTCTTCAAATGATTAGAGGATTAGTGATGGTTTTCTAGGTAGGAAATTCTTTGCCATCAGGATCTCTTGAGGTAATTTCTGGTATCAGGTGGTTGAGGTTGACGATGCTTTGTATAATGGGAATCATATTTCAAGGGTAGTTCTTAATGTGCTTTCACCCCCACTTGGATTTTCCGAAGATTTCTCAAAAGGTCCGAGAAGACGGTATTGTTATGGATGCAGGCTTATGCGGGGTAACAGACATAAAGTTTGAATTACTAGTAGGGTAGCATTGAGATGAGTGAGGATTTTCATCTTGATCTTTCCGCATTTTTTTCCAAGCTTTATCTCAAACCTCATTTCTCATACAATCATAAATGTAGCTCTTGGTAGAACTAGGTGAGTTATTATATCCCTCACCAAATCGATCCCGATAGAGCATCTCCAATAATTCCCTCCATTTCTCCAAACTCCATCTTTACTCAGTAACCAACCTCCACAACCCATCCCCCAAATAATGACCCTCCTCAACCACTGGCCCCTTCTTCGTCTCCTTACACTTCTTAGTCCCCATACTCAACAATCCTACAGCACAAGCCTCCGTCTTCCCCTCCGCACAAATAACCACCGGTTCCCCTTCCTCTAATTCCCTCCCTCCATACCATCCACCTTCCTCCCCTGCCTGACTTTCCCCATAAACACCCTTCTCTTCTGGATCACCACTCGGTAATCTACCACCTGCAGATGTAAGACCTGGAGCCATGAGTGTTGCGCCCGAAAGAACGAAACGGATAGCTCCACGATCGCAGCGGATTGAGGGGAAGCAGGAGGGGAATCGATGAACGAGTTTTAGATGTGGGAGGAGATGGTCTGTCATATGTTGGTAGAAGAGAGGAGTTGAACCGATGAGATAGAGTGTTACTCTTTCTGGACTGTGGTCTTATATTAGCTTGATGATGAAGATGATGACTGGAGGCAGATGCTTGGGAGGTTGGCTACACAACGTACATTTTCATAGCATCCAGTTGCTCTTTCTTAGGTATGATCTCATCGACGTGCGGTGCTAGTAATGGGTATGTCTGTACGATTTGGTTTCGGATTGCTCTTTGGATAGAAGATTTGACTTTGGACTTGGAGCCCGGAGAGATTGATCTGTCTTATTGTTAGGAACGATCTAGAGTATTATGTCGTGTACTTACTCCTTCTTAAACATTTTGGAGGTTTATGATGTGATTGGATTTTGTGGTTGGTCTTGTGGAGGTGATGGGGGGACATGATATTGATGAAATGCAATGACTGCCCCGCGATCTGGTGGTCTCTATAGACCAGGAACGCAATTTATGGAGGGGCATTGGACGTCACGTGTGAAAGTATCATGGCCTCCAAGACGACCGTTCTAAGCGCTTGTACTCGAATCTATGATAGGAGTGGAATGATATGCAAGGCTTTTAAGTCATATGTATTGATTGCTTTACTTCACTTGATGTAGAATGCTACCTTTCGAGCTCGTTGCACTAGGTTTTACTCACTGGGTATTCAACATGGTTTCTCAGCGTGAAATGGGTCTTCCATTCGAAAAGCAAGCGCATATCAAATGCGGTGTTTGTAGGAAGAAGATCTTGCAGGCCGGAAAATCAAATTTCATTCATCGTCTAAAATCATCTTCTCTTTCTTTCCTTCTATTGGTGGTCAACATGAGAGACGGTTCCATCCTCCGCGAGGTGTACGTTCAATCTGCAGGTGTCAGCTGTTTTTTCGTTGTTCTACAATTCTGATATCGCCTCACCTGTTGGGAACGAAATCCTTAGTAACCATCATTCCGGGTTCGATCACACGGGTCTCCTTGGGCAAGTCTGCCCTTGCAAATGTCTACCGTCTTTTTAGCAAGAGTGGGCAAGAAATAGCAAGAGAGTTCTTACTGTAGCGTCATGGGTGTCTCCGAGTTTCTTGCCAGCAAGCTTTCCCATCCATTCTTGAGTCTTGGAAGCTCCATCAGTTGAGTTGATTTCTGGTACGATGAGAGGCATGTTGAGCTGCTGTTTGGTTTTGAGGGCTCTTGTTCGGGGTTTAGGGTTTTGGTTTTGGTTTTGATTTTGATTTTGATTTTGATTTTGATTTCGAAGTGCCTTGAACTGTTTGACGAGATTCGATCTTGAAGGTCTGACGACGAACATATATCTCCGGCTGAGGCCTTGTTCTGCTTGCCTCATGCAAACGGCTATGACGTACATAGTACCTGGCCGTTGTCATGTGGTCTGCTACCGAGTCAACAAACCCGTACTCGGTAACCCTCTCCTCGCAGACCATAAAAGCCCAACGTCGTTCCTCCCTCCTCTCTCACGAACATTGTCCAGGCGGGAATCCATCTTCGAAGACTTGTATCTTCGCTCCTCGTTCAGTACCCCAACCCCCATACGTACAACGTCGATTCTCGCACTAGCTGGACGAGCCACTGAAGGGTCCGGCTGCTATCGGCCAAGCCCTCCCGCTGGGTTTTCGGCAGGTGCTTTCACACTTCCACGCTTCCAACCTGCGCTCAGCCACGAATGAGGCCTCATCCGGGATCTCGCCTCGCGCGTCAACCAGTGGGGAATAACACCATGGGGACGTTTGAGCGGGGACACAGCGCGTCTTATCCATTTCGCTGCTAAAAGACTGCGCGGCGTCGTCGTTGCAACGCGCAAACTCTCCCATGCACGAAGACGATAATGATGGGGCCGACGTGTCCCTCGCCGGTGTCCACTGCCTCAAGGACGATTTATTCTTCTGCGCAGCAAGGAATAATCCATACCCGATACCGTGCATAGGGTCACAGAAGGCTAAATGGGTGCTAGTTGTCTGACGGCGACCTCTGCCCAATAGTGAGCAGCCTCTGTACCCCTTTGCTCCCGTCAGCACCTTCAGCTTAAGCCTTAAACAGCTCCGCCTCGACCTTAAAATAAGCACAGGGTCGTCGGGCGCACTGGCTCATTTTGTTACGTGTGGGCCTGGATTTATATTTTCTTCTTTCCTCTTAGTTCATCCGTCTCGACTTTAATCCTCTCTGTTTCTCTATCTCTCTAATCTGGATTCAAGCTTTTCCCCTATTAACCGCTCCTCCATATTTAAGCCTTGTCATTGTTCGCGGTCCTCCCTTTCATAGCCAAAGCACAACCCCACGTTTCAACCCGTATTAGTATGCGCGCTTCTCTCTTCGCGCTGCTTTCAGCAGCAGCTGTATCCGCAGAAGCCTTGAAGAGCGCGGCTTGCGCAAAGAACACAATCGAGGAGCTAGTTGAGAGAACATCCTGTGGATGCACTAAAAGGATTACAGCCTGCCTCCTTACAGAAGCCGACATCTATCGGATAGACGATATAGAGGAATGCTACAAACTTGGCGGATGCGATTTGGCAGATGCACTTGTGGGCGCGACATGGTTCGCAAGGGAGTGTCATGAGCTCGCCCTGGAAGACATAGAAGTGGAATTGGACCGGAAAGAATTAAAGAGAGCGGAAAAAACAACCACAACAGAAAGTACGACTGCAGAGACAACAGCCGCAGAGACAACTGCAGAGACAACCACCACTGCTACAAAATCCGCTACCAACGCCAAAACGACAACGACTGCCTCTGCAGCAGCAACCACTTCAACTACCAGCGCTTCTACCACATCTACTTCTGTCACATCTACTTCAACCACATCTGCCAGCACAGCAGCCTCTACAGAAACCACTGCATCCTCTACAACCAGCACAAGTACCACAGCAACCACAACAGGAAGCACAACTGCCACCGCCGTAACCACAACAGGATCTTTAATCTGCTCTACAACCGTCACATCTTCCACAACAGCCTGTTCCGTCTCGGGCGGGAAAACAATCACCTGTTCCCCAACCACCACAGCCATTGCCTCCTGCGTAAAAGGCAACATCTGTTTCACCTCCACATCTGGCGCGGACGTCTGCATGAAAAGACAAAATAAACTCACCACCTCCGGCTTAGCCGTAACCATCGCCCTTTCCGTCTCCATCTTTGCCGTTTTCACGGGCCTAATTATCGTTCAAGTCCGAAACTCCGCGAAAGCGAAGAGTCTAGCTACCCAAAAATTAATGGCTGATGCGAGTATGAAGAATAATGATAGTGGAGAGGGAGGAAGAATTGGTGGCCCACATACTAGTTTTGGAGCTATGGGAAGAAGTGAGGCGGATTTACCACTTATGAACCAGGGTGCTAGAGGGAATGCTCAGTATTATGGTGAGGGTGAGGATTTGGGCTATGCTGGGGGTATTCCTTTGGAACATGGTGCGCCGAGATTACATCCTGGTCTTGGGGCTTTGGGACAGGATAGGTATTGATGAAGATGGGAAGGAGAGATTAGTTTGGCGTTTTTTATATTTTGGGGTTTCCTTTTATAGGAGTATAGGGTTTATATGATGGGAATGAATATATAGGGACGTAGGAAAGAGAGTTATTTGTTAGGGTTTTTGGAGGAAAAACTCATTCCCCCCCTTTTAGTTAAATGTTCTGTTGGATTATAAGATATGACGTAAATGCTACCTTATGAGAAGTAGTTAGTTAACTAGCTATCGTTAGCTTTGGACTTTGAGCTTTGTTATGGAAAAGAGGAACGTTTGAATATCTTCAAAACTAATCCTAGTCACCTGTATCTCGAATATGTTCTCCTACCTACTCCAATATTTCTTATGAGTCTAACATTTTCCCATTCTAGAATTAGACTTAAACTTACTCTACACCCTTCTTTCCTAGTCAGGATCTACCCTACTAAGCCTACCTTCTACAAGGCCAACAGACAATCTTTCAATTAAATAATTAAGTATAAAATATAATAACTAACTGCCCCTCTAAGCACTACATAGGAAATACCTTACTCTCCATAGGTGAAATGTATGTTACTTGTTGAATGGCTAGGGATTAATTTCATTACTAACATATTCTTCTTATGTATGAATAGTTTTAACGAGCATTCGAAAGTTATAGGCTCTCTCTTCGCTTTACATTTTACCCTTTTCACATCCAATTTCTTCACAGTGAGATCTTCGTAGCAATAATAGGGTTGTTTAGAAGATATATATGAAAAAACGTCAAAGATGTATTTAACAATTCCATTCACTATGAACACACACTATCTGATTCCTATAACAAAGGTATCACACCTAGAAAGCAAGCATATAAAGCAAGCAAGTCTACGCTTTTTCCCATCCTGTAATAAGATTTGCGAAATAGAGAGGTGATCAGATGATATCTGCACTAGGGCAGATGTAGATTTGAATCACTTCCAAGCCAATTATATCCCCAAATTTTTGATTGGCGAATGTTAGGAATTTACAAGCGCTCTCCCTTTGCGGCTTTGGCGTCACCGTATTTCTTAATTCGAATGCTTTGGACTGAGATGAAACCGGTGGTCTGTGATTAACGTTAGCATAGTTATCCTTAAAGGTGGAAGGAAGCCAATGAGGGAATACTTACATCGGCTGGAGAGAAGGCGCCTATCTCATCCATAGAACTCTCGCTAGCATCATACAGCTTCTCGGTCTCAGAGCTTCGTCCAAGAACGATGAAGCTTCCCTTATACACTCGGCATCGAACTGTACCATTGACAGACTTTTGAGAAGCAATGATAGACTCCTCGAGGAATTCTCGCTCAGGAGAGAAGTAAAGACCGTTATAGAGAATCTTGGCATAGTTGAAAGTGACAAATTGATCACGGAGAGCACGAACCTCACGATCGAGGACGAGACCTTCCAAATCAATGTGTGCGGATCGCAAGCAGGTCAAACCGGGAGTCTCGTAGCATCCTCGGGATTTGAGACCAATGAAACGGTTCTCAACGATATCGAGACGTCCAACACCATTTCGTCGAGCAATGGCATTTGCCTCATGGAACAACTCAACAGCGTCTGTGAAAACTTTTCCGTCGTTTTTAATAAGCTTCTTTGGTAGACCCTTCTCAAAAACCAGGGTGAAGTCCTCGGGGGTATCTGGGGCCTTCAAAGGGTCAACTGTCAACTTCCACATATCCGCTGGTGGTGTGAAGTCTGGGTCCTCTAGCGCACCAGCTTCGTATGAGCAATGGCACAGATTCTCATCCATGGACCATGGCTTGCTCTTTGTGCTGCTGACTGGAATACCGGATTGGGCTGCGTAGTCTAGGAGGTCGTTGCGGCCAGCGAAGCGATCATAGAATTCGGGTAAACGCCAAGGAGCGATGACCTTGATAGATGGTTGAAGAGCGTAGAATGCGAGTTCGAAACGGACTTGGTCGTTTCCTTTGCCGGTGCAACCGTGGGAAACTGCGAAGCATCCCTCCTTTTGAGCAACGGCAATTTGAGCACGAGCGATGACTGGTCGAGCGAGGGAAGTTCCTATTTTAGGTCAGATAACTGTTTATAAAGGCAGAGCGTTGTGCGGTGTACCGAGGAGATAGACGTTTTCGTAGATGGCGTTGCATTGGATAGCTGGGAAGCACAACTCCTCGATGAATTCTCTCTTCAAATCCTCGACGTAGCATGCAACAGCTCCAATCTTCTTTGCCTTAGCTACAGCAGCCTCGAAGTCCTCTGCCATCCATTAGAATTTGTGACCCAGCATATGCAGAAAGAACAACATACCTTCTTGGCCAACATCTGCCATGAAGCAGACAACATCGTAGCCCTTCTCGATCAACCAAGCCACTACGGAAAGTCAGATCTTCGAGTCCAAGAGGAGTATATCAAGGGAGAATGTTACTCACAGATACAGCTGGTATCAAGACCACCAGAGTAGGCAAGACAGACCTGTCCATCATCAGCTCACTGGCCATGGCGGGGTCATATTTTTGCGGTGAGTCAGAACGTTACCTTTTCCTTTGCCATATTTTTGAAGTTTGGGTATATGTTAGTATGTGAGGGATGGAAGTGTAGTTCTAAAGGATAGTTCTTGGATTGGAAAGGCTGGAGGGGTTGTGGTTGTTTTTCAATTGAGGAGTCAACATGGAGATAAATTACTTCAGGGCCCCAAAAACTTAGGTTGTCCCTTATCAAGCCCACCCGAAGACCGGAGCACTCAGATGTGGCTACCCTTGTTCCGTACTGGGGCTTGTCCTTGCTACCCCGCCAACACTTTCTAGGCAAAGGAATAATCTCAAAACTTCAATGCCCTAGCGGGTCGCGGAAGCAGCCCTAAGACTGCATTCGGGGCAGTCAAGAAAGGGGCATCTTAAGCACTTTCGCCATGATGTGATGCATGCGCCTACACGGGCAGAGGACGCAGCGCAAAATCTTCGTCTTGCAGCAGCTTGGAAAAGAAATTTCGTAATTGCATCACCGATGGCAATCCCGTCTTCTTAGGTCAACTCACATGGGGAACAACCGCTGCACTGCATTTGCATATATTTGTGGATCATGGTAGTTTTATTCTCTACTCCATCACTGCGACCAACGGCGTTGCTAGCTGCATAATGTACTGATCCCTCTTGATTCGTAAAAACCACTCCCGCTGTCAAAAATGACCAATGAAGAAAACTCAACCACACCATCAGACGTTAACAATCTTGCTTAGAAATTGATTCGACATGCTAACGCTCCATGCCGCCCAATTAGTATAGCAAAGATATAATCTACTCCTCTGGCTCAAGAGGGGCCTCCTCCTCGTACTCCTCCTCACCCTCGGAGACCGACGCTTCCTGGTATTGTTGATACTCGGAAACTAAATCGTTCATGTTGGACTCAGCCTCAGTGAACTCCATTTCGTCCATACCCTCACCAGTGTACCAATGCAAGAAAGCCTTTCTTCTGAACATGGCAGTGAATTGATCACCAATACGCTTGAAGAGTTCCTGGATGGATGTAGAGTTGCCGACGAAGGTAGACGACATCTTGAGACCACGAGGAGGAATGGAACAAAGAGCAGTTTGCACGTTGTTGGGAATCCACTCAACGAAGTAGGAGGAGTTCTTGTTTTGGACGTTGCGCATTTGATCTTCGACCTCCTTCATGGAGACCTTACCACGGCTATAGATAGTTAGTACTTTATAAATATAAACTTTTTTGTGGAACTTACAAGATGGCAGAGCAAGTGAGGTAACGACCGTTACGGAAGTCGGAGGCGGCCATCATGTTCTTTGGATCGAACATTTGTTGAGTCAACTCTGGGACGGTAACAGCACGGAAAGAGTGAGCTCCACGGCTGGTAAGGGGAGCGAATCCAACCATGAAGAAATGGAGACGAGGGAATGGAACCATGTTAACAGCCAACTTTCTCAAATCGGAGTTGAGTTGACCAGGGAAACGCAGACAAGTGGTGACACCAGACATAACAGCAGAGACTAAGTGGTTAAGATCTCCGTATGAGGGGTTAGTAAGCTTGAGGGTTCTCATGCAAATATCATAAAGAGCTTCATTGTCGATACAGAAGGTTTCGTCGGAGTTCTCAACCAATTGATGGATAGAGAGAGTAGCGTTATATGGCTCGACAACGGTATCGGAGACCTTGGGGGATGGGACAACAGAGAAAGTGGCCATCATACGGTCTGGGAACTCCTCGCGGATCTTGGAGATCAAAAGCGTACCCATACCCGCACCAGTTCCACCACCCAAAGAGTGGGTAATTTGGAAACCTTGTAGGCAGTCACATCCCTCAGCTTCACGTCGAACAACATCTAAAACTTGGTCCACAAGCTCAGCACCCTCGGTATAATGACCCTTTGCCCAGTTGTTACCGGCTCCAGATTGACCGAAAACGAAGTTATCGGGGCGGAAGAGTTGGCCGAAAGGTCCAGCACGGACAGCATCCATGGTACCTGGCTCCAAATCGACGAGGACAGCACGGGGAACATATTTGTTACCAGAAGCCTACAAATAGTTAGAATCGCCAGTTGCATAGGCTGTGAGAATTACGAACCTCGTTGAAGTAGACGTTCATACGCTCCAACTGAAGATCCGAGGTTCCATTGTAGCTAATCAGGGGTCAGCGGTGTCCAACGGAGCTTTCTATCCAGCTTCCAGATCTGGGAGAAGACCTACACTCCAGACCCATCGAGACCGTGCTCGCCAGAGATTGTTTGCCTGCAACATGTTAGTCTCAAGGTTTCTCCACACGTGCGCCGTCCTCGAGGGGTCGCGCGTTCGGAGAACACACCAGAAGGCAGCACCAATTTGGTTACCCTATCACCCCATCAGCTCAAGTTCGCAGATAAAGATTTCGAGGGACTCACACATTGACCGGTTTGGAGATGGACCTAGAAATGGGTAAAAAACATGGTTAGCTAGAGCTCTGTATAGGAATTGTAGTGGGGTTGCCATTCAGGGGTAAGGCAGAAACGCGTCGTAGGATGCTGTCGGGGCTGAGAGGTGGGAAATGCCTACGATTTCACGCATATTGAAGTTGGATTTGGTTGTATAAAGTGGACAGGTTGGACTGTTGTTTGCAAAGGTTGGAGAGCAAGAGGAGGTTGGTAGATGTTGATGTGGAGGAGATTCTGTTGTGGGCAGCAGCTGTGATTTGGCAAAAGGCAGTAGCGGTCAAGATAGGCGCTAGAATCGAGTCGGGTTTAGCTTTGTTTATGCAATGCCCCCTGTTGAAGGAGGAACAGCGACTAACTTTATTTCTCTGCACAAATCACGGGTCATAAATCACGGGGACTCCTCACTGTGACAATGAAATTTTGATATCGCAACCACAGCAGCGGCAAACTTCATCAGCGAACCAATCTCTCATCCTCCACAGCCGCTTTAGGATACTTGTTGCAATTATGGAGGCCGAAATCAGAACCATTCTCCCAGATATTGATCCTGTCATCACCGAGTACTCTGCGGGGTACCTCAATCATGTATCAAATCTTTATGTACCAGAGGATGATGCTGCTGTAGGAGAGTCTCCTCTGGTTGAGGCTGCAACTTCGATTACAGCTCTTCTTGTCTCTGCATCCGGTGATGCCTCGACTGAAAATGAAGCCAAGCTTTCCGAGCTTGTTGACAAATGGGTAGAAATGTATACTGCCTCGGCGGCAAAAAGCCAAAGAAAGCAAGCACCATCAGCTGCGAAGCGACTAGATCAAGCCATCCAAGTGGGAGCTCAGCGAAATATGTCCTCTACCTTGGGCGTCTCGACTGGAGGGGTCGATCTGGAGTCGGCTAACACGAGAAAACTAGAGTCCAAGGTTGACAGGAAGAAGCTAGAAAAGGCCGAGAGAAAGATTGCTGCCAAACAGAGCAAGAAGGTCTTCAAGAACGTAGAGTACGAGGCCTCCAGACTCTTAAACCAACCTGATGACACGGAGTCATATGAGGAGTTTTTCATGAAAGTCAATCCACTTCAATTGGGATCAAATGCTATGGGCCAGCAGAAGAGCAAAGATATCAAGCTGGATAGTATCGATGTTTCCATTGCTAGTCTTAGAATCTTGACAGACACAAACCTGACATTAGCTTATGGGCGGAGATATGGTTTGGTGGGTCAGAACGGTATCGGAAAGTCTACTCTATTACGAGCATTGGCTCGCAGAGAACTTGCTATTCCTACTCACATTTCTATTCTTCACGTGGAACAAGAGGTTAGGATTACATCTCAAATTGCATATATGTTACTGACAATTATGATAGATTTCTGGTGATGATACCCCAGCGTTGCAAGCCGTTTTAGATGCAGATGTGTGGCGGAAGCATTTACTTAGTCAACAAGTTGTAAGTTTAATATCTTCCGCAAATTACTCTTGAAGTATGCCCATTGACATAACGCAGAAAATCAGCAAGCAGCTCGAGGAGCTAGAGGCAAGCCGCGTTTCAATGGCAGATACGTCAGTTGATGCTGAGAAGCTTGATCGCGAAAGGGAAGGTCTCGATCACACCTTGGGTGATATTCAGTCCAAATTGGCAGAAATGGAATCAGACAAAGCTGAGTCCAGAGCTGCTACAATCCTGGCTGGTCTTGGTTTCTCTCCAGAACGTCAACAATTTGCAACAAAAACTTTCTCTGGAGGTTGGCGAATGCGTCTCGCGTTGGCACGAGCTTTGTTCTGCGAACCTGATCTCTTACTTCTCGACGAACCGTCTAACATGTTGGATGTCCCATCGATTACCTTCCTTGCCACGTACCTCCAGAGTTACCCCAGCACAGTTTTGGTAGTTAGTCACGACAGAGCATTCTTAAACGAAGTCGCTACTGATATTATCCATCAACATTCCGAGCGTCTAGACTACTACAAAGGTGCAAACTTCGAATCTTTCTACGCAACGAAAGAGGAGCGAAGAAAGACCGCCAAGAGAGAATATGAGACCCAAATGGCCGCTAGAGCACATCTGCAAGCATTCATCGATAAGTTCCGATACAATGCTGCGAAGTCTTCTGAAGCTCAGTCTCGTATTAAGAAGCTCGAGAAGATGCCTATTCTCGAAGCCCCAGAGAGTGAATACACCGTTCACTTCAAATTTCCAGAAGTCGAGAAGCTTTCGCCTCCTATCGTTCAAATGACGGATGTAAGTTTCGGCTATACAAAGGACAAGCTCCTCCTCAAGCATGTCGACTTGGATGTTCAACTCGACTCTCGGATTGGTATTGTTGGGCCTAATGGTGCTGGTAAAACAACGGTGCTGAAACTACTCATTGGAAAGTTGACTCCAACAAGTGGTCTCATTTCGGCAAATCCTAGACTTCGAATAGGGTTCTTCGCCCAGCATCACGTCGACGCCCTTGATCTTACTACTAGTGCAGTCGGATTTATGGCGAGGAATTTCCCCGGAAAACAAGATGAAGAGTACCGCAGACATCTTGGTGCTTTTGGTATCACGGGTATGACCGGTCTCCAAAAGATGGATCTCTTATCTGGAGGACAGAAGTCCCGTGTGGCATTTGCTTGTCTTTCACTCACCAATCCTCACATCTTGGTACTCGATGAGCCTTCCAATCATTTGGATATCGAAGCAATGGATGCCTTGAGTACTGCCCTGAATCAATTCCAGGGTGGTGTTTTGATGGTTAGTCACGACGTGACTATGCTGCAAACAGTCTGTACAAGCCTTTGGGTTTGTGACAATGGTGTGGTTGAGAAATTTCCGGGTGATGTACAGGCCTATAAAAAGAGGATTATGGCTCAGGCCGATGCAAATGGTGTCGTGCAAGCTCATTAGACATGAATGCCAATTGAAATAATGTTGATAACAATGCCACCTCTTCTTTTCTGCGCGTAACCTCTTTTATCCTTGGTTCAACTATTTTCCAAGGGAAGTTTCCCTCTTCCATTCAGCTGTATCCTTGTGTTTGAGGCTTGACTATGGTTCTATTCTTAGTGTCCAAACTTCTTGCCGTCTGACTGGCTGCGTTCTTACCCTGGATGGTAATCAGCCAAACACCTGCAAAATATTTGAGCTGGAGTTTTTGAATTTATCCTTTGAGTGGTAAGGCTGGTTGTGCCACTGCCCATCAAGCTTCTCTGCTTACCCATTGCACCTTTATGCATGATATGTAGCAATGCTGCATCTTGAACAGCCCCTCAAACCTTGGTTGGAAGTTCCTAAGCGACAGAAGTCTTCCGAAGGCGTGCATATCATGCCACCACAAGAGCGAAGAGGTCTCTCAGTCTAACTTAACAACTGGACGACAAAAATAGCAAGGAGCAGCTCTATGCCAATCAATCTCCTACTCCCAGCGGATTATTTACAACCCTGTTAAGAGCTGTGAAGTTGAAACCTACCCTCCGCCTATTTACATATATCTCCGACGCATCCTCTAGAACGTTGAGCATGATACGGGTAGTTTTTGAAAAGCCAAATGACGGCCGCCGAATACTATTCGCAAAGCCCTGGCTACTCTCCCTATTCATCATATAACTCACCTTGGTCACCACCTCCCTCTTTCCAGTCTCAACAGCCACACTCTACTTTCAATTTCCACCCTTTAGCATCTTCCCGTCCACCTCGACCATCGAAGCCTTCCTTCGAACCATTGATCAACCATCATACAAACGACCCAATTTCTCGACCACAATCTCCATTTACAATATTTACAATTTTTAAAAATTGGTGGCTCCCTATTCTCTCCCTTCTGACTTCCACTGCAGCACTCGCAGCAATAACTTTCCTCCTCATTATTCTCAACGGAAAGCCACTTCGTACTCTCCCTCTATCTATTACTTTGAACACTTACATCTCCGTCCTCTCTACAATTTCAAAGGCCTCGCTCTTTGTCTCTCTCTCTGATTGTATCTCACAGCAAAAATGGCTTTGGTTCAGAGAGAAACCCCGAGTTTTGAACGATATACAAATATTTGATGATGCTTCGAGAGGTCCAGCAGGCGCCATAAGATTGTTCGGGAGGGTCGGTTTGGGTTGGATTAGTCTAGGATGCTTGTTATCGTCGGAAGTATGGTAATTGAAATTTTTGTTCAAGGAGTTGTGAGTTATCCCGAGAGGAGTGTTGAAGTTGCGGGCATGGCAAATGTGGGCCGGGCGCAGAGTTATGATGCAGGGCTTGCTTTGACTACTTGTAAGTTTTCTGCTTTAAGGAAGGATATAAGGGCCCAAAACAGGTTACTAACTTTTGTAGTGGATAGCGGGCTATTAGTTGGATCGGAGTTTGGTATGAAAGCAGCTGTTTATGATGGATTATTTAAGCCACAATGGGTAGACGATCTAGCCCCGGTATGTCCGACTGGAAATTGCACCTTTCCTCTCTTCAATTCTCTAGCTATATGTGGAAAATGTCAGAATGTTACAAACTATGTCATCAATAATACACCACAAAGCAATCCGAGTTTGTTGCAAGGAGTACAGAATATAAGTTACACAATTTCTGGAGGAGCTAATATAGGATTCTCGGCACTGTTCGAGCAAGGGAATCTTTGCCAGGGACCTAGTCTTATTTCAACAACTGCCCTGCCGCCCAATTTACCAAAGCAGGTACTCGGACTACAAGATCCATTATTTACACTTGCGGTTTTGCAATTTCCACATGTCCAACCACTGATTCAGGATGGAAACTATTTTGATGCTTTGCCTGTCACAAACGAGTGCTCGCTTTACTTTTGCGTTAACACATATAGTATTACTGTTTTGAACACAGCGGTAGAAACTAATATTATATCTTCATGGATTCCAGAGCTAGGGACTCCAACTGTTGGAGGAGCAACTGATGCAGGCAATAGTATGGAAGGTACACCAGACGCAGTTTTCCAACATCCAGATGATGGCATCGAAGGGAATCACACATATTGGGTTTCAGCAGGCACTCTCGCAAATCTCAAAGCCTGGCTAAATATCATCGTTCAAGGCACTATGAATACAACATTCAGCAAAGTTGACGGGGCTATCTGGGCGGATGACGAATTGCAAGTTCTTAATGCAACCACGGATTTCAACGGACTTTTTGAAAAGTTAGCTATTGCTATGACGACCTATATTAGAAGTTCGGGACTTCCTGGCTCGGACTTGGTTGATGGGATGGCGTATAAGGTCGAGACTTTCGTTCATGTTCAATGGGCTTGGCTTTCGCTCCCTTACACGATGGTCTTCTTAGGGACTATTTTTCTCATAGTGACTATCTTGAAGAATGAGAGAAATAAGGCCTTCGCTTGGAAATCTAGTAGTCTGGCTTTACTATTTCATGGCTTAGAGGGAGTGCAAAGTGGAAGAGGAACCGACTTACCGCAAATCAGACGGATAGCGAGAAGAACGAGAGTTATGCTAAATCGGGGGGAGACTGGAGATTGGAAGTTAGTTAACAGCGGATGATTATATTGTATTATTTGGCTATAAATAGATAAAATGACTAGCGATTCAAAAGAATGGAAGCCTGGTTTTCTCGTTATATAGTAATGGAAGGTAGGCATTAGGTGGAGTAAGTACAACGAAGAAATTGATTGTTCGATCAAAAGATCTCTAAAACGAGCCCCAAGATTTGTTGGCTATTGTTAGATGTTACATGTCCTGTGCACGGGCAGGAGACGAGAGGTCTGGTGATGGTTTTGAAACTGCCACAGGAAGCAAAACTGGCTCGGACATCCAACTGTTCAGAACCTTGCCTTTATATAAAGCGTAGACTCCTTCCATGATGAGGCTCATCGAAAGCCGCCAGTTTCTGGAGTAATGCTGGGGTCTCCTGATTGATGGCGTTGTTGGCCCAATGGCCCACAGGGGCGGTTAGCGACATTAGAATCTAGCCGCTCTGGGCGGCATTGATCATGGTCGTCCAGCAATCAACACCAGCATCCTCCCCAACTCCTTCAGCCTCCAATTCTCACCAAATTGCCCGATCTACAGCTCTAGCACGCACAACTCGAGGAGCTATACTCGCGGCTGCCAAATACTCAGCAATCACGTTGTCAGATACGCAGGAAAACGACTCCCTCAGGGACGTCGGGCTGGACGCAGAGCACGAACCCAAGTTGCAAGAGATATCGAGAGCTCAATCACCTCCGCCAAGATACCCAAGCTCCGAGCCCTCGACCTCTACTCCTCCGTCTCCTCGACCCCCTCCTTTTTCCTCGCTCTACCGATCTACTGCTGAGGCTGTCGAAGCATACAAGACTGCCGTCACTGAAGCCGGTGAATCCTCGTCCGTCCCAGCCTACGCGCCTGTCGCATTCGATCCCTACGAAGTTGAACCTGCTTGCTCTTCGAGAGACGTTGTTGCGGATACCAAAGCTGCGTTACCACAAGATACCAAGGGAGAATCTGCAAAGAGCAACGAGGACGAGCCCCCGCCAGCTTATGCAGAGGGTTCTTGTCCATTAGATTCATTCTCGTTTCTGATGGCGGCCGCTGGAGGAGCTGCGAGTATTATTACTCAGGTGCAGCAGGGTGGTGCTCCGCCAATTAATACGTTGGGAGGTTTGTTGGGCAACTTTCTAGATGGGATGATATTGAGGCTTACAGGGTGGTACAGATGTCGGCGTAGATGAGAACATTACTATGGACCTTCGGTATGATTTATATACAGCATTCATACGATTAATGGGACTGATGAGATTAGGGGCCAACGTTTTACACTTTCGAGAGATGAGCTCCTGACATTACCGGAATTCGTGCTATTGTCGCTTTTCCCTAATGGTTTACTTCCTGATGGGCATCTCAGTTCGTACCAAGGCGGGGATGTATTTCAGGTTGATGTATGCGCGCTCTCTCGAACAAGTTTTTTCTTATGCGCAAGGCTAATAATTTCCCCAGTATGATCCAGCATCTCTTCAATATATGCTTGAGTTCTTCCGAAATGTTGCGCAAACGATCCCGGACGGACCTCAATCAGGAGCAGATACATTACCCATTGAACCTATGCCAGGTATGCCAGGATCGGCAAGAGAGATGTTACAAGATAGAGCAGGTATAATTGTATTGAGGGAAGATTTAGATTTCTATGTTATACCACCAAAAGCAGATATTGACCAACCTGAAATGATTGAAGTAAAAAGAGCAGCAGGAAAAGCATTGCTTAAGCAAGATGGGATCTTTTCCGGACTCAGACGAAGTGATGAAACAGGCACGACAGAACAACACCTAATTGAAATGTTGACTGCTGGGTATGTCTTCTTGAACCAAAGTCTTCCGATTTTTCTAACCTCTAACAGTGGATTTGATCATGATGATCACTGGGGTCATAGAGCAAATGAGCCTAACAAGGCCGTAATCTGCAGTCTTGCGCTTGCTAGGTTACGAACTGACATCCGAAGCGATATGGGCAACAACGCCGTAGGAATGGCGCAGAAACTCCTACTCTTCTGGAGGAAACCCGCCCGGAGATGTTGGTGGGAAGGCGTTGAGTTAGAGAATGTAGATGGTATAGACGGAAAGCTCAAGGTCTGGATCAGGCGGGTGTGGACATTGGAGATGAGTGTCATTGGACTTCGCTGATGGTCGTATACATATACCTTCTTTTCTCTCTAATCATTTCCCTTTTGTCATATCGTTTTCATCCTCCTTTTTTGTTGTGCAAATATATCGAAGGCAGGGACTGCGATCGCAGATTGAAGAAAGCGTTTGGTTTGGTGTTTTCTCGGGCATGGAATGTGTTGAATTTTTTGTGAGGATTGGGACCATAGGATTTGAGTACTGTAGCATGGTTTGGTGGTCGGAATTGAATGAGAGGACGGAATGGTAGGGACGAAAGGGATTTGGTGGATGCTGTTTGAGAGTCTATACACACTTCTGGACGGGGTCCTTTTCCGTAACTTGTGGAGTGGACTGTACACGAGTTAAAAGTTCCCTTTGGTATCATAGAGAATATAGTTCATCTGATACCCCCTTCACGAATATTCCAATTAATTCTTTGCAGTAAGAATTCGGACAGTCTGGCATGTTTCTTTAGGAAATGCTTTTTACGTTTTGTTTTCTCTTCTCTGCGAGGTTCTGAATTCTTTTGACTAGGTGAGTTTTCCGTACTTGGCAGATGCGATGTGATGCTCTTTCACTAATAGATCCTTTCCACGCCTTCTCTGCCTGCGTGCTCCTCGCCCTCTACCCCAGCCGACTACCTTAAGAACGGCCTTTCAATTACGGAATAAACTTGCTTCAGCTAATCTAGCCGAAAATCCCAACTTCCCAACTCAAAAGGCTCCAAGGAAGGGGCTGTTGGACAGGTTCATTACCTTACAATCAAAAGTTGGCCACACCCCCAAAACCCCATCTGCCTCGGCTAGCTTCCTTCGGTCGCCAGCCTGACCAAGGCATCTTCCGAGAGAATTTACTAGTGCTTCGTCGTGCTTTCAGCCTGGAGCATGGTTTGTCCTAGCTTTCCTTAGCTGGATACTTAAGGAGCCAATCTCCTAAATACCAAAGTCAAAGACTTAATCATTATGAGCAATTAATATCGAATGTGCACGAAAGGAGAAGGTGGATTGCCCAAAGTTACTCCACGGTCGTCAATTGTGTGTTGGCTCCCAAGGCTATGTCAAGAATGCAGCTGGACGGTTTTATTTCGGGGAGAGCCAAAACCTTCTCGAAAAGGATTTGAAGGCCAAAATTCAGAATGCAATCGATAAGAAAAATTACATTTTCGTCACACACGGAAACAATGCTACAAGTTTTCGCAAAATTTCTAAGTCGAATTCAACTCTCTGTATACCCTAGATATTCAAAGGGCTGCTCAACATCCACTCGATCTTCTTAGTTCCATCTTAGAATATTATTAAACCTCCCAATTTTGCAAATCGGCCGTTGTACATACATTTTAATTTCTATTTCTCTTTTCTATCAAGGGTTTTAAAAGCATAGCATATTACTTTATGGATTAGTTTTTGTATTAGTGATTCCTTCTTTGGCAAGTTCTTGGCTTTAATCGTTTTCAGGATATGGCAGTCAATCTCGGGGTGCCCTTTCCCTTGTGGGATAGGGCAAGCACCTCACTTCTTCCTAACGCCTAGACATTCTTCTCTACTCTTCAATGTTCACCTTCATCCAATTTTTAAAAACTGCACATTCATTAATGCTTTTATCTTTGCTCTAGGAATCTATTATTACTAAGGGGATAGCCAGAGCTTTTGGTCGGACACGCAATCTCGATACGTAAGCGCCACAGCAGTTATAATTATACAATGGAGAGAGCCACACAGAGGTTGTCCCGGCGCATAGGCGTAAATATGCCTTCTCAACGGATGGAGAGGACTACTAGGAAAGATATCGATAGAAGCTTGGAGGCTAAAGTATTTGTGGGGACTGAAAAGTCTGAGGGGGTTGATAATGCGGAGAAAATGATTGGAGGGACTATAATTAATAAAAAAATTGAGGAGAAGGAAAAGGCAATGGAGGAGCAGGCGGAGGGAAAGAAATTTATGGACAAGGCGAAGGATCAGAGAGTGATGGAAAACCTTGAGAAGAAAGAGTGGAGGAAGGACAAGAGGAAAAGAAACAAAGAGAACAGGAAAGAGAAGGAGAAGGAGAAAGAGAAAGAGAACAGGAAAGGGAAATTAACCATACTCAGCCCACTCTCAGACCTATCTTCTAGGATTCAAACTCCAACTCTATTGTCTCATCCTGACGCCCTTTCGGTTCCATCCGATGCCTCCGCCAAAGGCTCCCCCCTTCAACTGAATGATGTAGAGGAAGTGGATAGTGGCCAAAGTATTCGGAAAAACATAGCGAAGGAAGCAGTAACCGAACCTAAAGCCCTGGTTCGTGACCAATCGGTATTTCCGGGCAGAGATTTACAGAATATTGCAACAAAAAGCCTCTCTCCAAAACCTACTTATTTAGATACTTCACAGAATGAGAATAGCCCGAAAAAGGAAGTTGTGAATAGGAAATTGGCAATCAAGCCGGTGATCCCGCTCACATATCCAAACCCCCAGGCCAAGGAGAAGGTCAAGATAGGGCCTCAGGAAGAACTCGTGGTTGATGATATAGGACTCTCTGTTCCGGGCGACAAACTGAGATCGATGGCAACAGCACTAGACACAAAACAGTACGCTGAGGAATTCCCCCAAACTATTCAGAGCACCCAAATTACTCCAAAGCCCTTGAGCATACAAAGTGACTTTCCACCGAAAGTAAATTACGACGGTCCTTCAGCACAGCAATCCTTGAATGCCAGGCCAAACCCCGCACTCAGCGACACTAGAACCACCCCACTAGGAGGTAGTATACTTCTTCCAAACAGGTATCTTCACGATGAATCCCCTCCAAGGGAGGTCACGAGGGCCAAGAGCACTACTCGTTGGAAGCAAAACCAAAATTGGCGGGACAGGCCTTCCACAGAAAACACTGAACTCCAAGATCTAAAACAAGCTTCCCGATATCCTTCAGATTTTCGACATGATGCCAGTACTCAGCAATTAATTAATACAGATATTATCCAGCATCACCTAGCTAGTGGAGGTCCTGCACAACCTCTTCAGCGTCAGGATCAAATGCAGGCTGTTCGCCATATTCGGGATATTCGAAACGATCTTCATATTCAGCAAGCAATACGCACTGGTATTAGCGAAGATCGCCAGGCCATTGAATATTTCGTACACCGTCCTCAGTCCGAGGACCGAATGCAAGCTCTTTCCCGTCCTTGGGATATTAAAAAGGAAACTGCCCAAAATTATCTGGCCAGTGAAACTCTCGCACATCCCCCTCAAAATATGGATGGAATGCAAAATATCCTTCGCGGTCTCCAGGATCTTCCACCAGCTTTTTATACTGAACATGACGAAGGATATTTCTCTGGGGGAGATCGTCAAACTTCAAGCCCTATCAATGGAACAAGAACTATGATTCAGCATCGAGATCTACAGAATCCCTCACTTCCTAACAACTATGATCTTCCTCTTCGCGATCAGAATCCAATAGGTTTCGAGATAACCAATGGCCACAGCAGGAATATCAATGAGCGTCTTCAAGGCTTACCATCTTCACGAGAGACGAGTTTAATTTCGAGACTTGATGTAGCTGGACAATCTCCAAACGCACCCCCTCACTCAGCAAGACCTCAAGCTTCTCAGATAGGATTTTCTGACTACCAACAATATTATCTTCCTTCTCTATTATTCGATAGTGAACCCACGGCTCATACACATGTTAACCCATACGACGATCCAAGACTTCAACAGGAACTATCCAGACAAATGACTAGTTTTCGAGATTTAACAAGGCAGGTTTATCGTTACTGAAGACTGCCTCCAGGGAATTGGCGATGATACACTCTTATTGGTATTTAATGTTTTCAGCTGGGTGGGGGGATCAATTTGTTAGTTCGGACAGGGAATTATGGTTTTAGTATGAGGTGAGTACGTTTTACCCTTCTGGGTAGCAATAGCGAGGGGGGGAAGTTGAGTGTTGTGATTAAGTCGAGGTTAGTTTAGAGTTTTAATATAATTGATGAGCGTTTCTTTCTTGCCTTCTAATTGTGCAGAATGTCGGTTTTGATGTGGCGGGGAACGGGCTATATAATCTGCTACTCAGATCTCCTTCTCTTAAAACGGGAGAACCCTCTCGCCAAGGATTTTCACATGAGAATCCTTCGTCAGCTCTGACCTCAGTGCAAGATGGGGAAAGGTCATCTGAACTATGGATGGACCCGCCTTGTTGTCCACAAAAGGGTGTGAAGGTTGTGGGAGTTCCATTGGAGGTTTCAACCTTGTGTATGCGCTAGAGCGGGCTATTCCCAACCTCCCAAGATTTTGTGAGGTTTCTCGACGAATCGTAGGGGAATGGAGGGATTTGTCTGAAGCTCGAATGGACCAGGACTCCAGGGTAGTTGTTCGGTTTGATAGAAGAGGTAGTGCTACGGGCTGTTTCAGGAACGCAAACAAACTGGCTTCGAATGGATTTTTGGGAGAGCAAGGAAACTTTATCATGCATGAATGTTCAGGTACGGAGTACGGTACAACTGCAGCGGGGTGCTGCCACTACGAGGCGGTAAAGCAGGGGCTGTTTCTTACTCGGCTGGTGCGAGGTCTCCGCTGGCTTGCGCCAATGATGAGCGGGAAGACGAATAATTGTCCCGCAGCGTGACATGGCTCGGTCGATGTTTAGGCGGGGGCTCGCGCTTATACGGTCTGGCCGGAGGGAGTGTTTGCGGGAGGCTGGGCTGAAGAGGTGCGCCCACGATGCCTAGCTGCAAGACCTGCAGGCCATCTCCCCTCCAGAGAACGGGGTACAGCACATTCGAGGCATTGCCCTGCTGGCCCGAGGCTTCCCACCACTTCTCACCAGCCTGCCCCCCAATCGTCGGCCTGTGAATGCCGCCGTTGCGGCTGCATTTTGGGTGGCGCGCCGACGCAGCCGGGAGTGGTAGCTTGGTGCATTGAGGTCAGGGCCATTGCCGGAGGATATTCACCACCGACCAAGCTTTTCTTTCGTCAGCCGTTGCCCTCACATCATCGTCTCATCCCAACCCCAGCCCCAGCCCCAACCCTCAATCCATCCCCATCTCCTCCCCATCTCCTCCCCATCTCCATTTCCCTTCGACGGCCACCACCACCTGCGTGCTCCCACCGACACCCACCCTCCTGCCTGCCACACCCCCCCCAGGCCCATCGCGGATGACCTCTTATCATGCACTTTGGTGCTCATCGTCGCTGTTGCTGAGCTCGTCCCCATCCACATCCGCCCTGTCCTGTTCTTTATCTCCACCGTCCTCGTGTGACCCGTGAGCAAACAGGGACAGGCGAGGTCGTCCCCCCCCCCCCGCTTGGCGAGCACCGCGACCGCAGAAAGCTTTAAAGCAACCGCTCCACATTCCCTCCTCCACCCAGCCACAGCAGCGACGAGAACAAACCCGTCGTCTTTGCGCAAACCCACCCCTCTCTTCGATGTACCGTTGATTCGGCGGCTGCGGATCTCGAGATAGCGAGATGGGAAACAACAGCACGAAGGAATCGCGGGGTCCAGAGAGCGCCTCTTATCGACAAGCGGACTCGGCCAACGACGCTCCAGGACCGGCGAATCCCACAGAGAGGCACCATGGACACATGTACTCCTCGCGCACCGGGAGAGCTTCGCGGCCAGATCTCTCGTTCCTGGGCATTGGGACCAGCGCTCACAACGACCTGCCCGAACGCAGGGAAACGAAACAGGAGCGTGAGGCCCGGAAGCTGGAGAAGGAGAGAGTGGCGAGACTGAAGGAACGAGAGAGAAGCATAAAGGAAGAGCATACCGATGGAGGCTATTTGGTCACAATGGGCGTTTATACAGGGCCGGAGGATTTCAGCAAGCCAATTGTCCGGCAATTGATGGTATGTCATGACCTGAGCATGTTTAAACTATGGTTTTCTGACTATTGCAGATCGAACGACGTATCGCTCCGTTCTGGAGAGGCCTCGACGATTGGAGTCCGAGTTGGACAGAGCATCAGTTAGTAGCAGCTGGTAGAGGTCTTCCCATTCCTGCAGCGGATGAGATACCCCCAGAAGAGCTCACTCGGCCTCTTTCCCCCGACTCAACCTATACTTCCAACCAAAATCTAAACAATTTAATGGTTCCCATTTCCTCTAGATCTCAGTCAGCGGCTTCCGATGCTTCCGCCAACCTATCGCCTTCGCATCCAGCTTTCTCCAACCAATCCCCGGCTTCACCGACCCCACCTTCACCTGCGCATTCGTCTTCGCCGTTCTACCGACCGCGAGCTAAGACAGTAGCATCTCTATCAAGAGCATCGAATAACACGCCACCCTCTGACATGTCACCGCGCGAAATACAATTGCCGAGGGACCCATATGTGAACGGTCAAGCTATCGAAGTCTTCCTGTATAAAGAGGTAATTGAGTGTCCAATTTGCTTTGTGAACTACCCTCCTTGGGTAAACAAGACGCGATGTTGTGACCAACCGATTTGTTCTGAGTGTTTCGTGCAAATCAAAAGACCCGACCCACATACACCGGGGCATCTCGACCCATCACAGCCTGCACCACCAGATGCAGCTGCAGAGGCAGAGGCATTAGTCTCTGAACCAGCCTGTTGTCCATATTGCCAACAGCCAGAATTTGGGGTTACCTACGATCCGCCGCCATTTAGGAGAGGATTAGCCTACGCTAACAACGGAAACCATGGGCTGGGGGGAGTTACTTCAGCAATGTCTTCTTCCTCTTCGCTCAACTCAAACAATGCTCCACTACTCTCGCCTAATACGCATAAGAGACGTCTTACTTCGATATCTGCTAATGCACCAACCGTTGTTACAACCGATAGAGTTAGACCGGATTGGGCCACTAAGCTTTCAACCGCTAGAAACCATCTAGCCAGACGATCAGCCGCAGCTACAGCTTTGCACACTGCCGCGTACATGATGGGGAATAACACGGAGGGTCGTTCATTTGTTTTCGGCAGTCGACCTCGCTTCGGCAGGAATCGTGGAGAAAGTAGTCCAGGTGGTGGTGCAAGTGGATCTGTGACCCCAGCAACCAATGATGCTGGGTCGAACACAGAACAGCCACCTACCACAAGGAGGGATCCGGCAAATGCGAGGAGGCGAAGTAGAATGGACGATCTCGAGGATATGATGATGATGGAAGCTATTAGACTAAGTCTTGTTGCAGAAGAGGAGAGGAAAAAGAAAGCTGACAAGGAAGCCGCTAAAGAAGCAAAAAAGAAGGCGAAAGAAGAAAAGCGGAAGTCAAAGCAAGAGAAAAAAGGTGTCTATGGAAATGGACTATCTTCAGCAAGTGGTAGTGCATTGAGCGTGAATCTACCTGGGCTAGGGCGGAGAAGGGGAAACAGTGGCGCAAGCCATTTGAACCGGGAGGTCACTGCAGAAGATACTACAGTGAAGGGCAAAGAAATCGATCGTGGTCCAACAGCACCTGTTGACCTGCCAAGAGCTGCAAGCAGCTCGGGTATTCCTAGTACTCGATATTTAGATCCAACGGTCCTTACAACGGCTCATGATTCGCAGCCTCCCTCGGCTTCTCCTACTGCGCCAGAAAACCCCTCACATCTTCGCCAAATGAGCAATGCTTCTAGTCCCGCATCCTCTCTTATGGATTCCAATCGAAGTAGCCTGAGAAATGACCGTCGCAACCATGGATCTTCATCCACATTCGACTCACCAAACGCGTCGGGTGTTGATATTGCTAGGTCTAATGGGACTCCTGATAGTGATGATCAAGACAGACCAATGTTCAATTTCGGCAAGCTAGCCGAGAGGTGTGCCGAAAATGACGAAGACAAAAAAGATGCAGCGAAACATATCGAGCATTTAAACAGTAGGCAAAGCCCACATAAAACCACCAAGGAAACCCAGGAGCCTGTTGGGCTTGAAGAGAGCATCGCCACACTGAAGGTAGAAGATCGACACCCACATAGTCTTCCTGCAGAAGAAGTCGAAGATGCCAGCACATCCCAGGACCATACTAGCTCTCCACATTCTTCCGATCGATATTCTCCAAGCCCCGAAATCACAATAACTTCTGAAACACCCGCTGCTGTTGTCAACGATGACGGTAAACAACTTGGTACCAACTGGACTGGGGAAATTTCTCATGAAATCACTCAATGACGTCAAGATTGACTAAATTGATATCCACCTCAAAGGTGGCATCGCATTTATAACGTAACGAAGTTCGATATGACTAAACGATCTTTTTCTTCTCCAGATTCTCCTATTCGTTCATTTATATTGGAGTTTTGAGTCTGTCTGCATTGGGATTGGCGTTACCGGCGAGAAATACGTTTTTCTTCTTCCTCCTTTTTGTAAAGAACAGTGGATTGGTGAAGGGTTTATGGTTAAGCTGGGGGATTGGGGGATTGGGATGGGCGTGTTTGGGTTGAGGGGTTTACACAGGGAAGGGAAGGGAGAGATGGATGGATGGATGGATGGATGGATGGATGGCGTACTTGTTTTTGTGAGGTATGTCTTTGGCTTTGGGGAATCCTGTCTCCTCCTTCTTCTTCTTTTTCCACTTCTTATATTTGGGTGGTGGATTAGAAGGGAGATAAGCGATTGGCCTTTGAGAAGAGAAGAGGAGAGTGTGGATTATGGATGGTGGTACATAACATAGCAAGCATAGGTAAATAATGCCTGATCTTTGGATGTGGACGTAGATTTGTCAAAGCGAAAGAAGAAGGAAAGGAAGGAAATATGAATGAAAGGGGAAAGGGGACTTAGATTACATACTTGCTTGACTTCCCCCCCTCCCCCTTTTTTTTGAGCGAAATTACAAAACCAAAATCATTCTCTCAACTTTGCTTTTTTCCTATCGCGTGTTTTTTTTTGCGATTGTGATTAATATTAGTAACTTTAACTCCCTACCCTATGAAAAAGGTTTATTAATGGTTTAGAGGGGTTGCTACGAGGATAAATAAATAAATAAGAGTGATTAGGAATAATTAGGTAGTCTTATATATTAGGATATTAGGATATTAGAAATATATATTTTTTTTTTCTTTACGTTTTACTATTATATGAAAAAAAAACCATCTGCTTTATTTTACTTGGTCAGTGGTCTATGATGATATTTGTTTGATATATGATACAAGGAGGTTGGGTTGGAGATCTTTGGGGATGGGGTGGATTTCTTTTTCTTGATGGGTTAACCGTTTGGTATTTTTTGGATGGGAGTTTTCTTTCTTTTTTTTTTTTTTCTTTTTTTATGATGGGTTTGTGGGGGGGTAGTTGGGAGGGTGGAGGGATTAGGGAGGATGGGAGGTTTGGTTGTTTGTTTGAGGGTATTTTGTTAGTATAGATCTATATTCTAAGGAGGTGGAGGTGGGGTTGGGGTTCGGGTTCTGTGGCTATGCTTGTGTGATGGACTAAGGGTGTTTTAGTGGGGTAGATTGAGTTGGGAATAGGAATATATATATATATATGGAAGGTGGGAAAGGAGGAGATATATGTGCTATGTGTTGTGATCGTGACTGTTTGTGATTGTGTAGTTCTTTTCCTTTGAGTAGGAAGATGATTCGTGGGGATGAGATTGTGGTTATAGGGTAAGGTATGAGGTTTTTAGAGACGATGATAAATGATATTGAGCTGTGCATGGGAGGCTTTGAGAGAAAGAGAAGAATGCCCAGTTCAGGGTGGCCAGGTGGCGTTCTGTTCTGTTTCCTTGCTTGAACTAAAGTGGTTTGTAAAGTATTCTATCCCTTTTTTTCTTGGTAATCACACTTTCGGGGCGGGAGCTCCCAGAATATTTTTATCTTGTTGAGAATATTTGCCATATATCACTTAAGATAGATAATATATGATTTACTCTTAATTTCCCAAACAATAAGGGCTAGATAGCTTCATCCGAAATTCCCTCTTTTACTTTTATTTTTACTAGCTAGGATAATCTCACTTTTATCTTCTTATGAATTAGATGTAGATTTATATGCGCAGAGGAAAATAAAGAGAAATTTCTTGATAGTGTAAAGTATTTACTATAGCAATCGTAGACAGGTAGGAAAGAACAAGTAAAACAAGAGTTAATTCTAGACCAGCGCCAAAGCAGTAATATCGTTATAATATACTACTTCATTTTCGGTGGATATTGTTATAGTACCTAGAGAACTTATAATTTAAAGGTATACAAGTACGAATTGACGCAAAGTCGTATAATCATAAAAGGTAATCAGAGTAGAACTTTATTATAATAGCTTGATCTACTACAATTAAGTATGCTTGACGGCCACAAACTAGATATCGTAGGTCTAATACTAAAATCCATCTCTTCCCCCTCTCTCTTGACGTGCACGTCTTCCTGTTTAATCGAAGGGATACTTTTTATTTATTTTCAATTAGAGTTGATTTGGATGACACTCATAAATTATCAATGAAGAACGGGGACACTGACCTCTTTTTGCATCATAGCATCGACTTCGGCCTAAAGTCATTCTAAAAGCTGGTATCTGCTTTCTGTGGAGTTGGAGTAGATCCTCCATATAATGACTCCCAAGCTTCTGTTCTGGAAATCCAAGGCGGACTTGAGGTTGAGGGATCTTGAAGGTCAATCTTGCCATCTTGTCGTGGGGTGAGGGCAATTGATCTGGCATCAGCATCAAGTCGATCTTCCAGATCTCTTAGCTTTCTTTCCTGTCTTCCTTGTTCTCCTTTTAAAACTTCCTACTTTACAGCTCTCTCTTCGAACGATTCTTTCCGTGCTTCCTCCTCTTCTTCCTTGCGTATTCTCCGCTGCCTTACTTCCTCCTGTACTTATGCCCTTAATATTAGACATTCTAAACATATCTCTAAACGTTTCCGCCTCTGCTTCCTCACGTTCTTTACCTAATTTTTGCTGTCTCGCATCTTCTTGCATTTCCTCCCACTTTCTATCCATCCACATATTAGACTGTTGTCGCTCTTGCTGATTCGAACCACCGCCCATTATCTGCTGTCGTTCCCGAGCACCAGTCTACGTCAGCGACGGCAATGATAGTTGGTCGCGATTAATAAGTGCATCTTGTCGCATTCTCTGAAGCTGAACCTGCAAAACGGATATCACCTCTGTCCTCGTGCTTTCCGATGTCGACAACATATTACCCAGACTCGGAAGAACAATCCCATTCGCCGCGTCCGAGTTCGTCAACAGGGCGATACACAATTGTTACATCTTAATCACATAGCCCTTCAATTTCGATTTTCCGGGATCTATCAATCCAAATAAGCTAACTTTCCAAGTAACGTCTAGTTGGTGTAAGATTACTAAGGGAGAGAAAAACGTACCATCACCTTCCTCAAATTTCTGTCCCAATCGAGCAACATCATTGGTATATCCCTACTTTATCTCAGTTTCTTCCTTCATCAAAGATAATTCCAACTCCTTACTCTCAAGATTCAACTTTCGTTCTCGACGCCTATCTCCCTATGACCGGTAGAGCGAGACTCTACTGGTAAGCCTACTTAGAATAGCATCTATACCAGTTGTGATTTCAGCCATATTCAATGTATACTAAAACTTCCAAAGTTTATCCAATTGTGAGATTATGAATATAGTATATTATGAACTCACACAACAGAAGAAAAAAATGTATAGAAGTGAAATCTGGGAAGCAGAAACCCTTTCAGACGGGGGGACTTCAAATCAGCCTCACGATCCAGATATCTACCGAATTTTACCACTATGGGACCGCATTATCGCCACAAGGCTTTCATTCTGCAGAAGTTGAAATAATGAATAGGAAGTTACTAGAGAGGTCAGAAGAAGCAAATTAAACTTTCTTGTTCATAGACACATCTCGTTTCCTTGGTGATTTATTATTTCTGCGTGTTTTGCAGGTTTCGGGTTGAATAGGGTAGGGGAATATATGAGTCAAGATGCCAAGAAGTTTTATCTTCCTCATAAAGCTGTGGTATCCCGATGTGTTGTTGATGTAGTAACAGCTCACTCTAAAAACAAAAAAACTGCTTGTTAAGCGAGCTGGACCTGACCCCCACCAGGGCTTCCTAACTATAAATTATTTTGTAATTAAGCTTCTTTTAGAGTTAATAACCAAGAAAAAGGCAAATTATAATTACAAGAAAAGAAATACTTCGCATGCGTGACCTCTAACGCTAGCCTCCCCTATTTTATTTACTCTATAAATTCTTATGTTATCACGTGCTATGTCGTGATATTATTTTGACTTTACTTCAACCTGAAGTTACTGGCACAACGTTCTGGCCATCAAACACCTTCCTTCTTCTATTCATTCTCAGGGGTTGATCCAGGAACGGAAACGCAGGCATATTGATATGACGGGAGTGTACTGCTCTGCTCTGCGGCGTGGTGCCGACCTGATGCACATCGATTCATCTAAAATCTGGGATTGAACGGTAGACGTAGTAGCAGCGAATTGGCACTTAGGGTTTACAGCATTTGGTGGCCCGCCAGTACACTTCCAAATTGTACGAACGACGGTCTAATGCCCATGTATGGTTGCTGACATAGTACAGCTCCACAAGAAATATGTGGAGAAGTACAAGTGGGTAGATGAGCAATTGGTATAGTGATGGCTCCTATCAAATACACAGAAAATTAAGGCTAATTGTAGTATTGTTAGTATCAAGAGATTTTTGCGCTGAGTCAGGCACTCCCTGGCCCAGCAAGCACTAAGATGCTGTTCTGTATAAACTATCTTCGTGGTGGTCTTCTCGCTGGATTTGGAGCATTCTTAATATGGTGGTATGTGCGACCTTATTACTTCAATGTATTTGTCAAAGAAATTCACGGGTTTCGTTTTACTGTACTAACTGATAGTTAGTCTTCCCGGCGCCATTGGCATGTATGGTTTATCATTGGGTGTCTCTCGCATCGGTGATACTCTACCTCCGCCAGTCTACGCTCTCCTCTCTGGTCTCAACGCAGCCACTGTTGGTATCATTGCTCTCGCCGCGGTTCAGCTTGCGCAAAAAGCTACCACCGATAAGGTTACCCGTGCGCTAGTGTTTCTTGGTGGAGTTGCTGGGATGCTGTACACGGCTTTATGGTTCTTCCCAGTCTTAATGGCCGGGGCGGGGTTTGTAACGATTGTTTGGGATTTTCGATGGGTTCAGCGTATATATAAGAGAGTGCGGAAACCACGACAGATATTAGCTCAGACGACTGGAGAAGGCCCCGAACCGGGACAACGCTCTCGTGAAGGGATGCCCGAGGATAGAAGAGCCCCTTACGCCGAGCCCGATCGTGATGAAAGGTCGATACATCTTCGACGTATGCCAGTTTCTGGGGATCTTGAACCGAGATCGATAGAACTTAGAGCCTCTCGTAACAGTCTTGAGACTGCCAGGGCACCAGGAGAGACTCAGATTTCCGATCGAGTCGTTCCACCAAACCTACAGATGAATCTCTTGACCTGGAAAACTGGACTGTGTGTCATTGGCGCCTTCGTAATGTCCTTTATCACAATTATAGTTATTCGCAGTCTACTTAAAAATCCACCTAGAGGCGTCTCACTATTTGCAAATCTCTACCTTGCAGGCACGATTATCTTCGGCGGCGGACCTGTAGTTATTCCTCTTCTTCGTGAGTATATTGTAGCCGAAGGCTGGGTCTCCCCACGCGATTTCCTACTTGGCCTTGCACTCATTCAGTCTTTTCCCGGCCCAAACTTTAATTTTGCCGTCTACCTTGGCTCGCTTGCAGTTGCTAGGACGTCTCTTCTATCATTCTCAGGGGCAATGATCGGATTTATCGGCATTTTCGCGCCGGGTATCATTATTGTCATAGGAATCATGGGATTATGGAGCGTTCTACGCTCTCATCGCTGGCTGTTGTCTCTGCTACGGGGAATTAATGCTGGGGCTATTGGATTGGTATTTACGGCTGTATATAAATTGTGGCAGATTGGCTACGTAGATGTGAATAGCCACGGTGGGAGTCCCCTTGGAAGAGACCCATGGTGGGTTGCAATCACGGCTACTAGTTTTGTTGGAGGTGCGTGGTTTGGATTAAGTGCACCATTTGCAATTTTACTTGGGGGTGTAATGGGAATGGCGTGGTATGGGGTTGTAAAGGCCTAGAATATGTGTACCAAGAGAGCATAGTCACTGACGCGGTCGTTCATGTTAACTTACGGTGATCATGGAGATGGGGATAGGAATAATTGAGTGACAGCTCAGCATATAGAGCAAAAGCAGACTCGTGGCTGTTTATGGAAATTTCTAAAAGAACGCTACACTTTATCTGAATACGGAATAATATACCATATTCCGAAGTATATAACTAGCGTGACGGCAAATCCGATATTATGTTAGCACGATAAATTCGTTTGGCGTTCTATGTGCCTCTCCGGAACGTGCTCTGCGCCTTTAAAACTTGGAGTCTTATTCTTTCTTGATAGTACCTTCGTACGGAGGTCGCGGTAAAAAGTTTTAAGACTTTATTACCAAAGGCAGTAAAGGCAAGAGATAACTTAAAAAATTTTCTATAATAGTTACCCCTCTTCTTTTCTATATAAAGCCTATCTTTAAGAGTTAATTATACCTATAGATATTATAACTCATATGACCAAGGGGACCTTAGACTCGACTAATAGGCTCGGCGCATTGATAGTAGACCCGCGGTTGTATAATCGTAGTTAGATAATAGAGCTAGAGGACCTATAAGCTCCTATGCTCTAATATACGAAGGTTCTATATAACTTAAGATATTTCCTTACTTATATAAAAACTTTATACTTAACTTAAATAGTAACTAATACTTATTACCCGTAATAACTATCTAGAAGAATCTTTCTTATCACGTACTAGTAGTACTAACCCTTACTTTAGAAACTCTTACTTAGGAAGTATAATCTTCCATCTAAACCCCTTGGGTTGACTAACTTCTATTACTATTCCAGGAATAGCCTTAGTAGTTAGACTAACTGTTATACTCGTATCTCGGTTAATATAATATGATCTAGAGGAATGATCACCGTTGTAATGGTTAGGAGGGAGGATAGAATATAGAGTAGTAGATTAAGGATTTCACCTTTAAACCACTGTGCTATCAAGGCTTTTAGCTATGGTAGAGCCTGTGAAGGGGCGTTCCGAGTGGGCCCGAGGGGGGTGGGAGACTATAGTACTAACATTATAAATTAATTAAAACACTACATATATACCAACGATAAAACATAAAATTTCTAGCACCAGATTCTTTTTCTCTCTAATAAGGATATCATAATTCTCTCAACTAAACTATATAATGCCATGCAACACTCCTCCTGTTTTCGTATCCCGCCTATCGCCCCGCTCCCGTGTCTCCTAAGAAAGAAAAAGAAAAAAAGATAAAACCAAACCAACACCACCCAATGCAGATGACGAACCTTCGTATACTAGTGTCACCACCGATTCCGTATAAAAAAGTACACAACCCCTAAGAAAAACGCCTATTGCTAAATCAGCCGAATGAATAACCCCTCCTTATACCTGGTCTTTGCTGCTTGCTTGCTTGCTTGCATATTTGCTTCATTTTTTCCTTCCTTCTATTGCTTGATCACCTCTAACCTACTCCTGTCCATCCCAAATTGATTATACATCCTAGATCATCTTCGTTTCATCCCAGTTAACCCGACACGAAAATTTCTCAAAGACTAAGAACCCTCCTTAAATGAACACCTTTGTCACAATCACCTTCAATCCTTGGGAAAACACCGCCTCGACGCTCATAGACGGCCATTAAACCCATTACAGCATCGAAATATGTTTCGGCTGTTCGTTGGAATCCGAGTTTATTCCATTCTGAATCTGGTTGGGAGGAACGGATGTATATCCAGTGCGATTTCCAATTGTGAAGAGCAGTTTTGAAAGGGTCGAGATGGGGGAAATTTTGAGTGGCGTGGAGGGATGGGGATGCAGATGGTGGATATGGTGATACGTGGTGAGATGGGTTAGGGGAGAGTGTGGCGTTCGATGGTTGGAGTGGTGAGGGGGGTCGCACTGGTGGTAGGGTCATTGAGCTAGGTGGGACGTGAATGAGGTGAGTTAGTGGGGAGGAGATTACGGCCCATAGGTGGGTGTAGATGACTGGTGATTTGTTAGCGGGTGGTTTGAATTGTATGTATGGTGGTACGAACAATGGATAAGCATCTGCATGTCTAATGCTGTTAAGTGTCCCTTTCTTAATTCTATAAGATTTTCATTCCCAGGTTCTACGGGGAAGAATAGAATGGTAAAAGCATCTTTTAACTTCATCTTTGGTTGGGGGAAGAGATTTGAAGCTACCAGCGCAGCGTAATTTGGAGTGTTGAAATAAACGTCGTCGGATGGGAAGGGGAGGTCGATTTCAGACCATTGAAAGCGGGGAGGGAGGTTATTAAATATTCCAAAGGCATTGTCAAGCATGACAGCCAGAGTTGCAAGTCTAAGTAATGTTAGCTGGGATTTTCCTGTAAACTTAGGATTTGGGGAGGTGCAAAGAGGACCATGACGTAGGCGAGGCTGAAGGGTGAGTACATACCTGATAAAGGATTCTTTTCTAATCCAGCTCCTGTAAGACTTTTCATCGATTATTCTGAAGTTGGAAGAGTGTTGCACGCATTCGAGTTGAAGGTGGCGGAATATCTAAGGTTAAAATTAGGCGAGTCCATAAAATAACGTCGACATAACTTACGGCTACAATTCTTGTAAATCGTGCTTGGCGAACACGAGCTCTTGCTATCGTATTCCCTGTCCAGTATTGTAGCACAATCATCAGATAGGCGCCCTGCAATTCTTCTAATTGGTATTGCTGCCATTCGGGCGGTGCATCATCGCCCTGTCGGACAAAGACTCGCCCAGGGCTATCGTACTCGTCATTTAACATGGGAATCGAGTAGATATGTGCTTCAATAGTATCCAGTAACAGCCTCAGCTTCTTGACATCTTCTGCCTCTTTTGAATACTAGGTTGAAATCAGCACCAACTTCTTTTTTCTTGAGGATTTGAACGCATACCATGCCGCCAAGACCCATCAAAGCCATCACCAGAGGCAATGCAGCGGTGCAGGGGTTGAAGGATGGCTCATGAATCATCGGTCCATGCTTGTGCCAATGTCGAAAGTAAAGCTTGATGTAAGTAGCGATATTAGTTGCCGTGATCAAATCTATAGCTTCCAGAAGTTCTTTTGAAGGTGGATGTGGAGGATTGTGCGAAACACAAGCATATTTTAACTTTTCTCTAATGTCAAATGCCCTTTGCTCCAACAGTCCTCGATCTAAGATTTCCTGACCCGACCACGATACCGCCTTCTCGTGAGGCATTTGCCAGTTTTTTGTTACCTGCTCAAAAGTTTGAAATTCTAGGTGGCTTAAGAAAGCGTCCAGAGTATCTCCCTGTAGCTGCGGTGTCTGCCCATGTGTTTGGGGAACTGGCGCAGCTGTTGGGGGTCCTCCCATACCATGCTCGAAGTCATCTCTTAGTAATAAGGGACCTGAGAAAGCTGCCGGTGGATTGTTTGGACTTAATGTTGAAGATTTTGGAAACTCCCTCATGAAGTCTGTTTCCCCGGGGATGTTTAGTAGGAATCCAATCGAGTTGCGGTCGGATCCGGTTTCTGGCGTGGAGGGCTGTGGTGGGGTGTTTTCAGGACTTGATACTGCTGCCACAACCCAAAATCAGCCCCGTCTTCGCAGAATTATTCCACTTGCCCGACTAACCTGCTGATCGAGTCTTGGCACATTTTCGGCCAAATTCGGTGCACTTTCTGCAGGGCACATTGTTGTCGCACTTCACCTTGAGCCGTGAGCACTCGTCGCACGCATGCCGTTTGCGCCCTCGCTCGAGGGAGTTGGGAATGGCGGCGGACCCGCGACGGTCGCAACGACTGAAATGGTCTCGCAGGACATCACTACGGCACTCTCGTCAGCGCCATGGCCAGCCTCGGGATATGTGGTCTCTCGCGCACCTGCGTTTGAAGGTTTTGGCGCAGAATTTGCAGCTGTACGGGCGGTCGCCAGAATCTAGTAGGCGTTAGAACCAAGTTGGGAGCGGCCGCATGGGGGGGATATAGGCGGCGGGACAGCGACGGGTCGGATATACGTACGCTGTTGCTGGTGTCGCAGGAGATGGGCTTTGCGCTGGAAGGTTTTCCCACACTGATTGCAGGTTGACAGGCTCTGAGCCTCCATTGTGCAGTACCATTGTGGTGGAACTGGGTGTGACTTGGACTGATATATTGGGGGCTCGGGGTCGAGAGTGGAGGTTCTTTAGTGTGAGGATGCCGGGCAGCGCGATCTCCTTTCTGGGGATTCCCGGTGCAGTGCTGCCGCGCTCAGCGTTGCGTGCCAGCTGCTTGATTTGCGGGGGGGGTTGGAGGGTAATCCTGCCGGGTCAGGACCGTAGCAACGTCCAGACTACGCTGCCCAGCACGAATTGAGGATCAATCTTCGTGAAACCACGCCTTCTGCGCCCCCGAGGAAGGCTCTAGGCTGCGAAGAGCTCGTCGGGCAGCGCGTTAGGCCTAACTGAGCAGCAGTCGAGGAGTGACGGGCGAGGCACTGGACCGCCCATCCGACCGCGACCGCGTGGGCACAGGGGCGGTGTCTTGGTTGTCTTGCGGTTGTGCTGTGGCCGGAAGCATCCTTCCAGCACCGTCGTCCAGCAGCAGTTCAACCTACGTTGACGTTCGCGAGCAGAGTTGGAGCTGGAGGCCTGTTATCTCCGGCGCTGTGGCCCCAGAGCGAGCCCCTACGAGCCCCCAGCAGCACGCCGACGCCCTCCTCTCCCTCGAAAATCTGCCTCCTCCCCTCCCTCGCCGTGGCCATCAGACCCCCCCAAGGGCCTCTGCGGGGAGCCATCACCACCGCGCTCCATCGCGCTCCGTCGCTCTCCCCGCCCCTGAGTGGGAAGCGCCGCTTCGAGAACGGGCAGATCTGCTGAGTCGAGTCGAAATCATGGACGCACCCGGACGTGACTCAGCCTGGAGTTTTACCGGTGGAGCCCATCATGTCCGGTGGATGCAGAACCCCATCCACCAGAATGAGGCTCACCACCACGGCCGGGCTGCTCGCAAAGCACCCAATGGCGCCCCCCCGACACCTGAGCCCTGCCAGGATGCTCGGGGCAGACGAGCAGAGCAAGCAGCATTTATCAGCGTCCCAGCAGGCCCCGCAAATGCCTCGAAAAGTGGTAAAAGCCCTCCAGCAACCACGCCAGAAAATCCATCATCGAGCAACACGCTCCTTCTCACCCTCCGCCCAGGACTCCCACGCAGGCGCCAGCACGACACCACTCGCACGGCACCGCCAGGCCAGCATTGGCTCCCACCGACACTTGCGCAAAGCCTCGCGACCTGTTGGCTGCGATTGGTGCAACGTACGACCGCCTTTCGCTTGGTCGCAAATCAATAATACTTGGTCAGCGCGCCTAACTTCCGATTCGCCTCGTCGGCGTCCTGGGCTCGGTGTCCTTATCAGATCCACCAGGGAAGGATCCGACCAGCTCGCACCAGTCAGAGTTACACAAGATTGCCGGCACCTCCATCGCAGGGCTCGGTGGTGGGAGCGAGCACGCAAGGTGGATCAGCCACGGGCAACATCCACGCGAAGCGACACATACTGTACTGCAAAGGTCAGCTGGGGTGGACTGGGGATTCTGGGGTCGGGGGCACCTCAATTCGACGTGGTGGACGAATTCCGAGTGACGGCGAGCGTGTCGCCCGTGGCATCGTCCGCTTCTGGGGGACTATGGGGAGAAATGTCCAAAAGAATGCGCGCCAAGCTGGACGAGAAAGGGCACGAAAGAGGCACAGTGGCACGCACATGGGACGATGGGCAAGAACCAGTTCCAGAAGCCATGTCTCACGAACCATCACGAGAAGGCTGAATGCCTTGCTGGGTCCCCCGAAATGCCCGACCAATGCGAGCCATTCAGGGGGCCGGAGTATGAATTTGCACAGCTCAGGCCAGGAGCATGCTGTAAACTAACCTCCAGATCATCAAGTGGAACGGCTTCTGTGGCGGCGACTTGGGGGCAAGCTACCTCCGTATCCGAGTCGTCTTTATCCTTCCGCCGGACTGCCCCTCTTCGCTTCGAATGTTGGAGCTTCCAGAAAGGGGCCTGGCTGACCATCATCGAAACGGCCGCGGGAATAACTGGAGGTAAGTCCGACCCATCAACGGAGGTATTACTACTGGCTTGCCAGGCTCCCATGTCCTGGCTTAAATCACCCCCTGCAATCCACCTCCATTGTCATGAGCGAGCCGTGGCCGCATGGGACCGCCGATGGGTAAAATCCATTTGACTGCGGAGTACCGACGGCCGGCCTCGTGCCCAACGTTCCCTAGAAGCCGGTTCCATGGCCGGAAAAGATAACGAAAGGACATTATCCAGCTTGGACGGACTATCGTTGGATCTTCAATCATGACCTCGGAGAATCGAGCAACAATTAATGCACGCCTCTATCGCTAGGAATTTGTGTTTCGAATCCACCCATATCCAACATTTCCAACTTGCAACCAGTTGGAAAAGAAAGGCTTGTTCGATGATTTGACATAATTTGTTGCAAATTCTAGGAACGGGACATATCCACTGCTCGTACCACCTGTGAACCCTGCCCAGAACCCTGTGCGGCACAGGACTTGAATAAGTTTCATAGCCACATACCCTAGATCCTGCAGGACCTCATGTCACTGTGCAAATCTTGGATTTATTGGCGGAAGGAACCGTCCACCCACAAAGATCGCGTTTGCAGAGTATGGAGCACAGTATAAATAAATTAGACAAGACTACCAAGACAAAGAGTTCAATCTCCTTTTGACTGCACGATAGATAAAGTAAATATTCTAAGTTTAATAGTTCGCTTGCACTAGCGCTGATATTAACCTACAAAATAACATATGAAAAGGGACATGCCCTCTTTGGTTAGCGCCAAAGTGATATAGAATCGTCCACTCTGATATATTTGCTTGATGACAAATAACCTAGAGGTGGGCTATATCCAGTGCTAGGTAGTATTCTACATCCACATGCGGCAAGTAAGCCTGAGTGCCGTGCCGTACCCCGACAACCCCCTCGGTAGTCCTACTGAAGCCTAAACAAATCTCCCCTTTTCGCCAATCACGACTCTGGAGTAAAGATACTTGTCGCATCTTTCAAATGGCCGAAAAGTACATGTGCTTTTGAAACGAACGAAAACTCCTCCTCTCCCCTATCAAACAGGAAAAACTAAATAAAACCCTAGAATAAATCGGCGATATGATACAAAAAAAATCCAAAAGAAGTAATAAATATAATATAGGTAGCCAACTTATCCCAACCCTCGTTCCATTCCCTTTCCTTCACCGAGTTAAAAACTGACAAATCCGGGTATAACGTCAGACCACGCAACTCTCTTTGGCAAAATCAAATAACAGATGAATCCAAATCCGAAGAAATAGTTCGATTGATATAAGGAGGAAGGAACATCTTATAAGCGAGGGAGCGAGGGGGTGGCGCAGAGGAAGGGTCAGAGGTTAGTTTTCCATGCCATCATAAGAAACGAGGTTCTAGTTACTCCCCTCACGTCATAAATGTAAGCCCCCATGCCCTGACGAACGAGCCCTCCAATTAAAGTCCCCTAAATTACTTAAATACCTCGTATGAGCACTGCTTATTAATACATTAAATACAAATTCTTTGATTGATAATATTTCTATTTCTGTGGCTATATTAATATAAAAGTAATAAAAATCGTATGGTCGGCGGCGAATATCTCTGATGCCGTTGCCGATCTCTTATACTAGGGCTTTTGATTAAGTAATTAATAATCTTAAAGGATTTTTTTTTAATATTTTATACTGGTGATTAATAATTTATAAGGCAGTAATATAAATGGTTAATTAAGGCTCTAACTACTTCGATAAATAATATAATATCCTTCGGAGCTTTGCTATTTCTTTGTTCGTCTCTAGTAAGGAATAAGGATTAGATCTATTATACTACTATTTTTATAAAGATTTAAATAATAATAAAAAGAAGAGTTTTAGTAAAGTAATAGAAGTTAAGGTGTAGAAACTAGAAGATTCTATATTTGTGAAAGTATTCTTAAGTTAAAGTTTCCTCGTCTAATATCTTACTCGGACTTTTGTTTCTTCGGAAATTATCTTAGATTACTTATTAAAATCGAGCTGTCTAATCTTAGATATAAATTTCTTATTCGAGTTATCCTCGGATAGTAATTAACAGTTTAAGAGCTTAGCTTCTAATGTAGAGAAATCAATAACGCCAATCCTTAATCTTAGGAATCAAGCATATTCTCATCTAAATTTCCTATATGCGAACTTCTACGCAAAGAGTTTAGATACCTATTAATGTTATCTTATTTCAAAGGTGGGTAATCCGATAGATTCTAAATCTTCCGGGCATCTTATCTTCAAAACTGGAGTGTTCATTCACTCAACCACCACCTCCTACCACCAAAATACAACTTCAACACACTTCGCCTTAGAAAACTTGTTAGCTGATCAGAGATTATATTTCTCGTCCAAGGAAACAAGTTTAAGATTTTAGGGTTTTATTGGAAGGGATTATTTAGGGAGCTGTTCGATTGGAGGAAGAGGTGGATATAGATTCTAGATTTCGAGGGGAGACTTCATATGGGGATTTAGATTGGGAATTAATTTGCAAAGAAATGGTTAGTATTAACTGATAGAGGGAGGAAATTACTACTTCTACCCAGATGCCTAAGGAGTTTGGGGAATAGCTGGGCGACGATGTCCCAGTGATCTGGCTGTCATGTGCTTGGGTCTTGGTTACGAACAGGAAATGATAAGATTTCAATTGTTAGGAACTTATCAGCGATTAATATATGCTAGCTGCAAATAGAAGATTCTCACACTAACTGCCTATTGCATGGAACAGTATCTATCTAGCATAACACCATGTATTTATCTTATCATTCTTCATGAAAGATGAACTGGGCGAAACCCCATTCAATCCAACCCTCTTTCAACCCGTATAAAGCTATATGCTCACCCAACGAGATTCTCAGAGCCTCAAGATACAACTCATCAAATTATTCAAATAAATCGAACCCTCACCCCAACCCCTCTCGAATCATAGGATGACTTCGGATATTCCGACTAATTGTCAAGTACCTATATTGTCCTTTCTCCCCGAAATCCAAGTATCACCCTCTGATCAAATGGCATGGAATGTTTAGAGTCCTAAACTCGGACAAAACATACTATCATGCTTCCGCAAGGTGGCCCGTCCCTGTTTACTTGGAATAGTATCAGCATAATTGGCAACAGATACATCTCTCGATGAACGGCAGACACTGCCTTGCGCGTAGTCACCCTAGTACTATATCTCGCCATGACCTTTTTGGTTGGACCGATTGGTCTACCACCCTATCAATTATATTGGCTCCTGAAACCTCCTGTTCGGCATTTGCTACACTTCCAGCATACTGTTCTTGTTGTCCCTCAAGCCTGTTAGCTGTAGATGAATCCCGGTTCACTTGGGTCTCACTCCCACAAGCCCTACTTTCCAAGTTCTTCTTCCTGCTTTTCCAATAGCTAGCTCGAAACCATTCTACAATATCTGGCCGTGTGTCAAGCCATCCGCCAATAACCGCCCATTCATCCCTTGGCCCTGTCCATTCTTCTTTTATGCGCTTAATAAACTCCCTCTCAACGTCTTCTCCATCGCTATGTTCCAAAATATTATTCAAAATTTTACGCCGTCCTCTCTATATACATAAATTATTATTTTAGATAGTATTTAAAGATTGGGGCTTACGAGGAAGGTAGACCAAAGGTAGTCATCCTGCCACTGACTCTGACCAGATATCTGGAAGAGGATTTCTCGAAGATTGTGTGGCGAGACATGAGGCCCAATCGCAAGCACAATCGGTTGGTTATCCATTGCTTGCCGGAGCGAAGCTGGAATTGAGGTTGATTCAAAGTCGGGTTATCATTCCAATTCATCCACTAGGCTAGAAAAAGACGCCAAGAGGGCTACAATCCCTGCCAAATCCAATTGAATTGAACCCTTGCTGTCGTGACTGGTCTTGTCTCTTAAGGCAGCAAGAGAAGCTCCGATCCTTGTAAGTTCTATCTCAATCTCAGAAAAGAAATTCTTTCATTTTCGTACTTAGAGGGCAAGACCATGTCTGATAGAGTAATATTCCTCTTTATGAATCATTCCCCTGAGTACAAAGTATTAAATTGAAGTGATGCTAGTACTAGAGGTGATGGGGCTGATTTGCCCACTCGCGTAATGAATTTGGGAACCTGTTATACTAACAATTCATACCCCACCAGAAGAGCTAGTACGAATCGAACAAGCTGTAGGAGTAAATGCAACTCTAAACGGGGAGGTCTCCAAACATTTTGGCGCAGAATAATCCGACTCCATATGGATTCATGGTGGCCTTTACGGAAGTCCTCATCGTCTCTTTAAGTCAGCTGAGAATGACCAATTCGATTTCACGAAGTTGAATACCATTGACATAATTGGCCAAGAAATTTACTTTATTGATCCAAAACCTGTCCTGGTAAGTTAAGGAGTTCTAGCTTTATATCCCTATGTACTAGATTTTACGAGCTTTAATCTACGGATTCTGGGGCTGCTAATACAGTTTTTGAAAAGGATGGCAACGGTAGCTGTAGATATAAACAAGTTTCACTGCACATCAACCAAGTAGTACGTTTTATTTTAACATTTGTCACGCTTGACGCCGGCAAGCGTGTTAGAAACAGATAATCCTGCATGAAGCTAGGCGCTTGCAAA
The DNA here is from genome assembly GCA_003988965.1 of Neobulgaria alba. NCBI lineage: Eukaryota > Fungi > Ascomycota > Leotiomycetes > Helotiales > Gelatinodiscaceae > Neobulgaria > Neobulgaria alba. The sequence continues at coordinate 275,160 of QYAM01000043.1, forward strand.
CCGAGCAGACAATGGACCACAATTCATTCTTGCAGATGGTAGCTTTTACTGTAGAATTAGGCCTGGAGGTCCTTTAGGTAGTTCTAAGCTCCTCAAATGGTTACCGCTTGAGATCTTGAGTTCGGGAGCTAGTAGTTAACCGAATCGAAAAACAGATTCGGCTTGGCTTTAACCCTACGATGTTCCAAAGATCCCAAGCCCCGCACCAAATTAAAAGAAGGCTAGTGGCCCTCATAAGGGTAACTCGAGATCTAAATCCCGAGCCTTTATGGGACTTTGAATTAGCGGTCTTGTTGATAGGCGTTTTAGGTTTGGATGTGGACCATCTATAGTTGTTGAGGAATTTGTACATTTGAACATTCCTCTGTTATAACAAGATGGAGGTTTGTAGGAAAGGAGAATCCTGTAGAGATGGAGGTACCTACCTAGCAAGAACAAGAAGAATGTCCAGCTCATAATTTTTAACGTGCACCCGGCGTAAGTGAGCATAAACAGTCATCTTGAGCAAGCGCTAAATCCCACAATCATTTATATCTCATAGGAGTCTCTATCTACAACATATAACCAGTTTTGAAAATTACGGCTCCATGGTCGCCACCTTCTGCTATGTTAATACATGGGAAAGCGACACGTGACCAACGACACTGTTTCTTCACGTTACTTGAAATCCAATACTGCTAGAATGAAGCTATAAAGCTCTAACAGCCGTCCCAACAGAATCCAGGGGTTTGCTACTACCTATCTCAAATACAGCACACCTTCCTTCAAAATAGTTATAATCACGTGTTTGCGTATGACTCCTGCCTCCTTCCAACACATAAAACCATTCTTACCCCCCAATTGAGTCACCAAAACAACTTCACACAAACGTAAAATCTCTCTCAAGATGGAAGACCAAAAGCCTGACATCACATTACCGGAATTATTCTCACAATTAGGTATTGAAAAACCTGTAACAGTATACAAAAATGCCTATCCAACCATCAACCCAGTCGACATTTTCCGATGTTTTATCACTGAGGAGTTAGCGAAAATCACCGGCTTCAACACAAAATTCATATACCCAGCTTTGGAATGGACAAATAAACTTGAAAATGGTGATCTTATGCTTGCTGTACCTAGGCTTTTGTGTATGGGCAAGGTATCACCTGTTATAAAAGCAGCGGAATGGGCAAAAGCCGTATGATCCCTATAAAACCTTTTCCTTGCACTCGATTACTAATTGTTATTTTTTATAGTTCTCGAAAATCCTGGATTCAAACAGCCTAATTCAAACCCTCGCCTTTGGAACTTTCCTCCAATTTACCTTCAATCCAACCCTCTTACCAAAGATCATCCTCCCCCTCATCCTAAAACTAGGGCCTCAATATGGTTTAAACAAAACTCTCGGTCTAAAACAAACTCCTAATACAACCCCAACCCGAAAGAAAATCATAATCGAATTCTCCAGTCCAAATATCGCCAAAGAATTCCACGTCGGTCATCTTCGAAGCACAATTATCGGTGGATTTCTAGCCAATCTTTATGAAGGAGTTGGATGGGATACTATACGAATGAATTATCTTGGAGATTGGGGACGTCAATATGGACTTCTTGTTGTGGGGTGGAAGAAATATGGTGATGAGGAAACTTTTAAAATTGATCCTATGGGACATTTATTTGAGGTTTATGTGAAAATTAGTGCGGATTTCAAGCCGGAAGAAGATGAGTATAAAGCTGCTAGGAAACGTGGTGAGGATACAGCGGTGCTTGAAAATCAGGGGTTACTTGGTGAAGCGAAGAAATATTTTAAGTGTATGGAAGATGGAGATGAGGAAGCTTTGAATTTGTGGAGGAAATTCCGGAGTATTAGTATTGAGAAGTATAAAGCTTCTTATGAACGATTGAATATTCGTTTCACGGATTACTCGGGGGAATCGACAGTACGAAGGGAAACGACGGATATGGCGGTTGGGATTTTACTTGAAAAGGGCATAGCTGAGCATTCGGACGGCGCTCTATTGATTGATTTCAGGAAACATGGTGCTAAGAAGCTGGGTGGGGCATTAATTAGGAATCGAAATGGGACATCGAATTATCTTTTGAGGGATATTGGGGCTGCTATCCAGAGGTTACGGACTTATGATATGGATAAGATGATTTACGTCGTTATGGCGGAGCAAGAGGTGCATTTACAACAGTTGTTTAAGGCTTTAGAGTTGATGGAAGGTGAGTATGCTGAATTGTCGAAAAAAATGCAACATGTTACTTATGGAAAGGTATGTCTTCTTAATATTGGGAAAAGAAGGGCACAGTACTGATTGATTACAGGTGATGGGTATGTCCACTCGTCGTGGAACTGTCAAGTTCCTTGAAGACATTCTAGATGATGTTGGCGACGCCATGCACGATGTCATGCGCAAAAACGAGGATAAATATCGACAGGTTCCCGAACCTGATAAAATTGCAGATATACTGGGTATTTCCGCCGTAATGGTCCAAGATATGGCTGGAAAACGCATCAATAACTACCCCTTCAATCTCGAACGAATGACTTCTTTCGAAGGTGACACAGGTCCATACCTCCAATACGCACATGCTCGATTATCCTCCATCCAAAGGAAAGCAGGTCTCACTCGTTCACAACTACTAAAAGCAGATTTCTCACTACTCAAAGAAAAGCATGCAATTGATCTCATCCGACTCTTGGCGCAATATTCAGATGTTGTGAATCATACGTTCAAAACTCTGGAACCGACTACGATTCTTACTTACCTTTTTAGACTTACTCATCAGTTGAGTTCGAGTTATGATGTTCTAAGAGTTGTGGATGCATTGGAAGGAAGGGAGATGATAGTTGCGAGGGCGGCGCTGTATGAGGCTTCGAGGGAAGTTATTCATGCTGGGATGAAATTACTTGGTTTGAGTCCGGTTGATAGGTAAGGTAACTACAAGAACTTTTAATGTGATTTCGTGCTGATTACAGATTTGACAGGATGTGAAGTTGCAAGTTTCTGAAAGGGTAACTAGTATAACGAAGTATAAATTTAGGAGCGAGGAACCGTTCAAGTAATACCTAAGAGACAATTAGACATAGGGCTATAAAGTATCTTGGGATGAAACAGCACTAGTGATTAGCAGTTTAGTGCCATGAGCATAAATAGTCGATTGACAGGTCCTTTGTTCCCAATTAGTAGGCAACTCGTCTATCCCTTCCAACTTAGTGTCGAACCTACTGTTGACAACATAGTTGCCTGCCCATCTTATCCTTTCTTGCTTTGATATAAACCAGGCTGTCTCGCATTTCTCTTATGATATTATTTCTGGAGACCAGTCTGGAGAAGATGTCAAGATCTATCCTCTAAGAACTGTCACTGTTTAATAACTAAAAGAATGCCACAATACCTTTCTCAAGGCTAAGCATTCATCTCAACCTCCCAGACTTCTTCCTACCCCTAAAACCTATCTAAATCACCCCTCACATTCCCCTCACCAGCGAACCTCCCAATCCCCCCAAACTCCTCTTCATGTCCCCATCCAAATGGGCCCACACAATGAGAAAGGGGTGCTGAGGTGGGGAAAACACAAAAAGCCTCGGATAATTCAAGACTATAAAGTCCCAAACCAACCAAGTCTTCAAATGTAAAGAACTTATACCGACCGAAGTCGAGCGAAAGCCCCCAAGTAATCTAAAAAAACACCAAGTTTTAGGTCAGCAAGAAAAAGCCAATCTGGCAAGCACGATTGAGATTAACCACAATTCTCCCAAAAAGGGGAGTCGCAAGCGAGAAACACAAAGACTAAAAGGACACAGTTTTGTTTGTTTTTTTCTGGAATTATAATTTTGCTTTGAGTGATCGGTAACGGAATCTTTGTTTCATCCATCTGTCATGATGGAGTTGCCGATGGCAAGAAGTTTGATTAGGATACTGGAACCGATCACTATATTCTTGTCAGTCACTAAAAACTAACATCTCTTCCGGGAGGGTGAAAAAGAGGGGGAAAATCTATCTGTCGCTGTCTGTATCTGTAAAGAGTAACGCTGTGAGTGAGCAAAGCAAAATGTCGCTTAGTGTACAAGTATCATGGTTCGATACCACCAACCGGGTATCGGATGGTATCTCCCCATCCAAGCCATACGCCATAAACATGGAAGTCCCTCTAAGGTTCCTTTATGGTCATATTCCATATATTCTAAGTTGCCATGGTAAAAACAAGCAAAAGAAGAGATATACACCGTCTCAGTAAACAAATGGGGGCATAGGATGGTAATATATCGAGCACCAAGATGTGTTCAGCTTAGGCGGGTACATCTTCGGATGTTCGACGATAGTAAACTTCGTTAACATGAGACAGGTGCTGACGCTGTAGATAAAACGTAGAATAATTGCCACCAATAATACAGCCCAGAACGCTAGGATCCGAATGATCGGTAGAATTGGCCATTTCAGCCATACGGCGTTGGAGGCTGTTGTAAGCATCGGAAAAGCATCGGCGAATCATTGGCGTATTTGAGGAACCACCGGCGATATCATTATCTTCTCTATTGGGGTCCATGATAGCAAACTTCTCTCGTTGGCCACCCTTGTAGCTCAAATTCATCTTGCTCTAGTTTAAATTAGCGGAGGTAAAAGGCTGTTTATTTGTAATCACGTACCTTGCTGATATATCCTGGGGGGTTTAAACTGATTGCAGTGGTGGTGGCATTGAATTGGTTTCCGTACAGGTCCAGAAAATCCATCAAGAGGTCACCCAGATGATGCTCTGGTACCATTGACCTGCTTTGTATTTGTGGCATAAGCTGGAGGAGACTTACGACTAGACAAGTAATAGAAAACCCGCCAATACCGCCATTTACTGGCTCGTTGAGGCCCCTCATTGAAAGAAGATGCTTGATCAGAGTAACGAGGATAGGCATCGCAGGATAGGTGGTCGCCCAGTCTCTAAAGGTCTTGTTTGCGACCAAGCCTGTGTCATTCTCAAACGAGATATCAACCTTCAAACCAGTTATTCTATCAACATACTTGACAAGAGGAACCTTAGCACCTAGAATGACCTCGGTAGACCCAGCAAGCGGAATTTTCTTCTGTACCAAAAAATCCTTGAACTTCCACAGAGCCCTTTTGTTGTCGTATCGTCCATAGCCACCATCCATATATTGCTTTGACACACAAACAAGGTCCATGTCGGCTGTTGGGAGATAGAGTCTGGCGGGAAATGAGCCAAAGGGATAAATTTCTGCGTTAGCGTCGTAGGATAGGACATCATTTCTCAGATTATTAATAAGGTCTTCTCGGACGAGCTGCTCAAATTTCCGAGGCTTTACAAAATGATAGAAATCCATGATCTCTCTATGAAGCCTGAAACGGGTTAGCCATGACTTAATTGGGAGAAGACGCTAGGTGACTTACCAATTTCCCATGGTAGCAGAATCTTCGTGACCGACGGATATCCATGGCGTGGGTGGAACTCCAGGCTTGGGTTTCCAGACACTCTTGATAACATGACTGGTAGGCGGGGGCTTCTTTCCGAACGTAGGTTCGTGGATGTTTGGGGGAGGTTTGAGCTGATCACGGACGTTGCGCTTCCTACTGCCTAAGGATGGATCCGAAGTTGAGATGATGGGTGTATCTTTACTCTTACCAGAGTTTTTGGATGGACCTTCGGTACTCAACATAGATCCTCGTGGTTGATTTGATTGAGTTGCGCTAAAGTGAGGTCCAGCTTGTCCATTGGTGGATGGCATAATTTCGTGCATACTACCTTCAGATCCTCTCACAGCATGTTCTTGGTAAGATACCGGGCTTCCTGAACGAGTAGGATATGTCACAGCACCTGACCGATAGCCTTTTGCAGGGCCTAAAGGAATGTTTTGAGAGGATCTTTCACGAACACCATTGAGAGTTCCACCAAACTTGAAGGGTGGTAGTTGTGCTGGCTTGTTGGTAGGGGGTTTATCTGTAAATTGATCATCTTCAAGATCGTCAAAAGAAATGAAATCATCAGTGGCAGCTTCAGTCTTGGTGGAATGCTCGGTGGAAACAGCGACTCGTGCCTTCCTGATCAACTTGACCATGTCCTTTTTCTTCCTGCTGGCATCGTCCACGGGAGGAAGGACCGTATAGGGATCTGGATTTGACCAACGAGGAACACTGTCTCCATCAGCAGCCTTAAGATTGACCGAAGCGAGCTTCTTCTTGGGCTGTTTAGTGGTTGTATCTTCATCCTCACTTCCAGTATCCATAGCAGCATCATCGCTGTCTGAAACATCGTCGACTGGAATATAGTGCATTGCGCCATCGTCCATACCAGGCATTAGCTCTGGCGTGGGCTCGCGGTTGGTTCTCAAAAACTCGCGGTCAGATGCACCTTTCTGCCCACCACGACCACGGTATCCACCTCGCATACCACGAGAGCCCCCGCCATTATCATTTCGCCCACGACCACTACGTCTCTGTTTCTTGTCCTGGCGCTCACGAGCAGCCTCTCGCTCTTGGTTTGGGAGCGGGGAGCGCGGCCGGTAGGTGTCTGCACGCGAGTAGTCGATGCCGGCAGGCGCTTCTTGTCTGAAGTCGAAGGCTCCAGGCCTATCATAATTGTAAGATGGGGGATTTTGGCTCCAAGTAGGACGGTACGAGTCGCCGGGAGGAGGTGAACGACGTGTGCCTGGTGCGTAATTGCCACGGGGAGGAGATCTGTCGTAAGAGGGTTGCTGTGCAGCACCGCGAAAGCGATACATAGGTCCGGGTGGTGGAGGAGGAGGGTAGCTGTTGTAGCGGTCGCCTTGCTGAGGACGATACGAATCGCCGCTGTATGTGCCAGGGGGACCTTGAGGTCGCGGGGGAATTCCAGGGGGAAGGGGAGGTAGTCGCGACATTGTGTTGTTGGATGGTTGGATTGTGTTTGTGGGAGGGGAGGCTGCCTTCGTCTTGGTCTTGGTTTTGGAGGATGCTTGGTCTTGAACCTGCTCGCTTAACATAAATTTGACGGGAGCTGAACCAGATGAAGATGCCGTCACGTTACCAAAGCCGCGCAATGCGGAGAGTGTTGCTGTGTGGGTCGGCCTGTTGATGTGAAGGAGTGTTAGGCCTCGTTGTGTCGTCCGGGATAGATACCTTATCATCAGGGCGGGATGCTCTGATGACTGCCGGGTTGTGGATAGAGGCGGAAAGGGCGATGGGCGACGACAGCCTTCAAAATATCGTTTGCAGGAGTTTCCGCTCTCGCGATGGCGCGGGCCCGCTCCGGAGCGCAAAGACTCCTCCCCTCCGACGAGGCTACGGGCGGGGCCAGGCAAGGCTGAGGATCTGCAAGGCGACATGTGATTGCGTCTTGGACCGAGGATCGCCTGCATCTGCTTGTTCCATGAACCCAACTCCTCCAACGTCAGCACGGGATCTGGACTACCGTCGATGAACCGCCTTTGTGCTCTTTGTATCTTTGAACCGTAGTCTGAGCTGCAGCCATCCCCTCCATGATATTACGTTGTGCACCTTCAGCTCCCAGTGTCCGGCGGCCTGTTTAACCCTAGTCGGGAATGACGCAGTTAGCCAGCAGCTGTGATCTCCGATGGCTGCGTTTGTATAACTTCCCCAGAAACCTTAATTCTCTAATTCATGGCTGATGCGAGGTGTAGGAAACCCCTTGGATGATGTCTTCCTCCCCGACAACATTACGGAAAGAAGAAGATGGATCTGCAATATCCAACGATCCAAACCCCCCAACCATTGCCTCCTTCTCCCCAGTGACGCTATCCCATGGCACCTCAATCAACAAACAACGATCCACGATTCTTGTGCACCAGAAGTCACCATTATTGATAGCGACGCCTCCACAGATTACACGAGCGTTGGCATATTCGCATCCCTTTCTCTTACCTCTCAATAAGTTTGTCGGATTATTGACATGGACGAGTGGGGATCCCTGGGAGAGCTTCTTGCTTGTGGCTAGTTTCTGGGCCATAGTGCTATATGGAGATGCGATAATGCGATACGCAGGGCCACTTGTGATCGTTATGGGATTAATATTAGGGATGTATTCCCGAAAATACTCGCCGCTATCATCACAAAGCATTACGGGAGAACAAACAAAAGGCCACAAGAGGATGGAATCAGAGGCTACAAAAGTTCGACACCAGAAGACCCTGGATGAAATCGTGGAAACTTTAAAGATTTTTACATCTCGATGTAATGTTCTCTTAGATCCTCTTCTCGAACTTACCGACTTTCTTTCAACGCAGCGAACCGCCACTTCTGCCACTACCAAGCCGGCTCTTACAACCCTTTTCATCCGAATACTTCTTGTAACCCCTCTTTGGATTCTCTTAACCTTACGACCTTTCCAATTGATTACAACAAAAAGGGTTGTACTTGTATCAGGAACTATCTTCTTTACTTGGCACTCTCGTCCCAACAAAGTTGCCCGCGCCATCCTCTGGCGGTCTGCCCTTATTCGTCGAACATGTGCAGTAGTAACAGGCCTTCACTTCACTGACATAACACATCCTCTCCCTCCGTCAGACAAACCAGAACTCCCTCCTCAGAAATCAGTATTCCCCGAGCCCGTATCTTTAGCAGCATCAGCTGCTGCAAAGCGTCGACCAGAAACTCCTGGAGTGAGATTTACATTCATCCTCTATGAGAACCAGCGGCGCTGGGTAGGATTAGGGTGGACTACTTCATTGTTCGCGTATGAAAGAGCTCCATGGACGGATGAACATCTCAACCCAGCCCCGATAAAAGAAGAGTTTGAACTCCCAGATGTAGAAGGAGGGCAAGCACGGTGGAGATGGGTCAAAGGAAGTCAATGGCTTGTAGAAGGAGCTGCCGAAACTGAAGAAGGAGGAATAAGGCAAAAAGAGGGTTCTGATGGAGGACAGGGTTGGATTTATTATGACAATAAAGTAAGTTTACTCCTCCCCTTTGGTTTCTCTAAACAATATTTGCTCACTCAATCTCTTAGTGGCAAAACGGACGCCGTGGTCTAGATGGATGGGGCCGCTACACCCGTCGTAGAAAATGGTATCGAGACGCCGAACTGGTCGAATCATCCCCTAGCTCAGAGTCTACCCCATCCCAATCACCTTCCCGAGCAAATACACCTGATGATTCTAAAACCCCCACATCACTCTCTACCATCCTCACACCTCCCGATATCGCTCCTCCAGAATATACCGAAACAGCAAGTTTAAAAGGTAGTGTTAACAGTAATACGAGAGGAAGTATGAAAGAAACTGATGAAATTAGTTTGAAGGGTAGTATTGGAAGTAGTAGACGGAAAAAAGGGTTGGTTGGGAAGGGTAGCAGGAGTTCTAGTTTGAGTTTTGGGGGGAGTTCGTATGGTGGGTCGGGAAGAGAGGAGGATGAAGTGTCCACGCCGGGTTTAAGGGGGAGGGAAAGTGATTGGGGGATTGGTGATGATATTAGGATGGGGTTGGAGTAAGTGCGGCGTACTTTTGAATGTTATTGTTTAAGAGATCGGATGGAATGGGAATGGGTACTTGGAGGAAACTGGCAAGGACACGGAAATAACGAGTTTGGGGTTAGAAAGGAGTTTTAGGCTGTGCAATTTATTAGTGGGACAAGGAGCTCAGAGTATTCTTGTATGAGGGGCTCTACCCTGACACTGGCATCAATTTGAAGATTAATGTATTTTGCTTAAAATTACCAATTCTTTACTTCATCCTCATACACTGATGAGCTAACTATTTATTGAAATGTGACGTTTTAAATGTTTTGTGTATTCAATAACTGTGTCACTAGCCTTCGATACCATTCATTATCTACCTTTCCTTAAACGCCTCTAAAGGTGCCTCCATCCATACAGTACAGTACATTTTCCTGCCTATTCCTCTTCCCTCTCCAATTTCATTCCACTCAAACACTAAACCCTTGAACCTTCCCTAAACAAATCAAGCACCCGCAACCTTCCCCGCAACCAACTTCGCCCCCCTACTCGAAAAAATCCCCATAATCCCAAACCCAAAGTAAAACAAAGCCAATGGATATGCCACCAAAAACCTCATTCCCCTCATCCTCCCCACCACACAAAACATCCCAGAACTACTATATGTACACCAACATATGGCCAGAGAAGTTATAATATATCCTAGCATTCCGTTCATTGGCACTAAAACGCCTATTGCACTTGATAACACAAGTGGTAATAGACAGTAGCCTAGAACTGAGGCTGAGCGGGGGAATGTTAGGGTTGAAGATAGATGGGATGGTTGGGATGGGTTTGGAGAGGGGTCGGAGGAGGGGTCTGTTGGTGGGGACATTAGGGAAAGAATTGTGTGGAGGGAGACGGAACCGAGGAGGGCGAGACCGTATATGTATCCGAAATGTACTTTTCCGCTGAAGAGGAGGAAGGTTCCGAATAAGAGAAAGAAGAGGATTGGACCGGCGAGGTCGGAGTCGTCCATTATGTGTTGATCGATGTGTGCGAGGGGATTGAGAACTGCTAACGTCTATTTTTGAAAGTTGTCAGCCTGATGGACTTTGGCAATACTTATAGATACTTGGGCTTGGGTTCGGAGAGTTTTGGTAGGGAATATGTACCTTCGTCTGTATATGATCAAAATTTACACCTAATTCCTCTAGTAGAGGAGGCTCTCCATCATATCCCTCTGTCCCGAATGCAGCCAGCCATCCTGTCCTCAAACCACCCTGTTCACCCATCCTCCCACTTACTCCTGGCGGAGCCCCAAATCCACTATTAAATCCCGGCGCACCATAACCCGGACTCGAACCTGGAACTCCATACCCATATGCTGCTTGAGAAGGAGTTGCATGTCCAGATACTGGATTGGGTGTATAGGATGATGGATAGAATTGTAGGTTTTGCGCTGAGGATCCGCCGTAGGCTGGTTGCTGATTGGGTGGTTGTTGAAAATATTGTGACATTTTGAAAGTTTGGGTTGGCGGGTGGAGAAAAGGTAATGACTGTTATTTCGAAGAGGAGAAGAAGTGTACTTGTTGTGATGTTGAGAGGTGTTCTAAGCTTGCCTTGGAGAGCTCGACGTGTTGCTTTCAGCAATAATTGCGGTCATGGTTGCTGTGGGTGACCTGACCATTTTTCGCGGTGCGGAATTGTCCGACTTGGAAAAAGTTGGGGGGGGAATTATGCCTCAATTTGAAGGTCACTCTTTAATACAAACAGAGAAATCAAGACTCGCAAAGAAGGTTTGGTTATTACTATACCTCACTATGGTAGGCGATGCTATTCCAATCCCTCTCAATTCTTGAAGAAGGCCCCAGAATTCTCAATGGCCGCCAGCTAACCTTAGCAGGCGCATCGAATAATAACCCAAGTCGTCATAACTGGAGGTCGAGTCGTAGGACGTGCCTTTGCAGAGGCATACAAGCAAGCCTCCGCATCCTCCCAATATGCGAAAGCCCAAGCGAAAAACAATCCCGGACAAGCAAGCACTTTTGCCTCTCACGGTCTCAGTCTCGAAGAAGCATGTAAGATCCTAAATGTCAAGCCACCACAAGAAGGGAAGGCCAACATGGAGGATGTAATGGAACGGTTTAAGAAGCTATTCGATGTCAACGATCCAAAGAAAGGAGGGAGTTTTTATCTACAAAGTAAAATTTTGAGGGCGAGAGAGAGGATAGAAGCAGAGGTTAGGATGAAAGCCGAGATCACCCAAAGGGAGGAGGAGCTGAGAGCTGGGTGGAAACCAAAGGTTTACAAGGACAGGTAGCGGGTCAATATGGGAATTGGAGTGCTGGGTTGGGAATGCCAGAAAAAACATCGGTGGAGTATCGGGTTGGAGAGGAAAGAAGTTGGTGGCAACTATCCCGATGGTAGCACAGGCGAAAATCTTCCCTCTGTTTTTCAACATAGCCAGGCGTTTTTGGAATGTAATATATTTGGGGTGGGGTCGGTATTGCATGGGCTGGAGGGACGTCCATTTGGGCTATATGATGAACGAGTTTTAAATGTAGAATTCGATACACATAAAGAAACCGAGGCCAACGTTGCAGAAGTCTAGGAACAAGTATGCATATACTCTAGATGCAGGAATGTCCCCCTTTCGGTCAATTTGGAGTAGGAGATCGAACCATGAGGGATTTCTATAGGTATGGTCCTCTATTACTCTCGGGATGATAACCCTAGAAGACAGTTCTGAGCCTTTCTTTGAATAAGGAAGATTCTAATTAAAAGTAGCTTTAAACCGAGAAGTGATTAGGCCCAAGAAGTAGTATGACAACACAAAGGTTTTTGAATTAATAACTCAACTATGAAGTCAGTTAAGCAGCAGCATATCCACCGCCAACATGAATAGCTGCCACAGTAATAAAACTCACTCAACCACTCAACAAGAAAGACGCCGTATATACCACTTCTTCAGTGTTTCTCTACCCATCGGCGCTCTGCCTATTGATTGCCCCCCCTAAATTTGTCAGTATATCTCCCTGAAGCACGAGAATTTAACACAAGAGACATACAAATTCTATACCTAGACAATACTACATTATCACATTTCAATAAACCCAGGATAAATATAGTGTATCCGAATTCGATCTGTCCCATAACTAAGAGCATCTGCTTTACTTAAGCTCAGAATACTATGTTTAGCTATAACATAGCGATTCATCTCTTCAAGTGCTTTGCGACTACAAAAAGAGCCGACATTCACGATACTTCCTCTAGTTTTGAAGGGAAGCCTAGTACTACTCTTGCCTAAATGATTCTTCAAAATTCGTTTGCAAACTCAAAACTAACCCGTTCATAAGATCGAGGGAAACCAGGGAAATTGAAGAGATGCAAGTATAGAGAAAGCACATGCCAAAGGCTCCTCTCCTCCTGCCTCATAAACTGTCTAATCTCCGTCATCTCACACAACCAAACCCCCCTCAAATTTAACTCCAAAACATCGTCTAACCGCTTCACATTCATTTCATGAATCCTATCCCTCTTCTCACTTATCCCGAGAACATAAAAACATACATTTTCCTCCCAAATCTCCTACTCTTTCTTTGACAGCTTCTTCGACGTCCTCTTCTTTAGTACAATTTATTCCTAAAGCGAAGATCTCTAGGTTTTTAGAAGTTGGTAGGGATTGGAGTGTTAAAGAGGCTTGGGAGAGGGGTGATTGCGGGAGATCGATCAGAGAGATCTTTGTTATGCCGTTGAGGATACGGGTCTTAGCTGTGGCGAGACCGGATGCCGCACTTATTTTTGAAAATTTTGTTAGAAAGTTGTCGATAGAGTGTGAGGAAATATGTGGGAAGGTACCTGTGGTGAAAGCCACCCTGATGAGTTAGGTGAGTAGCACTAACGTTTCTGGTCGGAAAGATGCCATTTTTTGAGACATAGAGGTAAAAATTCTTAATGCAGTATGATTTATTGTTTTATTTCCAAGTATTAATAGGTGAATTAAATAATAGAGGTGGCTGATGGGGTTGAGATTGTATATGATCCCGTCCGAGGTGAAATCCCACGGTAATCTATATCCGAATCCAAGATTTGATATACAACACTTCAACTCTTCAAGACTTCCAACAGCTGTATGATATTTTACTTTCTTACCGTATTTCTTTTTGGGAATTCGTAGTCTGTTTGTGAACTCTATTGAGCCACACTTCTAGTACCAAGTAATCTTAGATAAGCTTTTCTTTTCGATCTTAGTACAGTTGAACTTAGGGTTGCTGAAGCAGGCGCCTTCTAGAGTAGACTTTAGTTAGGAATGATTGAAATCTGTTTTGGAAAGCCGCCATTATGCAAAATCTACACATATATTTGTAAGTTAATATACATATAGGTTAAACTTCTAAAATACCTAAAATAGGGTAGTTAATAACCCTCACATATATCCCGGAGGTCACTCTGACAACGAGAGATTTAGTATTAGGGCTTGCGGATTAAAATTGTGATTGTGAACATCTGGCTTATATTAACTTTAAGTTCGGATGAAAAGTCACAACTCCATAATATGGTTACTACCCTAACAGTGCATTCTCACCAAAAATGGAGCAAGCCTCCACTAAGAGGAACATAATTAAATCACATCAAGCCAAATAATGCCCGTGAAGGTGGCTTTATTGTGCTGCTATTGTGTATTATAGCTCTTCAAGGTTATTCCCCTTGCTGGCATACTCCGTTCACTCTGTATAAATAGAAAGCAAAATGAACAACCCTAGCTTTAAGAAATCAATGGAAACCACTGGAGACTACAGGAAAGTGTCATAGTGGCTCGATCATCGGAACCAGATTCGCCGTAATCCTTCAGGGTAGCGCTTTACTCCCTCAGGCGGTTGAGTCAGCAGCCTCTTTTTCGGCGTTCACCTGGGCTGAATTGGCCCCTGCTTTTCCCTGAACGACCTGTTCCGCCTGATCCCCTGGCACCAGACCCCTGCCGACAGGTGCAGGTTCTTGTTGTTGCTTCAAGTATCCCCAAGATTCTCCATCGTCATTATCTTCTTCTTATTCTTCTTATCCGCTAAATTGCGGGCTTCCGTCGGAATATGAGTCGTAATCAGAGTCATCAGGAAGCCTTGGATCATCAACTTCAGGATAATATGGCCTGGCTAGCCGCGCTATCTTCCAGTTGGCAATCTCCAGCATCCACCTTTCACTCCCTCGATTCCGAATCGGTTGTCCTCTGAAAACCTCGTTGATGATTTTTATCGCCTTTCCCATAAGACGATATCGTCTAGCTTCTTGTTCTGAGATTCGTATTTCCAAAAGTTCCGTTAGTTCCACGGCATTTCGTCCCCATACTTGAACTTGCTCCGCATAATTAATATCCACTTGCTGGCCATTTTCCATTCTTTTCCTTAAATCATCCAGTTCGTATTTCCAATCATTGATGTCTTCTTCCTCCTCAGCCTTCTGTCCCTTGTGTTTTCGGATAATCATGTTGATGTTGAGGAGTTTGTTGAAGTATTTTACTAGAGTGTCTGGTAGAATCATCGCATAATAGGGCCTTCCTCGAATTGTCAACTGGATGAGATCTTGAGGAGTTCCGTTCCAGACAAGTGGGGGAGAGTAAGGGCCAATTCTCGCTGCCTTGAGAGTACAGTCAGGAGATCCTGGAGGATCCGTGAATCTGCCTGGAGACTGTAGTAGAGAACTTTTAGTAGAGCGGCCATAAGAGCTCTTGGTTTGGGAGTATGCTTTTCGATATGGTGTAGGCTGGGATAATTCTGTGGCTTTGGGCGTTTGGCTGGAGGTGGTGCAGGGGATTGCGAAGGAACAATTCCCGCTGAAGATATCTTGGGATCGACCTCGGAGAAGGTGGTATTTAGAGGACGAACGAGAACATTCTCTAAAAGTTTAGTGTTACTAGCCTTATTAATTTGCCGTAATAACATAAGAATAGTTTTCTGCTGCTCTTTGATCAATTGCGCTTGTGCAATAATCGTATCCTGTAGATCCTGTAGATGACTGCAGCGTGTCATGTACCAACATGAATGTCGAGTAGCTTGCGCGTCTTGCTCTGTTCCTTCCTTCGTTGATGGTCCTGTTATTGGTCCCCCTCGCCCCCAAATCTTAGCCCATATACTCGTCATTTTGTGTATGTTAAGTTGGTTGTTTGTTAGAGCTTTCTGGTATGTTTGTTCTTTTGTATCGTAGCTTTGGATTGGTTCACTTTAATTTTCTATTATGTCTGTGAATGAAGAGATGAATTCGGGATTTTTGCGATTTAGATATTCACTTCACCTGCAGTGACGAAACTAATCGAACGAAGGAAACCGATTTTCTTTCATTAATCCCCGAGATGGCTGGTTGAAATTTGATAAATAAATTAACCAAAAAAGCAGCTCAAAAGACCAAAGCACTTGTTGTCGAACCCAGGAACAGCTTAAATTAGTTTGTTTTTAATCTTGCATTTTACTAAAAATGGAAGCTCACAAGTCCTAAGATTTCATTCACCAAATGTCAAATGTCCCCTGGGCTTGGGCTCCAGATGTAGTTATATAATTTAGGCCAACCCCACTTTAAAGAAGTATATAAGGGCAACTATTTAGTTAATTTACTACCTATAAAAGGAATTCTATATATAATCTAGTACTTGGTAGCCTTACTCTTATTAGTAATATATACTTTTAACTATCTAAGTATACTTTTATTAAGTTTAATTAAGTATTCTCTAATAACTTTAAGCTATATTTAATAGAGAGCTAATTTTAAGAATAATTATTAGAATTTTAATTCCTATGTTATATATAAGTAAGTATATATTATATTATTTTTAGAAGAAAGGATTATATAAGATCTATTAAGGAAAAGATTTTAATATAGCTATATATTACGATTTATATAATTAGAGGACCTTAGGATTAATTAAATAACAATAGGACAATCCTTTCGTCCGGTGAGACATAGTCCACGCTAAGCGCCCCTTGGGAACCCCCTATTCTATTTTAAGGAAGTATAAGCCTTTACCTAAACCCCTTAGTAGACTAACTACTTTTACTATTCTAGGAATAGTCCTAGCAGTCGGTTTAACTATTATATCTATACAGTCCCGGACTATATACGGTCAGGTCTTTTAAACGGTCCCTAAAAAACCCTACGGTTCGGTCCGGCGGCTAGTCTAGGTATTAGTAAGAAAGGGTTTTAAAAGTAAATCTTACTTAAATCGACTAATAAAAGAAGTAGTAGTAAAGAGAAGGCGGCTAAAATAATTAAATAAGAATTTAATTATCTCACTAGTATTAAATCTATCTTAAATTTTAGCTCTTTTAGCTTCTAAGAGCCCTTTTTAAGGAGATTTATATACTTTACCTAGTTTTTAAAGACTAGAAGAGAATTAAATAAAAGAAAAAAAATGCTAGGGTATATATAGTAGGGATATGCTATTGTTGACCATGGTGTTGTAGCCCATATCCGATCCGATGTTTCTAGCAATTAGCAAGCGTTCCGGTTCCTTCTCTCTTACAAACCTCTTACATCCTGAAACAATATGGCTTGCTCCGGTCCGGTACCTGGTCAATATGCGGGTGTAGGCTCTTGCCACCATCGGATGTAGAGTAGATTCCTAGTATTTATAGTGAGGTTTGCCCCTTATGAGCTCCTCAAATCATCGTTTAGTCCATTTCTGACCAATCAAAGACCTGCAAGACCAACAGCTATTAATCGGCTAGTCCTAAACAGCCTAGTTCGCCACGCACAGGCCCTATCGCCGCTTGTACATTGTAATAGGGATGGTACATTGTTTCTATATGTAGCGTCATGAGCTTTATCTTTATCTTCCATGGAAGCCTTAAACTTTAGTAAAGACCCTGATATCGAGGGAACTTAACAAAGCTCCTTGTCAGATTAAGGAGTGCTTCCTTGTCTTTCATGGATAACATTATATAAACGCAACCCTTCCAGAATCATAAACTTAAATTGCTAAGATAATTTTTTAGTTTCGTGCAAATATTACCTCGTTTAGAAAATGGCAGAACGTGATAGATCGTACAATTCTCAACCACCAGCGTTTTCCAAAGCAGCAGGAGTTTATTTACCCCCACATCACCCAAGTAGAAGGCCCAGTGTGGTCAATACTTCCTATCAAGAACAGATCCAGAGTAATATAGAACCTAATATTTCTACGAATGTTGCAGACATTTTCAATCGACCTTGGAGGTTAAGGGAGCCGGGAAATTCTGCCCCTACGACTCTAGATGGTAGCACAGTCAAGGGCTCTGTCCCGCCGCGAGATAGCAAAGTGTACCCACAACGACTCCCTCGGCGCGATTTCTTTCCTGGGCTTATCGTCAGCACAATATACCACAAACATGATACGGCTCCACCTGCCGTCAATCAAGAAGAAGACATCTCTCAAACACTTACTAATATTGGCTCTTGGGTTTACAGTAAGAAAAGATATATGATCGTCCTCGAGAAATATAGATACCACTATGTTGCAGTTCCCATTTTTACGCACAAAGGCAAAGGAGTTGGAGGAAAGTTAAATAGAGATGAATTTATAGGTGTCCGTGACTCAAAGCAGGAGAATCCACCAGCATCGGAAGGTGGAGATGCTAATATCCTAGCGGAACGGAGGGGGGAATTCACAAACTGCAGAACACCCGGAGAGCAACACTGTTTGCACGAGAAGCCGCATGCACACTTTACATGCCCTGTATCAATTGAGTACAAAGTTGAGTGCATTCCCGAAATGTGCATACTGAGTCCAAATGACTTTGCTCGTCTTCTGAGAGCGTATTACGCGAGATCAGTTTATAATCCTAATCGTCCGGAGGATATCGAATACGACAACGACGACGACGACGATGATGATGCTTTTACTGTTCGTAGGGTGCCGAAGTCCACCGGGGGGGGCATGGTTAGGAAAGGGGGAGGTAAGACTATGGCGGATTCGAACCGGGGGGGAGTAACACCATCAGTACGTTCAAGCCTATCAGTACGTCTATTTCCACCATCAGTGCGTTTACCACCAGCTAGGCAACCAGCGAGGAACCCACAGGGCCAGCAAGGTGAAGGACGAGCGCCTACAGAGAGACGCTTCAGATGGAATTGAATCTTTGTGCTATATTTTTGTGTTTATAGGTCATATATAGCTTGTTCTAGAAGTTTGGGGTGCAAGAGAGAATCTAGGTAATATCTCAACGGCACTAAAAGCCTTAAAGAGTTGCCTTTGTTTCCCTAAGGCTTCAAGTGCTTGCTTGAGCTACCGTAAGAACATCTAGATATGCATTCCTCTTATTAGAGATTTATTTTCAACCCTTTGACACAAGATACATTAAATACTTGGGCATATTTTACACGCTCGAAAAAGCAACTCGCGTGCTAAGTTGGTGTGATTTGTTATCATCATTTGGGAGAGTTCTCCCACCACTTCGTTGACTGGCTTATTTACCTCGCAAAATACTTTACGAAGCGCTAGGTATTTGTGAAGCGGGTTAAAAAAATTGTGAAGTAACTCATCAACCTATGAATTAAATTATGATTGTGTTAGTCTTAGAGGCCTTAGAATCGGACTAATAATAACTAAATATATAAGACTTAATTAAGGAGCTTATAAGGAGTAAACCTCGTTATAAATACTATAAAATCTACTTTATATCTAATAGTAGTAAGAGCCTATATCTGTATATTAACTAGGTATTAGGCCGAAGTATAAAGTTATAAGGTTTCCGGATATAAGAGATTTATAAGAAAGAAGGAACTAGAAAGCTTGCTAATTAATAGAACCATCTGATCGGATATAGGCTGTAATACCATGGTCAATAGATTGTAATAGATTTTTAAAACCTCTCTTACTTAAAATTACTAAACTAACCATAGATAAGTTTTTTAAATAGATATATAAGACTTAGAGTAACATTTTCTCCTCTTTAAGCTAGTAAAATGGCGCTTAAAAGGACATATTAACGAAGCCAACTAATGAAAACCTGGAACTTCTGTTGCCTTGTATTTCGATTGAATCTTATTTATTAAAAGTTCGCTTGGGCCCCTATTGATAAGTATTTGAGAACTTTTGCAGAAAGAGCAAACACAACTGTTTGGGGGCCGAATCCTAACGTGACCAACAAGCAAAAGGATTTGATGGCACTTGTTGCTTGTACCAGCACCGAAGTCACTTTCCAACACCCCCACCACCCCTTTTAGTGACAGCAATCCCTTTCTAATGGAATTTGTATACACCTGCATGCTAGGAATAGGATGCGCCATCATCCCCTTTTTTTTGAGCCTGAATGGCGTGCATCACCTAAAGCTCAAGGGATCTATATCTGGATCTGTTGGGTGGCTTCAAAAGGCTGTGGATGCGCTCCTGTGTTGGTGTTTTGTTTTCTGGGACAGCCCAAAACCAATTGTTGCAGATGCTAAAAGTTGGGGGTTATAAAGTCAACAGCTTGAATATATCGAGTATATCAAAAGTTGGTGCTTATATCGCAGTATCATTGCTTATTTCATGTAACCATATCACCAAAGAAATACAGATTTACCCTATATCCGCGTAATAAATCTCTCATAAGATTTTTTCATCAGCTTTTGCCCCCAAATTATTCGGTATCGAGCTTCCCGTCTCTCCTTTCTCACAGCTTTCATAATCCTATATTCTTAAAGTTACTCCCTCTTTTGCAATTCTGAGCCTTCTGGATTGTTCATTTTCGAGGCGTTTTGTTGGTATTATTTCTCCTTCTGAGGAATATTGACTCAAAATCTAAATCCTATGAAGAAAGTGTGCTGCATGCCTGCCTCATAAGTCACTCTGTTTTTCTAGAACTCTATATATATGCTGTCAAATACTTTCTAAAAGCTACTGTTCTTATCGTCACAGACAGCAATTGGTACGATATATCTTCCCACTCTCGAGGCGGCAATATTGTAGGACTGACATAGTTCCACCAACTCATTCCTCACACGTGAATCACCAAAGAATTTCGAAAATGCTGCATTCAACTACAACCATTTCCTTCGGGATGACTTCTTTCTCTCACCTCGTTCCATTAATTTTTCTCAGTTCAACGATTTTCAATATTCTCACAACTGCCCTACCACTACCACAACCTATCAATCCAAACACAAAGTTTCTTAAATCTCGAACTGCAACTTACAGCTCTAACCTCAACTTCAACCTCACCCCCCGCACTTTCCATATCAAGGTAACACACACCCACGACCATGACCCAAACCCCGACCAAAACCACAACCCACTATACGAACGCTCTCTCTTCCCATCCTCCCCTATCCTCCCCCGCGGTTTCAAAGAAAAAGTACAAGCCGCGGGCAAAAAGGTCGCCGAAAAACTAACACCCAACCGCCCTGCTCCCCCTAACTCACCACCACCTCCTGCCGTCCCACCACCTAATTCTCCTCCTCCCCCTCCTGTCCCTCCAAAAGATGCGCCAGCTTCTACGCCACCACCTGGAACACCGGGGGGGAGTACGCAACGATCAAGTTCTGAATCTGGGCATTCGACTCTGAAGGATAGTCCCGCTGGGGGATTGAGTCCTATGCCTGCTGGGTCGGCTGCAAGTAGGTTTAGAGTTGCGGGACATGTGGCGAGTGTTGTTGCTAGTGGGAGTGGTAGTAGTAGTGCTAGTGGAGGTAGTGGAAGTGCAGGGGCACCAATTGTCCATAAGCCGAATAGAGATACTTTTGGTCCTCCTCCCCGTCCTGGACATTGAATAGTCTAGGAAAGAAAACTGGGAATGATACCTTGATGGAGGGTGTTATGTTAGGGAGGAAAGTTTCTAGATCGGAAAGGTGGGAAAGATGGGAATATACTTTCTTTTGGTTTTTGTTTGGAGCATGGCGTTCTGGAGTTTTTCATTTTCGTTTATTTCGTGTCTTTGGCTTACTTTCAAAAGTTTCATCATGTACTTTCACACTGTCTCTTTCTCTTTTCAAAGATAGAATATAGAATTTCCCGTCATCATAAACTCACTCTTTCCTTCCATTTATGCTTGATCTATTTATTGTTCACTGGCTATCTACATTACCTGCCATATTCTAAGGATGTGATTGTTCTTATCCGCAAAATGAAAGTGTCTAAAGGCGTTGGCTTGATTCCCATCAATTAATATATCTTGTAAGAGTGGTAATCATTGCTTACCATACACCCATATCCCCTGAAAGTAATAGTTTTAATGTTTTTGAATCGTCCTAAATAAGAGAGCGTATTTTAAATATATCAAGGGATTTTCGATGTCCTAAATCCCCTTTTTGTAAAAGGGACATTGAAACTTTTATACTTTTAGATAAGCTGTAGGGTGAGCAATGCCCACAACTCTTACACACGCTTTTCAAAAGTCTTCGGAAGACGACAAAAATGACTCACAAACCAGGAACCTACTCTACTCCAGATCCGAGAGTTCCTTATTTCTAGTTATTGAATTTAATCAGCCTTTTTGGACAGTTTTTAGAAATCATTTAAATATAATTTGAGATCCCACTTATAGCTTTGAAATAAGTGGTAGGTTAAAGAAATATTATTTAGCCGAATTTGAATCGTGATCGAAATCTTTATTGTGTAGGTTGTTATCTAAGGGTGGTCTGGGGTTTGAAGGCTTTGTCGTTTCTCTCTTTTGTTCTGGGGAGTGAGTGTGGTTTTTGTATTACTTTTCGGTTTCCCTTTCTGATGGTGTTAGGTATTAGAGTAAATTTGGAGGGCACTTGTTTGAATGGAGTGTATAGAAGTCAAGATACATCTCTGGGATGTCTGGTTAGATGGACAGAGAGTTATCTTACCTACTAGGCTCGGACCTTGGGGGAAGGAGGGTTACGTTAGAGTCTAAAGCAGGGGATGAATTGCCTGAATATCTCATTTCAATTTCTCTAATGACAACATACATACGTACTGAGACCGTAACCTATCCAATAACAGTCGAAACCAAGTTCCCATCAAACATCTCCACACATCACTCCCCCCGACTTAAATTCGGCTCAGTAAACTACACCACATCAGTATATCCCAACAAAAGACCTCATCACAACAAACCCAATAAAAAGGACCAAAAATCTCAAAGTAATTTTTTTTGAAGTCCAGCTCTTCAATTCTGAATCGGATAACGAACAAAACTCACTCTCTCAGCCTCACAGCTCAACTCCTCAAAAGCATCTAAAACATCAAATCCCATACCCAGCAGAACATCTCTTTCCTCCTCCATAACCCAATTCAGCACCGCCGCAGCACATCCCCCAACTTTATTCTGCCGGATACCTAAGAGTGCGAGTCCTTTTAGGACGACATCGGCTTGCGGACTACTGGGAACGACAGGTGCGATAATGCCACCGATACCTTCGCCTCGTAGCAGAGGTATAAAGCTACTTAGTTGACTGTCGGGACGAGTGATGATTACAGTTCCAACTAGAGAGCCATCAACGGGAGATTTGGCGCGGACAATACCACATGATTTTGCATTTTCGTCTGATAGGGCGAGGGTGTAGAGGGCTAGGATTTCGGGTGAGGCATATTGAGTTACATGGTCGATGACTGTAGATGCATTTGATAATCCATGGATAAGATCGAATGAGAAGGATAGTCTTTGAATAGATTGTAAAAGTCCTTCGGGTGTTTGCCAATGTGCAAGATTTCGAACTGTTAAAGTGTAAAGTAACCGTGGGGAAGAGATATCCCATCCATTTGCTGCAAACCATCTTTTCAATCCTTCTCCCATGGTAAGATCGGACATTGGTATTCCAGGGAATATGCTTGGGAGCGAGGAACCAAGTTGTAGCGTTTTGATTGTTGGGCGGGAAAGCAGACCTCGGACCGCGCGCTGGTGAAGGGAATGGCCGATTGAGTGGTTTCGTTTAGAGGGGTCAACGAATATGGCGGATATTACGCCGAGTTGGGAGGAAGGATAGAAGAAAGTAGCGCAGAAACCGAAGAGGGCTTTTGTGCTAGAGTTACGGACGACGTAGTGAGCTTCCTCGATAGCTTCGCCACAGTCTTCGGCGGTGGGCTTTGAAACGATCAGCAGTAAACCCCAAAACAAACAATGTGTACTTACCATTTCGAAAGAAGCTGCTGTAGCACCAGCTAATCTTGTTGGTGTCCCTGGTGGGGAGGTCTTCTCTACTGTGTTGATAAGAGCTTCGAGGCCAGAATGATCTCGTTCTCTCGACCAATTCTCTACAAGCCAATGTTGCCTTGACTTTTGGACCTTTCTACTTTTTCGGAAAGTTCCTGGAAGTGTCCCTTGAGGAACAAACTCACCGAATAAGGCCCTCACCAAAGCACTCATAGCAGTCTCCGTAAAGTCGAACGTGCATACATATGTGCCGATCGACTTGTCCATTGCAAAGTCATATGGCGAGCTGACTGATACCACAATCAAAGACTTCCGTTTGCCACCTGCACTGAGCATAGAGCACATCATTGCGACATGCTTGGTGAATCCATTCTGGTACAAGTTCCGATTCGCATCCGCTGTAATAATGAGTATTGCTCCCGCTCTGTTAATAAGATTTTCATGCACAGGGCGCACGCCGTTAGCTGTATATGAAGTATGGAGAAGTTTTCCATGCCTCTGCCTTGCAAGTGACCTGCCTAGTTGTCTAAAAACACCTTCGCCACTCATGACCGATGAACGACCTCCCCATTTATCATGTTCTCCAGGTTTTGTTGGCTCAGTGAGAGCCTTCGTAGCTGCAGAAGCTGGCAACGGCTTCACAAGAGGAGTTAAGAGAAGAAGTTCGTCTTCGGGATCAAGGGTATTGGATAGCGGCAGGAGGTGACTCTTGTCCCTCATAATAGTGATTGAGCTATCGTAAGCCCTGGTTGATAGAGCTAGATGTATAGGGTGGACAGTTGCCAGCAAAGAAGTACCCGCAGGATTAAGTGCTCTGTGCCAATCTGTGCATTTTGCCTTCAATTTCAGAATCCGCTTCAACGAGATCATTATACGATCTTTAGAGATCATTTCGTTCTCGATACCAAGCTTAAGCCCGGATATTGCTTCTAGCTGAACAGCGAAGTTGCGACATAGTAGAACGAGATCGCAGCCAGCTTCTACCGCCATTACTGTTCCGCCTCTGACCCCAATGTCATGGCTAAGTGCATCCATCTCAAGGCATTCTGAGATTGTGACACCAGTGAAACCCAGTTCGTTTCGTAATAACTCACCAACGACCTGGTCACTCAAACAGGCATGCATGACATTCATAGCTACACAATTAGCAGTTTTCTCCTCAGAGAAGATATATACATACTTGCATTGGCCATAGCACACCCACCAACCATCATTGCATCAAGACCTTCTCGGATAGCATTTCGAAACGGTATCAACGCACTCAAACTCAATTGCTCGATGGTCTCTGTGATAATGGGCATGTCTAATGAAGATCCCAGGAAATCTAGAGTTCCATATGATGGAAAGTGTTTACCACAAGTCACGATTCCGGCATCTTTATAGCCATTCATAGCTGCAATACCATATTGCGATACTTCCTGGGCATCGTCTCCTGTCGCTCTAACCCCTAAAGGTTGATATCGAGCATTGGTTAAAACGTCTAAGACTGGGCCCATAATCATGTTAACCCCAACAGCGGAAACTTCTTTTGCTGTGGCATTTGCAATGTCGTAGGCCAATTCTGGAGACCCTGCAGCCGCAATACCCATGGCGCTAGGGAATTGACATATGTATTCCTCATCGAAAAGACTATTAACACCGCCATTTTCTTGATCTACTGCAATAAGCAATGGGACAGGGTGGCCAGCTTGGTGGGCTATAGTTTGAAGCTCCTGTACAAGTTTCGCTGTCTGTTCGGCAGCTGTGAAGGTTAGTGCTTGTTGACGAAAGACAAATTAGGAATAAGTGCAACACTACGAAATGAAAACATGGTGAGGCAATATGACAGTCCTGATACTCGAAGGCGAACAATTTTCAGGTTTCAACGATTTCTAAGATAAGGTTTCTTTAAATTAGAGAGCTTTAATTGTAGTGACAACTTTGCCAACTACCGTCTCTTGCTGGGATTTAATGGAGAAGAAAGTACTTTTCAAATTCTTCGTCGTCAACAAAATCGCCCCCAAATGGTGATCCTCGATCAGGGTTCGAATTTGAGGCGTTACTTCAGTTCCCTCCCAGCCCATAAAGAAGAGCTGGCCCATCGCCCTGCCATAACGCTTAGCAAAGCCTGCTCAGGAGACTCGGGGCCCGCAACTCACCAATCGAGGTCCTGCCATAGTGGATCCAGGTCCTCAGTGTCGGCCGCCTCCATTTTGACCTTGATTTGCGCCGTTGCTGAAGCCGTCACGTTTCTGTTAACGCTCACGTTTTATGGGAGGGGTGTGTTGGAGACAACGTCGCTCGGCTTGAAGCTTGAACGTCCCATCCGAGACTCGCATAGCAATGGAATGGTGCGCTGCAACGTCTATCTCGCAGTGGCTGCGCAGTATCCATATATCGTGGATCAATGATGGGATGTTCAGCCTTGCGGGAACCACAGTGTAACGATGGCAGAGCCCAGATGTTGGAGATCCCTCAAGTTTGGTTGTGGCCCCATGGAGGTCGCCAGTCAGCCGGGAGGTCACGTGTGCACGCTGTTTCGGCCCCGTTTCTTCCCTTCCCCCATGCCACTCTGATCCTTCTCGCTTTGCAAGTCTCTATCAAGTTAACAACCACAACCTCACCTCACGACCTAGTGATCGCGAGTAGCAGACATCCAACACAATGCATTTCGTTTCCCCGCCACCCCTCTTCATTTTGCGCCATCCTCACTACGCAGTGGCTTTGCTTGCACATGCTCTGTCTCACACTAGCTAGCCCGCAAGTTCCGGGCTTTGCTCGGGCAATGAGACGTTACATTATCTATCTCTACTCCCTCCACGACGTTGTTGCCACGGCCTCAAAGTCTACATGGTCATGGACCCTCCGGACTTGGATGTTGACTGTTGAGCCTCCCACTTTTCAAGTTTTGCCCTTGCCTGTGCGGAACAGAGTCATGCTCCCACCGCAATGGCTTACTGGCTAACGAAAGTATCGAGACCTCGACGCTTGAGGAGATCTCCAAAGCAAAATTTTGGGCTCCCAGAAGTTCCATATTATTCGTAATGTAGTGCTCAAGGTATCGTAGGGCGATTCACCAGAATTTGTATCATTCAAACAAGTCAACTCTCTTTTGGTCTTTTACGTACACTTTCTTATCAGTTGGAAGATCTTATCACTTACTGCTTGCCATCATCATGCCGTCCGCCATGCCCACAACCAAAGAAGTGATAACGAAATTCACAAACTGCCGGCTAGTCAAAGGCGACTCTCTCGTCACTCAAGATCTTTGGGTTTCCTCAGCCACAGGCTGTATCTGCCACGACCAAGAAATATTCTACGGTTCCCAAGTTATCCCAGATATAACCGTCGATCTCAACAACCGCATTATATCTCCCGGTCTCATCGATGTCCAACTAAATGGCTGTTTCAGTTTCAATTTCTCGCAAATACCAGGAGAAGGAGAAGATGTGGCGAATTATGGAAAGGGTCTACGAGCAGTTTCGAAATCCCTAATCGAAACCGGCGTTACATCCTTCTGCCCAACTCTCACCTCCGAAAAAACAGAAGTCTACCACACAGTACTTCCATTTCTCGGTCCTTCGGGAGGAGATAGGAATCCATGGGTGGGTTCCGAATCTCTAGGAGCCCATTGTGAAGGCCCCTTCATCAACCCATCCAAAAATGGAATCCACAAAATCGAAAACATCATTCCCGCGCACTCATTTGCAGATCTAGAATCATCGTATGGGAAAGACAATCTATTTGGCACGGAGGCAAAATTGCCAAGTATCAAAATGATTACCGCAGCACCAGAGGTGGCAAACATGACAAAGATAATACCTCAGATTGTGGAGAAGGGCATTGTATACAGTGTTGGACATACAGAAGCAACCTATGAGCAAGCTGAAAGAGCGGTTGAATCTGGTGCAACTATGATTACACATTTATTGTACGTTCTTACCCTATCAAACTCCCAAGCCCCAACCCTAAACTAACATCTTCAAGCAACGCAATGAGACCCCTCCACCACCGCAACCCCAACGTCTTCGGAACCCTTGGTCTTCCCCCATCTATTCCCCTCCCCAGCACCTCAAATCTAATCTCCACACCTCCAACCTCCCCCGGAGCCTCCACTCCCGAATCTTCTACCAGCGGCTCCCATCATCCCCTCCATTCACACCCACACATCCACCCACCCCGTCCCTTCTTCGGCATCATAGCCGATGGAATCCATCTCCACCCCACCACAATAAGCATAGCCTACCATGCCCACCCCTCCGGCTTCATCCTCGTAACAGACGCCATGCATCTCCTCGGCCTACCAAATGGTACATATCCCTGGACCAACGGCTTACACATTACAAAAGTCAATCACCTTCTTACATTGGAAGATACGGATACTATTGCTGGTTCTTCAATCACCTTGATTGAATGTGTAAGTAATTTTATCAATTGGACTGGAGAAAGTATTGCGAAGGCTATTGGAGCGGTGACGAGGACGCCGGCTAGAATGTTAGGGCTGGAGGGGAAGAAAGGGTGTTTGGAGGGAGGAGCAGATGCGGATTTATGTGTGCTTGAGGAGGTGGAGGTTATTGGGGAAGAAGGGGAGGTTAGGAGGGAGCTGAGAGTTGATCAGGTTTGGAAGTTTGGGGTTAGGGTATGGCAGAGAAAATAAGCGTTTTTGCTTGGAGTTTGAAGAGAGCGGAGGAAAGAGGAGGATAAGAATGATGAAATGAGTTATATGATTTTATGTTAGGTTTTGTTACGCATTTCTCGGGCGTATTATTTTTATATATTTTCATTTCTCCGTTGTAGAGAACAGATATTAGGTTCAAAGAAAGAATTCAAATACAACCTCGGTATTAAACTTATATCCTAATATACCATCTTCTCCATCCTTAATCCTACAAACAAACAACCTACTAAAAGAAATTTCCAACCGGCTTAATTCAAACCTCCTTCCACTCTTAACCACCTCCAAAAACAGGTAAACATAAACCCCCAAGATCCACACCATACCACCGGCAAACCCCCCAAAAACCCTCAATTCCATCCCACCGACACCTCCCTCATCTCCATAAACCACAGCCAAACCCAAACCCCAAACCCAAAAATCCCCACACACCCACCCACTCCAAAACCAAAACAAAGCCCTAAAAACCCTTAAAAGCCCCTGAAAATAAAATAAACCAAATAATAGGCTCGGAAAAAACCCATCATATCCACTTACCTACTTCCTCATCACGCAATCCACATATACCATGCCAGATGATACCATACCTACCTTACCTTACATCCCCTACCTTCCAATCCAGACCACCTAACCAGCCAACAAACATCACCTTACATTACCAATATAATGGATCTCAAATGCAACAGCTACAGCAATAAACCTAACCATCCAATCATTCATAAATGCATCACAACGTCACCATACAAGTTGCGACAACAACCGAAACATCTATCTACCGTTAATACCTCATCTCATCAACACACTCATAAGTAACGTTAAAACCTAACCGCCATTGTCACAGCCCCTTCCTTCCTTCCTCCCACCCAAAAAATGACGAGCGGGCACATACATACTCGTAAGCATAAGAAAAGCAAACAAGGTATCTATAATATAATATAATATTCATATCATTCATTCATAAAATCTTCATTTCCTATCTTCCCTCCCTCAAAACATCACGGATATATCTCCCCCCTCCAACCTCCCCCATCCACACTCTCACCCTCCACTCCATCAAATATGAAGAGAGAAATTCACCAAAAATGCACCCACGCTAAATGCCGTCCATCCATCCATCCATCCAACCATGTCATCCCAAAAAAACGCGAAAAAAATCAAGGTATCCATCCAATCCACCTACCTAACCAACGGCCCGAAAAAAAGGATATACCCAAAATCCAAATATGCATCGTTCGTACAAATATAGGTGAGATGCTCCCATCCGCGCTTCCTCCTCATACTTGTTCTTCCTTCTTTCCTTTCCCCACTAGGCACCACCCTCCCATCCTCTCCTCCCCCCTCCGAATAGCCTTAAAAAGAGAAATTCCTTTTTTTGTTCGTCGGCCCTATTTTCCGACCAAGTACGCCGCCGAAACTAACGATATTCCTCCCTCCTCTTCGAAAATTCTCATTTCCACGCAAATATTCCTCGCGTATGTATGTATCTATAAGGTCCGGCGTCCCTATTTTACCCCCCAAAAAATCCATATTTTACAAGAAAAGTACTCGTTCATTCAATTCCGTTCTCAAGGGGAGAGAGATAGAGAATCATTAATCATCCGCCGAAAAGTATCTTTTTGTTTTGTTTCTAATCTGTTCGGCTTTGAGGTCGGGAGGAAGGGAGGTATGATGCACAACGTGGGGGCGGTAGATTGCATCGACAGGAGGCATCCTGATAATGGTTAGTTATTTCCTATGGCGGCAAGGCAGAGAACAGTAGAGGAAGGGAGAGAATAACGCATACCAATCATCCAAACTCAATGGGAAGTACTCATATAGCAAATCATCACTCTCCTTTGGGCTAGCAACTCCAATACTCGCACTTCCAACCTTCTTTCCTTCCCTACAAAATGGATCTTTTCTCTCTACCCCCGGGCTGGAAAGTAAACTTCCATAACTCCTTTCTCTTTTCCCGTCTCTCTCCGAAGAATGTGCCTTCCCATATTCCTCGTCTACGATAGAGAGATCAATCGGCGTTGCCATATGGGGGCGGTTCGGGGAGAGCTCTGATTTCCATTTCGTCCTTGGGACTGGGGGGCGAGTGGAGGTAGATTGATAGGCTAGGGTTTGCTTCTTGGAAGGCCGTGAATTGCCGTCCATAGGCGGAGAGGTAAATACGGGACTTGTAAGGGGGGTTTTGTTCGAGGAGTTGTTCCAGTCTGGAAGATCTAGGGGCTGCTAATTTATATGCATAAGTAGTTGTGCTGGATTGGTACACATGAAAACAACTTACTTGAAGAGCATTAAGAGCATAAAATTTATAATTCCCGTTGCCAACTCCTGGATCGACTTTCATTGGTGGCTCTTTGGTTGGCCCCGAAGAGGTTGTTTCACTACTCATCGTTCTTGCTTTATTCTCAGTCTTCTTCTCATTGAGAGGGACATCCTTCCTGCTATCAAAATTTCTCGGACTTCTCCCTCTAACAATGATGGCGCCACTTTGAATTTCTGCTAGCTTCATGACCTCTCCTGTGGCTAAAGTAGCCATCAAGTTAATCTGTATGACATAGTGCTGCTGTAAGCCCTTTCTTCGTCCATTATTTGCAGTTGCGTGCTTGAATTGGAGACGTTTCCATGCAATTGGTATCGAAACTACAGTTGGGTCTAATTCAGGATTTATTGATAAGTCTAGAGGCCACCTAGGTGGAGCTGCTCCAGATTTGTCCTCTCCTGTGCCTCCTGTGGAGGTTTTCCACGGCACCGAAATAATCTCTGTATTCTTCCCCTCGATACTCTCAAGAGCACTTATTGTAGCCGTCAAATCGTAAATGGGTATTTGTTGTCCCTGCTCACTGACCATACACTTGATTCCTCGACTCAGGGTGATCGTCCCGCTGATTTGAAACAGGTTTCTTCTATAGCATGTTAACTCCACAGGCCGACCACTCGGAGTGGTGTTATCTCCAAAAACATCCTCGGCGACAAAGAACATGCCATAAAGCTCTGCCGACATCTGTGGCCAGGTCTGTCCTCCATTATCAAGAACGGGGGCTTTAAGTATAGGCGCAGAGAACGAGAGAAGTTTATTATCGACATCCCCCCCTGAGGAACCTCCAGTGTCGGTATTGTGCGAATTGACCGTCGGGGCCGTTTGGCTATCGAGGATTGCCGAGAAGTCGGTCGTGGTTTGGTACGAGAAAGGGTCTTCGAATGTCGAGGCAAAGCCGTCGGTGAGTTCATAGGAGGGAGTGAATGGCATCGTCAATCCATGGGATGGATCGTCTCTGAAGATCACCAAAATTAGTTCCGTTTCTGACCGGGAATGTTTCAATTGCCTCTCGTTGGACGCGCGCTCTCCCTCGACACGAATTCAGTGGAAACAAAACTCACAGTAAAGCTGCATCGTTTTCAAAGTTCAACTCATGGTCGAAGCCCAGTACCTCCATCCTGCTGCTCTGCGTGTTCAAGCGCAGGATGTCATTAGGGCCGTTCGAAGTGGTAGTCATTATCAGGCTCGGAGTATCATAACCTGCCATCGCATGTGGGTGATGTTCTCTGTTCTGGGCGGACTGGATCATTTATTGTCTTGCGCATTCTTTTTGCCCATCCGGTTAATGAAGGAGGATGGGGCTGAGCGATCGAGAACGGTTTCAAGATGAGATGGAGGTGGTGATGTTCGCTGGCCGACCGGACGACGGAACGGTTTCGAGGTGCAATGCTTCTCTGGGAATGCTGCTGGACTGCGATGCGATCCCCAAGATGCCTCTCGATTGTGGAGGTGGTGATGATGGTGGTGGAGTTGTGGGCGGAATCTGACGGGCTGGTCTTGCCCGGACTGCCCTGAGGTTGGTCAGACGCCGCTGATAGGCCCCGACTAGGTAGGGTTCTTCAACGGCGCTGGTGCGAGGAGGATTCGACGGCCGTTATCTCTAGCGACGTGAGCGGCACATCAGATCCAGATCGTCCCCCACCTGCTGCAGAACTCCACTTTCAGTCTCTCCCACGCGACGGCATGTGCTTCACGACCAGACTGTGGGCGTGGGTGGCCAGCAGCAACGAGACCCGATCCCCTATGTGTCCGTCTGCAAAGCGCATCCCCATTATTGGCGCTCTTCCACGCAAGGTACACAGCACGCCTACGGGCAAAACAGCCCTGCCCGGCCAACCCTACCTCCGTACTTTCTAGCTCGATTTCCCCGCGTCTCTTGACTCTCCTGTGACTAAATGTGACCCAAGGGGGACAGATGGGGTGGCCTACCCGCCGAATAAGAATCCGACGAAAACACCGCGGGCCCTGTCCCATGGCCACATTGCACCGAGAATTCAATGGAAACTGAAGGGCGGGAAAACAATATTAGGCAGGTTGTGGAGATCCCCCGCATCAAGGGGGATCTGAAGATCTTTGTTTCGTTTAGGTTATACTCCCACGCAACACCTATTCATGCTATGCCATGCAAAAATGCCCCAACACCGAGAATGCAATGCACCGTCACGTCAATGAGTATACAAGCCCAAAGGTACCATCCAATATCTCAACAAGCCACCGCTCCTGCAATAGCAGGCCCCAATAAACAGCTTTCCTCCGCGTACATCAATTCCACATTCCCCTCACTTCCTCCACTCGCCCTGACCAATGAGTTAAGCTGCCTCTGGCAGTTTTCCCTGAATTGAGGGTAGTTCTCCAGGACGGAGCCGTTGAATGCAACAATAGTGTGCGACGAGTTTCGATGGCTTATTGCTTCAGCATCATTACGAAGGGTCCAAAGGGCATGGACCGCAGCGGCGAGAATACAAGCAGCTCGATGAGAAACATTCGAAGCAATGAGCCGAATGGCAGCAATGTCCGATAAGCTAGCTGAAGGTGTACTAGGATGGCGGGTAGAAAATAGTTGTCTGGCAGTCGTGAGGTTGAGGCTCCGATCACTTTAAACAATTAGCTAAGTTCGTCGACGAGAGAAATGCACTTACGCTTCAATCCGAGAGATTGTTTCCGTATCCAAGGAATATTGCTCTCTCAAGCTTGGGGGAACTACACCCCCTAATAGCCCTGCAGTCTGGATCCCATCGACTAGGACCAGACGCACAATTTCTCCTAGATAACAACCACTAACAAGATGCTCCAAAGGTTGGAAATCGGGCTTCGAATGGTTGGCCTTCAGTTGCTTATCCCATTTGGTGCTTGGTAAAATGCCAGTTCCAAACATGGACAGTTCGGTGTTAACTATTACGTGTTTGGCCGAATCATACCATGATGATGGGCGAATACCAAACTTTGGTGGTCCAAAAATATGTACTGGCAGATGGACCGCCGCGTTGACTCCCGTTCCAAGGATGAGCGCAAATCGAGTTGTTGGATCAACGTATGCTTTGGAAAGGAGAGTTGCTGCCGAGTCGTTGACGATGGCATGAAGCTCCACATTCAGCCCCCTCCTCAAGCAAGCGTCTTGAATTAGATCACCTAGATCTTGTCCCAAAAGCCCGTGAGCAGCAAGAAACCCTTTGCCCATGCTTTGGAGGAGCCCGCTCCTCAGCGAGGTTTGTCTATATACGTCAGCTGACTATCAAACCCTGTGAGAGACATACTTACTCAATAGGAAAAGACCAAGCCAGACCCATAGGAAGGGGCTCTTTTGAAAGATGGCCTCCTTCGAGATTCCCTGACAATGTCTGTTCTACTCTCTCCGCAAGCCAGTCGAAAAACAAAACCCCCTTCAATTGCTTCACAGTATTGTTGATCTTGAATGTCTCTCTCCTCGTTATCTTACTCTCCTGCCCTCCTCCATTATGCCTTCCACCTAACTTCACCAGTGCTACGCGAAATGTCGAACCCCCAACATCTAAAGCCAAGAATGTCCCGTGCTCCTCTCCAGTAGGTAGTTGGTGGTTGTATGACGGGAGCATACACTGAGGATTGTCCACGGCGCTATCCAGGAGCTGTGCTCTCAAGCCATCGGACAATTCCATTAACCTCGCCTTTCCAATCGACTCCTGGAACGCCAATTCAACCAACTTCATAAAGTTGTGGCCTCCAACTCTCTTTCTCCCTCCATTACAGTCTCCACCTTTGACATTCGAGGGCGAGACCCAGATATCGAGTATGGTCTGCAGGAGGGATTTGGTCCTCAGCAGGCTCCTAACAAAGGCAGCGTAGAGAGCTTTCCGTACCTTATGCATCGTTGTGATGGCCGTCTTCATGATTAAGGTCGTCTATACATATAGACTCATAAAATTAGACAGGACTAGGCGGCGCGGCTAGTCGAGCTGTTGGACGGCGCGGGTGGATAAAGTAAGCTGTAGTCGCAGCGGGGGTAGCTCTCCATTCCCTCTCTGGCCGATATGTAAGGAATCAAAGGCGGGGAGTCGCTGACATCTTTCGTAAAGGAATTCTTATGCTGGCGACGGGGAAACGAGGAGACAGACCCACCCCCAGCAGACTACGAGAAAACGAGGGTGATTCCCGCAGATATGGTCTGTTAAGCCTGAATAATACAAGTAACATTCAAACGACGACGAGCGCAATGAATAATGATCCCCGAGCTCGCTAGTAGCCAATTGATAGATACGAATAGGGATATTATTGCGCCATCCAACGCACCGGGATGGGGAATGATAGGATGCGAGACAGGCTTCTACGGCATCCACAATCTCGCCATCACGCCGGGGGAACAGTGGAAGAAGGCTCGCAAGATGAATGAAAGACGGGAGAAGGAGCTGAAGTGAAGGAAGAAGCAATGCACCGACGGTCTGGCAGAGACAAAAGGGGAGCCGGGGGGGAGGAGCTCGAAGCTACGTTCTGGAACAGTGGAGACCGGATCGGTATGGGGGGGATGCCCTGCGTTTTGCGGTCTGGTCTGCGTGTGAATTTGGGTTTGGGTCCACAGCAGCCTGCCCTGGCGGAACCCGTGCAAGGCCGGCTCTGCGAAGCCACTGGCCAGCAGCTGGAGAAACAATGCTTTGGGGATCTGGGCGCGGGCCCGCACCACTCGCCCGCTGCGGATGGACGCTGGAGGGACGGCAGCCGTGACCAGCAACCAGCAACGGGCGCAGAGCAAATCCCCTGCGTTGGGGTCGATGGGACGGCTGCGACCGCACTATACGGATCACCCCCAACCGTCCGTCGCAGGTAAGGCAGGAGGGCGCTGGCCCATGGAGCGTGGACTTCGTGGAGGCGGAGGAAGAGGCAACGTTACAGCTGTGGAGGAGAGACGTGAGGACGTGCCACCCAGAAGTTCCATCAAGTTTTACGTCGTCGCTGGAGCGGTGCTGGGCCGCTAGTGGCCGCCAGCCCAGCCTTGCAAGGGCCGCGGCTGCTTATCTTAGCGCAGCCTCAAGAACCTTCGAGGTCGGAGAACCTCCTCGACCGCCGACGCATTTGCCCGGCTGCTCGACAACACCAGACCAGGCCCAGCCTTCGCCAGCATCCCACCATCTATCCCCAGGGCCCCCTCCGAGCCACTGTCCCTAGAGCAAATCTGGCAGCCTCATGACTGCGTGCACTGCCAATTGGCTGGTTGCCGCGGCAATCACTCGCTGCCAGGCCTCCGTTGGCCGAGTTCCCAGACGGCGGCAAGGAGACAAAGAATGGCCTTTGGCGACAAGTGACGTTGCCCTCTACACTGGCTCTTACGCTACCAACTCCCAGGCAAGCTTTTCACACGTGGTTCGAGGATGGGTCAGGACCCCGCAGCCTGGAGCGCTGGGAATCACCATCTAATCTCCTACTGTCTGCAAGCCTTTGCTTTTCTCTTATTTCATACACCTCTGCCTGCCGGTTGCCTTCTCTCTTTCTTTGATCACCAAGAACGAGAAACCAAAACCAAAACCAACCCACCCCAAGAACTATTTGCAAGATGAGACTCATCATCAGAGAAGACCCATCGGCTGCATGCGGCTACATCGCCAACTACATCATCAGTATGCTCTCTAATTCCAGCTCCTCCTCTCTTTCTTACGCTGCGTAGACAGAATCAAAGCCTTCAGCCCAACCCCCTCCCATCCGTTCGTGCTTGGTCTCCCAACGGGCTCTAGCCCTGTCGGTGTCTATAAAATCCTTGTCGAAAGATACAAGGCCGGCGAGGTCTCCTTCGAGAATGTTGTTACATTTAATATGGTACGTTCCATGCCTCTTGGTATCTTCCTCCGCACCTCAGCCTCGTATCCCAGCCTCGCTCCTGCACTGCGTCCAATACAGGCCAAGACTTACCGTGAACCCGGTCATAGGACGAGTACATCGGTATCCCTCGTGAACATCCCGAGTCATACCACACCTTCATGTACAAAAACTTCTTCTCTCATGTAAACGTGCACCCAAAGAATATCCACATCCTCAATGGGAATGCTCCCGACCTTGAGGCCGAGTGTGTAGCATATGAGGCTTCAATCAAGTCTCATGGAGGAATCGATCTATTCTTGGGTGGAATTGGGCCAGATGGACATATCGCATTCAATGAGCCAGGCTCCTCGCTAGCATCCAGGACGAGAGTCAAGACCTTAGCATACGACACTATCATCGCAAACTCCAGATTCTTCGACAATGATCTCGAAAAGGTGCCAAAGATGGCTCTGACCGTCGGTGTCCAGACAGTCTTAGAGGCAAGGGAAGTGGTGATTATCATCATAGGAGCACACAAAGCACTTGCATTACAGAAATGTATTGAGGGGGGTGTTAATCACATGTGGACACTCTCGGCGCTTCAACTCCATCCTCACCCTATGATTGTAGTTGACGAGGATGCCACTCTTGAACTACAAGTCAAAACTGTCAAGGCTCGTCCAGGATTCCCTCTTCCATCGACTTGAAACTAATTGTTGCTCTAGTACTTCAAATCTATCGAAAAGGTTGCCGCAGCAATGGGCTTCGAGCAAATTCTCCCCAGTGCTGTTCGCACTGGACCCCGTATCAACGGTCATAAGCCTATCCCATCCGTCCCGGAAGTTAAAGAAGACCCAAGCATTTTGGCTCCTCAACCATTAACGAGCACCCTTCTTGCTGCTCCTGCGACAGAGTTCCCATTGCGAAGCGTGAGCCCTGATTTGGTTCCCGACCGGATGGGTGCACGAATTTCCGCTTATTAGATTGGACAGGCTTAAAATGGAAGAATAAATTGGAATACCCGGAGCTCGGCTTAGATTGATGAAATTGAATGATTAAAAGATATTTTTGGACAATGTTTGGAGGAGTGAAATTCTTTGTATTGTAGATTATAGCATAGTATTGGAGTTAAAGATGACTTTATGAATAAATTATAAGATTACCCTCGAATGTATAAGCCGATTCTAATTCCGTGAGCCTTGGGAAGCTGCTGTGTTCAATAATAGGACCTGCTACATATTTCAAGCCGAACACATGCAAGCTAAAAGATTATTCTGAGGATTTTACAGGTGAACTTCATACTTTTGATTAAGCATTTGCTACTTAACATTGCCGAACATTGGCAACCTTTACCTTTTTGAATTTCACGTAAGAGTAATAAAACTTCTGCCTCAGGATTGATATAATCCTGTAGTACAGTCCAACAATATAGTTTTGAATAGACGGTCAAAAATAATATAACCATTAACTATCTCTTAAAGGAGCAGATTCTAACACTTTGATACCTCGAACCTTTTCCTCAAAACTCCATAGATCCCACAACCATACTTCGACATCGGTAGACCCTCTACATCAAAGCTCTTGAAACCATAGTAGAATCCATTCAGGGACGGGACAGCATAGTCCATGACATCAAATCATACAATATAATATCTCAACAACTCCAACCAAAATCGATTTTCCAATATCATCTCAAATCAGGTACGTAGTGAAGAAAGCGGTCGACTTTATTATCATTTTAATTGTTGGGGGGCGCCATCGGTTAGAAAGATTATGACAGTTACCGTTGGACCAGGTGGAGGGAGTTTGGGTGCGATAGTTGAGAATAAAGATGTTGTAAATTCAAACATCCTATCGTTGAAATTCCCCAACCAGGTCGGTATGTAGATCCCGGAGCAAATTCCAATACTGTTGTTGGCTAGCAACTTGGAGCCAGTAAAGCAACGTGTAGGAAGTATAGCTCTTCTTTCTAGCCAAGGAAGGACTAGATTAAAGTGAATGTACCGGTACTTACGTGAAGTGTAGAACAATAATCCGCATTAAGAACCAACTCGACATTAGTTGTCTGAGGGATATCACGTTGTGCTAAGATCTACGCGCAGATGCGTGTAACGCGCACTTCTCAGAACATGATGTGTCTCATACCCTGAGACCCCATGCAAGTGAAAGACCCGACCTGCAGACTAGGGACTAAAAATATTAGTCTAAATTTAAGCTTAATTGAAGCTATACAAGCCGAGTTCAAAGAAAGTATTCCTTTCATTCTTCGAGGGGTATTTGGTGAAGGATTTATCCGCTCATTTTCCCCTGTTCAGAAAATGCCAAGCCAAACACCTATGTTAAGCCTCAGAGCGGCAATACGACCCCCGACATCATCCAGGTGTCTTCTCAAGCTCCACCCCCAAACATTTGCACTATGTGTTAGATACACATCTATTTCACAATGGGATTAATAACACGCCGCCACCTACGGTTTATCTGTGTGGCGTCTCTCTTTTCCTTGATTGTCATCTACACATTCTATCGCCCTAACGACCAGGCCCAGGCCCCGTGGATCGACCATGGAAAGCCCAGCTCAGAACAACTAGAAGCTTGGGCGAGAGCGTCACGTACAACTTCAATCGTTGTGCCAAAGAAGACCCAACCACCATCATCTATATCTGATATCCCAAACCTAGACGAAATCACATTCAAAGAGCCTGTTCGACCAGACCCAATCAAAGACTCAATCTCACCAGAAGCTATCCTCACAAACCCCGAAACATCACCATCTCCAACGCCGGTAGAATGTAAGAAATATGAAGATCTTCAAAGACTTAAACAACAACCATGGTCTGAAGGAGCACGAAAATTCCCTTACCAAAGACCTCCCCCTGAATGTCGGACGTTTAATCTTCCTGAGATGGACAAGTTGATGGAGAAAATGAAGGGAGTAATTAAAGATCCAGAT
This sequence comes from Neobulgaria alba, assembly GCA_003988965.1. Classification (NCBI taxonomy): domain Eukaryota; kingdom Fungi; phylum Ascomycota; class Leotiomycetes; order Helotiales; family Gelatinodiscaceae; genus Neobulgaria; species Neobulgaria alba. The sequence goes on from QYAM01000043.1 coordinate 314,261, forward strand.
ATGTTTAGATTGTTTGAGAATAGTTATCCTAATACGTTGGATACTATGATTAAATGGAGGGGGTTTGCGGAGAAGGTGGATGAGGCGAGTGGGAACATGACTACCACTGATGAGGAGTTGACTTACGTTATTACCGGAGATGTAAGAAGGTTTTTCTTATGACTCTGTTTTCAATTAGTATTCTTCTTTTTATATCTGGCTTTCATTTGTTAGCCAAGTTTTATATTGTTTTATTGGTTGATACCGAAAGGGCCGAGGGAACCAAGAGAGCAACTTTCGTCTGTCATCTTCAGTATATTCATTTGTTAGCATTGTTTACCGGAACCTTCATACTAACTTCGTCTAGATCGATGCTATGTGGCTCCGAGACTCGGCTTCCCAAATTTATTCTTACCTTCCCCTCCTCTCAGCCTCCGACTCACATGACTCCCTGGCCTCCCTCTGGCGGGGCCTAATTAACATTCATGCCCGTTACATCCTCATTTCTCCCTACTGTCACTCCTTCCAACCACCTCCTGAATCCGGCGTCCCCAAAACTCATAACGGTGCCTTCACCCAAAACCACCCCAATCCACCTTACGACCCAAAACTCATCTTCGACTGTAAATGGGAACTAGATTCTCTTGCCTCATTCCTCCAGGTGTCATCCGCCTATTACACCCGAACCGGTGACCTATCCATTTTCAAAAATTATAAATGGATAGAAGCCGTCGAAGCAGCTATAAAAGCAGCCGGAGCAATGCGTCTAGGAACCTATTCTAAAGAAGGAAAAGTTGAAAAGTCAGCATGGACATTCACAGGCTGGACCAATCGTGGATCTGAAACCCTCACCAACGACGGTCTAGGAAATCCCACCAAAGAAAACGGGATGGTACGCACTGCCTTCCGTCCCTCAGACGACGCATGTATCTACCAACTCCTCGTCCCAGCCAACATGATGTTCGCCAAATACCTCGAGTCCGCCTCTCTAATCATGTCTCAACTCCCCGGCCCCCTAGCTCAAAACCTAACATCCGAAATGCGCACCTTTGCGTACGGAATTAGAAAGGGAATAGATGAAGATGCAATCATCCACCATAAAGAATTCGGTGATATTTTCGCTTATGAAATTGATGGATATGGAGGAGCCAATCTAATGGATGATGCGAACATTCCAAGTCTTCTCGCTATGCCATTATGGAATTACACCGAATCGGAATTCAAACTTCCTCCTCCACCTCAAGGTGAAAAACCTCGTGATTACGCTAAAATCTACCAAAACACACGAAACTTCGTTCTTTCAACCAATAATCCTTATTTCATGAAGGGTCCTGTTATCTCAGCTATAGGAGGTCCTCATGTTGGTCCAGGAAAGGCATGGCCGATGGCATCAATCGTTCGAGCATTAACAGCTTATTCTCCTCTTTCTTGGGGTGCCCCGATTGCGAATGGTGAGAAGATTTTGGTGGAGAAGAAGAAAGAGATTGAAATGGAGGTGAGGGAGGAGATTATGCAGGTTTTGAATAGTACGGCTGGAACTGGGGTGGTTCATGAGAGTGTTAATAGTTGGGATGAAAATGATTGGTCGAGAGCTTGGTTTGGGTGGGCGAATGGGCTTTTTGGAGAGTTGGTTATGAAGGTTTATGAAGAGAGTGCTGCTTTGGCGGTGGGTAGTTGGCAGAATTAGAGGGTTGATGGAGGAGAGGGGAGAGGGAAAATCAGGAGTTCGTTTGTTTGTTTGTGTTTGCATAATATTATTTTAAAGTGTGGTGCCCTTCCATACCTTCTGCATCAGGCGCAGGTTAAGGCAAATAGTAGAAATAACTAGGGAATAGGAAAGTTTTTGCGCCTTGAGAGCTATTAAACTTTAAAACATAGATCGCATAAAGAAAAGTTGTTACCGGCCAAGGAAAGTATTTTTACTCTTCAGAGTGAAGCAAACTCTTATACCACTTAAGTTAGTACTTATATCTCTTCCTTTTTAAAAAAAAAGAATGCCTAGATATTTAAGGGGGTAAAATAAAATGAAATAAAAAGGCTAGAAAAGAACCACTAGAGGTTAAGGAAATAAACTAGAGCTATTTCGCTAGTAGTCTTAAATACGAAATATCCCTTTATCCTCTCCTTACAAATAAGAAGATTAATAATATATCGTTCTTTTCAAATAAAAGAACAGTTAAAAAAGCATTACACGATTTTAGAAAATGACAGCATTAGGATTTTTCAAGTTCCAAGAAAGAAATTTCACTTCATTATATTTTAAAATAGAATTTACTACGCATTAAGCATATAATTATAAATTTCTACCCCCTCGTTTCATTAAGTCTACCTCACGACACTAGCTTAAAAGCTTAAGTTTTTACTGCATTAATTTCTTAATCTATAAGTATAAATCTAATTCTAGCTAGGGTATTTAGGATAGGTAAACTTACAAATATATCTCGTATAATAAATTCTATGGATTAATATATTTTATAATTCTAAGGAGTTTCTAGGAAAGATAGAGGTCGCGTCTTTTTCTCCTCGTTGAGTTCATTTAAATATATTTCAAAAACTATTTTAGAACAAGCGAAACGTTAGATTAGTTAGATTTTAGGTGTTAAATCACATTATTAGTATACTAAAAGCTAATAATTAAGTTTTAAGACCTTCCACCTAAGTTTATACAACTTTCTAAAGAACTTAACTTACAGCTCCGAATAAACGTACAATTCCCATTGTAGCCTCAAAAAAGGTTTTTATCTAAACTTTCTAAAATAAAGAAACTCACTTTCTTAAATTCAATCTAATCCTACCCTAAAAAGGAATTCCTAAAATCCCAATAAACCACAAACTTTAAGAATGCTCAAAGCACCTAAGGAATTCTCCCTTCCCCCCTTTCATCTACTTTATAAACCCAAACAACCAAGCCTTAATTCTTTCCTTACTACCTTCTATCCCTCCTACACTTATAATTCCCTAGGAAGATTACTTCTTTCTTCTATTTACCTACTAGACAACTAATACTACTACTTTAGCAACCTACCACCCAGCCAGCCAACCGATCAACCAACCTAAACCCCAAATCCACCACCCTCCACCCCTCATATAAGCTAAATCGCCATCTCTCTTAACAATCACAAAACCCAAATTTCTATCATTTAGCCTATTTAGCACCACCCCTATCCAATCCTACCCCATCTTCAAATCTCCTCCTTCCTCCCTCCTCCCCAACCACCACCCCAATAACTGAACTTGTTATTTAAACCTAAAAAATAAAAACAAAACAATATATCCAACCCATTATTTCCCCTCAAACCCCCAATCAACTCCCTCTCCTCCTCAAAAAAAAACCTCATACCTTCGCCCCCCCCCCCGCTCCCCCATTCTATTTCCTTCGTTTACTAACATACGACCACCAACACAACACCAACCCCACCATAAATCACAACCCACCCTAATCCCAACAACTTGATAACTTAAATTTCCTAGGATAGAGAGCTTTAAACCAAAGTCAGAAGGGGAGATTTATCTTTATCTTCATCTTCCTCTCTATAATAATATAATCTATAAACAGTCCTTTCTATGTATTTATCAATAACAATGAGAACAGACCTACCTCTTTCACTTTATATACTATAGTTTACTTATACTTAAATAGATCCTCTTCCTCCCCTCCCCCCAGCCAGCGAAGACGGATTCTCTACCTATACACGGTACTAATTACGATACGATAATACAATCATATTTATTAAACCAAAGAGAAACACAACTCCTCTATAACTCTAGAGGAGCTAGCTATATAATATTTTACTTGACAGTCGTAATATTAGGTTATAACTTTTATAGAGTTTTTCCTCGACAACGAGATTCATCTCTTATATATAATATAAAACCCTTTAAAAGTACCCGTTCTCTCCTCTTTACAAATACCTCTCTTCCTCCAAGGAAGAAATTATTAAAATAGCTGGTACTTACGCACTACCTTTATAATCCCCGGGATATTAAAAGGAAGGTCTAAAAAGTAAAAAGGAATAGGAGATTAGAGTAGGAATTGAGTGGAAGGAGGATATATATACCTAGGACTCGTACCTTAACTGATAAAGGAGTTAGTTTAAGAATCCAGGTTTAATAGACTCGTTAAATCTTTTAAAGCACGCACTTTTAAAATATTTTCTAAGGTTTATAAGGGAATTAAGGGGGGAATAAAAAATTTTTTTTTCAGGTAGTTTTAGCTTCTTTCTTTAGAGTGGACTTCATATATAAAAATTCCTATCTAAACATGATAAACGTACTCTGTACACCAAGTCGTAAATCGATATTGTTATTATCTTATTATCCTTTTTTTATAACATAGAAGAAAGAGAAAACTTTTAGTAGGCAAAAAAACCTAATACTTGGCCCTCACCCCCCTCGGCAAAAAAAAAAAAAAATAACGTCGCATTATTCCCCTATCACGCACAAAAAACTAAGAAGGAAAGTACCAAGAAAACATATAAGCCAATACACTCAAGACCAATATGCGTAAACGTAAGAAAATCAACTCAACTCATCATTTATCACATCACATACTAGTATCACATAAAACCTTACTTAAAACATCGATAATCATCAAAAGACTCAAGTTAACATTTCCAACTCATTCGATTCTCCCACCTCAAAGAACACACATTGTTTAGATACACCAATATCAAGTCCCTCCTTCCCACCCTATCTCTCCTCCCTCTACCTCCCCCTACCTTCCCCCATTCCTCATTCCCATCTCATCAAATGTCATGACATGATATGATATGATAAAAAACGATAGAATCTACAGACAAACAGGCACCCACTCCTTTTTACCCCATATATCAAAACATCAAAAAAACTCCCCAACGCCTAACAAAAGTGCCACCATAACAACCAAAAAGAAAAATGTGAACATGCTTGAAAAAAAAAAGAGAAGTCCATCCAATGCAATGCTATGCCTATAACAAACAAGCAGCACACCACACCTCAGCCTTCCTTCCTTCTTTCCCTCCTGTCCATAAATATTCCAAGTTCCAAGAGAATAAACAATAAATATAACAAATAAACAAAATAACCAAGCGATGACTTAACCACCCCGGATTCCAAAAGCCAGACGGACATGCAGGATAGGATGTCGTCACAGGCCCAGCCAACATCTCCTCATAGAACCCCCAAACGATGTCAACTCTCTCCAAAAAAATATTTATCTGAAATTCCGTCATATGACCCATGTCTTGTCGTCAGTCCACATCTGATTTCCTTCATCACACGAAATATTCGTCATAGGCGTTTCCTCTCTCTTCATATCGGTATTTGTTTCTTCCCATCCAGTCCTCTTAATAACTGTCCTCCCTCCCAATTCCACTTACGACCCTTACAACTCCACCATGTCCACCGCCCGTAAACTCAAACGCACTTCCACCACTACTACTGACGCTCGTGCACGGACTCGCCAATCCACTAGTTTCTCCCCTATCATCTCGGCCCTCTCTTTCTCGGTCGACAGACCCTCCACCGCTCTCACGAGCACTACCGATTCCGAATCCTCCACCGCCACCCATTCCAAGTCCAGTATAAGATCCAGAAACACCAGCAGAACCATTCAGAAATCCCTCTCTTCCCCTCCAAGATCCTCCAAGTCCCTCACTTTCGCTCCCAACTCTACTCAATGCCGGTTTCTCAGGTAGCGCTTTCAGCAAACCCGTACTGGTATCCAACATCCCCATCGCGAATTCTGTCAACCTACTATTCCCTCCTTCGATTCCGCCTTTACTGCTAACCCCAAGGGTCCATCTGTACTCTCCTAACCTCCTCCTGTACCAATCCGCTTCTTCCCTTCCAGGCGCAGTAGCCCAAAGTAGCGACCCAAAAGTACCTATTAATGCGAAATTTGTTTTCGAAGCAAAGTACCAGAACGAGCGAAGATGGGAAGCTGTTAAACGATTCACAAAGTCCATTGCAGATATCAGACGGGTTTTGGCTGCCGATCGACAGATGTGAATAATGTAGGGTTCCAAGGCTTGCTTTCCGTCAGGGGAAGGAGGATAGTTCAAAGACCGGACTATACGTCGATGGAGAGTGATTTCTGTGGCGAAATATGCGAGGTGGAGGAAGCCTGTTGATGAAAGTCGGGTTGGAGGCGGGTTGGAGGATGTTGCTGAATCCATGCGAAGACATTGAGGGAGAGCAGCAAACCACTCTTTCAATTTCAGTTGGACCGGTTTGGCGAGCTGGAGAACGAGCTGGGTTCCTTGGGCACCGGCTGCTTTGACTGTTGCCATTGCTTGGAGGGTGTAGAATGTATCCAGGACTTCGGCAAGAATCTGGGAGAGGATGATCATTTGGGTGAAGAGAAGTCGTCCTTGTTCGTATTGGGCAGATTCTTCGGCATCTGATTCATCGTATTCGACATCTGCGAAGTCGTTGGCAGCGAGTGGTTGAACTGCCCAATTTGAGGCAAAAATATGAGAAGGACGACCATGGATTAATGATCCCCATTTATCTTGCATGTATAAAGCCCATGCAAGACGTTTCCGAAGCCCACGCTCCCAGGGTGGAATCTTCCAGTTTGAACAGTCTAGGTGAAGACCAAGCTCTTGGCCAATGGCAACCAATTGTGCTGTTGGAGCCCACTGGTCCCCCTCTGGACGTTGCGAAAGTAATAGACCAGCTTGCACCGTCGACAACTTCGGTCTGTACATAGCGTCGGCCAATGTGACTCGGGCAAGCCGCTCCAGCTCTTTCAGATCCGGCCGAGGCACATGGCTAAGTTCTTCGCTATGCTCCCACCAATTGATGGCTAAAATATATATAGCTGCCAAAATACAGGGGGAAAACTCGCGATATGAACGTGCATACTTTTCAAAGAAGACTGTCTTTTGCAGTATAGGGAAATTGGGATGAATAATCCTAAAATATAACTCGAGCAAGGCAGGTCCATGGGGGGCTACAATATTTTCAATCGCATCTGCATCCTCGATGAGGTGCTCGTGACCAGGCGTTGTATAATCCGGAAGCATCAAAAATGTATCCACATCGCTGACCTTCCGCAACGTCCCTCTCGAAAGTAGGCTCTCATCGTGAGGATCGAAGGGAGAGAGGTCGATCAGAGAAGGTTCGAAATCCGTTGTTGGCCCAATATATTGGCTGTATCGATCATTTTGTAGTCCCAACGTGCGCTTCAGCAGTACTGGGCCACCAATATTTGCCATATCCTCAATCAACGAATTTGTTGCTCCCGTACTCGACAGACTCGACTCCGTAGGCCTTCGACTTCTCTCGCTGGTCCTATCGGGGGATCTAATATATCAAAATTAGCATCCATAAGCACTTAGTCAAGAAGATAATGCAGGTACAAAAGTGGGTTTCTGCACTATTTTTTTCCTTGAATTTGACGTACCTTCTCTTCGCCGATGATTCTTCCTTGCCCTCTGTATTCAACTTTCTTTTCCTTGGCTGTGGGCTCTGCACGAAGGTACAGTCCTGACTATGGAACAAGCAAAGCACACAACTCGTCTGCCCTTCGTTGATTACACACCTGCTCTTCCTCCTTCGGCATGCATCGCAGGGCCTGTCTTTCCGCGCCCTAATGTTTGTGCCCGAATCTCCCGAGGTGGTACTGCTCATGCTGGCCGAGAGCTGAGATCTGACGGTGGTAGTCACATTCGCGGTCTCAATGGACGGTTCCAGACGGGGTCTCCTCGAAGCAATAGCGATGGGCCCCGTGCGGGTAATAGCAGTGGGATTCGACATGGCGTAGGAGGCTCGGTGGGCCGTGGACTCTCCACCAGGAACCGGAGTTCTGTGTTCAGCCGGTGACCTCTGGCAATTGCAGCAGATTGCTGATTGCTGGTGCACAAATGCAGGTAAGAAGATTTGGCAGTGCCTTGGATTGGCCTCCTTGTCTCCGATCAAGTGGGAGCAGCCGGGCCAGACAAAGATGCCGGTTCTGAGTGGCTCGCACTGGGACGGTACTGGGCTGGTGGGAACGCTCCAGCAAGGTCGAGGAGGGACGATAAAGCTGTGACTGGCTCGTGGAGGTCGAAATGACGCCTATCGTGACTCCCCACTCTCCTGAGCCAGATATCCCGTCGACAGCGGGGTGGATGCTTATCAGCAAGCCAGCAGAGGGGGCTCGGGGGGCGCTGGTGGTGTGTCGGGGGGGGGATGTTGTGCTACAAGTGCTACTAGGGAACAGGTTATCCTCTAGGGATGGATCGCGATATGGATATGATAGTGAAGCTGCGGGAGATAAGACCAGCGGTTCTACTGTACTGTCGGCCACGGACACTACTTGGGCCAGCACGGGCGTGTATATACGGATGGGGGGCCTCGTCTCCAGGCGCTCAACGGCAGTTTCTTCAGCGACTGTGGCTGCTACACGCTCCGGCGAGCGTTTGGATGAGGATGAGGTGGTGTATAGTTTTTGGCGTCATTGGAGCTGCCCACACACAGTATGGGAGATGAGATTTGGGGACCAGGGAGGCGGCGGGAATATAGAGACCGCACGCAGGATCTTCGATGGCGCGGGCGTGGAGTCAGTCAGATCTGCAGCAGGCGCAATGGTGCATCTGGCTGGGAAGCCGTTGGAGTACGCGAGTAAGGGGAGGGCGACGGGGAGGGCGATGGGGATGGGGATGGAGGTCTGCGGTTGGGAAGGGAAAGCGTGGGATTTGGATGGCGGGCGGTAGGATGGCAATGGGCGTGGGCTCGACGTTTTTGGCTCTGAGATAAGGTTGCATGTGCTTGATATGATGTATCTCGCATTTGGCTGGCAATAACGTCGACTAATCGTACCTCGCATCAGCGGTGATACCGCAGGAGCGACGAGGGCCCGCTGCTCGATGCCCCGCCAGCGTGTCCCGGCGTGCCTCTCCCGGTAGTTGCGCTGCTGGATTCGATTACGCGCAGCGCTGCTGGAGGCCTCGCCAAGCACGCTGATGCTGCCAGCCGTCTGGCGGTGGCGGTCGCTGTCCAGCACCGCGATGACCACAGCAAACTGCTCTGGCCGTACCCTTTACCTAATGGCTGCCTCGGGCTGCCCTGGCTGGCGCGGCCGGCGTCCTGTAGCGCCAAAGGCTCGTTGCTCGCAGCGGCAGGCAGCGCTGGGCCCGCTGGGCTCTTGCCTGCGTCTGCCACTTAGACACGCCCGCCTTATCTGCGGACTTGCGGTGCCGTATCGCTCCAGCAGCAGAACATCCGATCGACGGCCGTGTGCGCCCAATTGCTGCCGGCTCCCATCTGGGCCATTCGGGCCACTGCTCGGCGTGCTGCTGATCGGATCGAACCCCACAACTGCTCCGTATGTGGTGCTTCCGGATTGCTAAGAGATTCCTTTGGGAGCGCGGCCATTGGCTACCGTTGGCACCTCTGGGAATAGCCCTGGGCGCCTAGCACCAAGAGGGCAAGGTTGCTCGTGGGTGTTAGGTAATGCCAGATTGTGGGAGTTTCCAGTGAGGCAATGTTTTGTGTCACGCATTTCCGCTGTCGGACCCTGCTCCAGACACGCGAGCCCCGCGTAGGCGGTGTGCAAGATGGGGAGCGTCACGTGCGAAGGTGGGGGTGGGCGCGCTGGGCCAGTTTGGGGCTCGGGATTTGTCAACGCGGGGTGGCACAGGCTGGAAGCACACGTGAAGTGGTGCTGGCGGACGATGCAGAGTCAAGGAACCGGGTTGCTGGCCCTCCGAAAACGGCCTCGGCCGCGCTATATCCTGCACCCATCCACCAAAGCCTATTCTTCCTGTGGAGAGCGTCTGGGGATGGACTCTCACCCCAAGAAAAAAACTCGGAAACCGCCTCATATCAGCTTCGACAAGTGGTGTATGTAATACACCCGCGAGAAGCGGCTGCATCTGCGAAAACCCAAAGATTTCGAGTTCAAATTGCGCGCTCAGTGACAACAGTTGAGAATCATACGACGGGGACGGGAGCAGGTAGTCATTGACTCATGCCATTGCCAATATTCAGGACAGTTCAGAGACTGGCAAGCGGTGTGAGCAATGAAATAAACTTGGACACTCGTTCGGGAATGCGTAATGAGTTGGTGGGCTTTGCCGAATAGATCGAGCCGCATCATCGAGTAGCCTCACAACAGTACAATCGGTGATTACACACCCTGGAGTCTGATAGCAACAGTGAAATGCTCTATCCATTCCTACACCCGCTGCTAATAATCCTAAAATCCAACCATTTTCTACCGCACAATATATAGATTAGTCTTGCTGTCCCCCACCAAATAGCGATCAAACGTCATCTTGTTCTTGCATACTTTACGAGCTAGGTACCTTGCCTATCCAACCGACTTGCACCCCCACCCGCTTAATATCAACTTCACTATGGACACGAAATTTTCGGCCCCATTCTCCTAATAACCGCAGCAGAAAGTTTTTAAAACTCGGTTAAGAAAACGAATAAAGACAGATAAGTCTATTACTCACTCGATTTTTTTCTAAAAAAAAAATCTCCTCTCGGTTTCGCATCTCCGAAAGCGACCCAAAACGGAATTATATCTTTATATCCCCATTTTCTATTATTTTCAGGGTATTACAATTTCATAGCTCTGAAAAATTCAATTCTATTTCACTGAAGTATCAAGATAGCTATCCAGTCGAAGAATACTCTTCGCATATTATTTAATATTCCCTTTCCAAGAATTATATCGACCACGAATCTCTAAGAGTTTTCTTTCAAAATAGCACATAGTTAAATATTTTGCTATCATATCAGAGGCTTAATACGAGAGGACTGACTATTTTCTTTTCAGACAAGCTTCTATAATTGAAGCCAGATATGTTGTTGAATACCTACCTTCCAACCATGTCGTTTCCACCGATCGGGTTCGGGTATAATTGCGAACGACCCAGAACTCGGCCCGGACCCCCCCTCCTTCATTCGGATCTTTAGTTCCCGATCCCGTCTTCCATCCCCATCTCACTCGACAACAACCACGTCAAGAAATATCTCAACGAAGAACAATAAAAAAGGCTTGACGGAAATTCTCTTGTTTCAGTGTTAATTAAAAGTTAACTTAATATCTTTAATATTCTCTCAATCTCACCTGTCTATCTTAATCTTAATCCACCTTAATCTTATCACTCTAAACCCTAAACTCCCTAGACATAAGAGGGTCTTTTGTGTCCTCAGATCTATTAACGCGATGGCAGACGAGCTAGTGCAAAATTCTGTTATCTATCCCCTTGTAGGATCCTGACTGGTGGAGTGTTTTATAGCAACATTAAGACATCTAGTTGCTAGTGGAGTTAGTTACTTTGTGGTGGTTTTGTTGCTAGGATATTTTAAGACTGTGTGAGAGGTGAGATGAGTTGGGTGTTTAAGAGAGAGGGGGGGCAGGATATTTGGAAAAAAACAAGGTGAAATTTATTTGGGAAAGAGATAGATCTTGATTTAGGGAGATTATAATAGCGGAGGGGGGATTTAGATACATTGCGGCTCACGTGAGAAGAAGAAGAAACGTCACGTGTATAAAACGGACCTCTCCAGCTTTCAACCTCAATGAGACGTCATGAGGGTTTCAATCGACAAACCGGAAAATACCAGGTCTTGTTTCACATCTTCATCAGCTAAATCATCTTTGTCACAATCCTTAGATATCAGACCTCATCTATCAGCAGCTTCCGACTCGACAGCCAATACAATCTTTACTAAATCCCGAAGTTGAAGTTGTACAGAGAGAAAAAAAATTGGTATCCAAGCCTGCAAGATACGTAAGCGAAATGTCGTACCCCATCCATTATTGGGGGCTGTATCAAATTAACGAAGATCCATTTTGGGATTTGCCGGTCTTAGAATATCTTTGACTTACTTCCTTGTCGTTGAAGGATTGTGCAGTCTGTGTGTTATTACATAAATTGTTGAACCGTATTAGTAGTTGTATGCAGATGCAGAAAAGAGATAAGAGGAGCAGACTTGGGGTATACCAACAGTGTTTTTTGGAATTTATGTTTATATTATTCTTTTACCCGGGCAAGAGAGGCCTGGCTGAAATGCAGAGAATATGCAATTTAGTATGTTTCTCTGTAAGTTTCATTGGGTTGATTTCATGGGGCGGTGCCGAGCATGATGATCGAAACAGTGCTTGTAATTGGCTGTTTTGAGCGGGGTTGACAAATACCCTATTTTGGGGTATTTTGGGCCACCCTCTCCTAGGTACCTTAGCACGACAGAACATCAAGCATCTGATCCGCTAGTATCCAACCCAAAGCGAATACTATGTGATGAATACTCTAGTTCTTTTAAGAAAGCATCGCAAATCCATAGCTCTCGTTTCGCGCTTTTGCAGAGATAAAGATCAGCCATGGCCATCTTACAGCATCCATGATGCACCTTGGACCTGTCAGTTGTTCACAACTTTAATTCAACCATGACGGGCTGCATCGCCTGGTAGAGGGGGTGAGATTCCTATTCGGTGTAAGCTCATACGAAGTAGAAGGTGTGGGTGGCCAACACTGCAAGATGGCGCATTTGCCAGGGCAGAAGCGGCCTATTTCCAGCCAGCCTTGCGGATCATGCAGGAGGGGAACCAGTCATCTTTGCCCTTCTAGTCTTTGCCGATGAATGTAAAGGTAGATAAACAAAGATGGCTCTCGAGTGCTGAGATCTCTCTCCTAGGGCTGGCTCCTTGCGACTACTTGTTCTCCACAGTGTGTTCCTGAGCTGCTACTCGACACAAGCGCTTTTAACATCATGACGATTGAAGAAGGTAGGTTCTTGAATGTTCCTAAAATATTATATGGATGCTATCGGCTGAGGTGATGGTCTGTCTACAAATTTGAAGCTCCGGACAGAATATTCTGGGTTGAATCGGCAAGAAAGAGGTGAATTCTGCTAACTTGATTATCAGAGGTTCCTCTCTCCCCATCTACGCATCCATCTGTTCCTGTCCCTGCTGCCTATTCACACCATATTTCCTACGATGTCGTGAAGGAGGAGCACATCAATCATACAGTTTCCCAGGTCTCACAAACGGATACCAAGAACGAATCTCTTAAATCTCCAATATCCAACTTCAAGAGTCTCAAGGAAACAAGGGATAAAGACGACCTGGGGCCCGATGGACCGACAGGGAAAACACAAAAGTCGATTCTGCTCTATCTGCTGAGCTCCCGAATATGGATACGAGTGCTGGCAATCGCGATAATGATCACATCTTTTTCTTTAATCTTGGCGGCTGTGATTATGTTTGCAAAAGCACAAAACCATCCTGGACATCTTCTTGATAACGTACCACAACCGGCAAAAATCACAGATAAGCCTTGTATCGTTTTTACTGGCATTGCTGGAATGAACTTGCTTTTCAGTGTTACAATACTTACACTGTCCTGTATATCTAGCAAGGTATGTTGGATGTTAAGTTTCGAGCCTATCGCTTCTAATACTGTTGCAGTTCAATAAAGCTACCAATGCTCTGAATGCAATATTCGCGATCATAAGTGCAGTTGGATTTGCAACAAGTATGGGAGCCTGGTAGGTTTATTTTTTCCACCCAAATCCTCAGGGTAATGACTGACAAACTCCCAGCTTTTATCTCAATAAACAAACCACACTTCAAAACGATTTATGGTAAATCCTCCTTCCCGATGAAGCACCCTAGAATTTCCTACTAACTTATCTAGGAAATGGTCATGCATGAATCACGAGCATGGAATCGTTAGTGAAGTACTGGATTTCAATTTCATCTGCCATATAATAAATTACGGCTGGAAATTCGGATTAGCTCAAGCTTCACTTGAGCTACTCACCTTCATCATCTCCATCACGACATTTATATTGTTGAAATATTCTTACTTCATTCGATATGGCCGCTTCGGGAAGGTATTTTAGAAAATTGTTGTTTGGAGCCAATCATTCCTTTCTATGTATAACCATCATCTTTTTCGCCCCGGTATTTAGTATCGTTCTCTTTTGGTGTGGGTAGTGGACCACGGAACATGTTGGTATGTCACTTAATTATTTTTGGAATATTATAGACTTGATGAGGTCTGGCGGAGTTCTTGGGGGATGAGGAAATGGAGCACACAAGGAGTACTAAGAAATTTTGGAGAATCTTCGGCATTTTCTTAGGGTTTGTGTTTGTGTTTGTGTCAACATACTTACTATCCAACCACCTTTTTAAACAATCACATATTCCATTCCAGGTTATTGCATCTTTACCGTTAATACTTTATACAGTTCACAAACATATATATTCTACGATTTAACACTTTGTTAAGTAGAAAAGGTGTCCAAATCATTAGGTCATTTTTATACTTCAACCCCCGTCCACTTCTCAACACAATAAGTTCCTGCTTTCGTAGCACAGCTACGAATTTCTATTTGGTCAGATTTCCCTTCGTCCCATGTAATACCAATTTCCAATCACAAGCACCAAAAACGCCGCGCCGCGTCCGCAAGTTTCCTTTCCATAACTAGGAAATCCTTTCCAACCTCTGCAAATTCAGAGAACAGCAAACTTTTTTTTTTTCGAACTCTCATCTGAGCTACTAAAGCTTGCTGTGCTGTACCGTTTAAACAATGTTGTATTACCGTTATGCCACGTTATTCAATTGATTGTATTACACGAACGAACTTGCTGTTCTCGAACACGATTCTTTTTCCGTGGTCGGTATTGCGGGAACTTTTGGATCTCAAGTAGTCCATTCCTGCCGACTTGGGATGGTGAGCGGGTAAGGAGAAACGCGCTTCCTCTGTTTGGTGATTTTATACAATTCGGTGAGGTGGACTTGCCTAGACTTGTAACTATCAGTCGTTCCTCCCGTATTAGCCCCGGATTTTCGAGATCGAGTTTCGTCGCGGGAGAGATTGTAACAATTCATCGCCCTCGGAGGACTTTTGTCAGAAAGGCGGTTTACCCGACTCGACAATCAAGATGCTAATCAGCATACTGGTCGTCTGGTCATTTTTGATAGGATCGTGGCTTGTTGCTGGAATAGCGCTGCCAGGTGGGTTTCTTGAGAATCGGGGAGCTTTTGCTGGGATCGCTATCAATGATGGACCACTTACTCCGAGACCGTTTCGAAGAAGCATTTCTGATTTGCAGAATGATGGTGTTTCATGGTGAGTTACCTTTCCTTTGATCTATTCTTTGCGACTCGTAGGCCTTCTGTTGCCATGAAACTTTGGAGGGCGTTTGAGAGGGTCTTAAGAATGATATGAAGTTTGAGGGATTGCTATCGATGAGAATGAATCCTAATACGCATGCATGGTTTAGGGCGCTTTACATACAAGCACTGATCGCAATGCAAAAAGATGGTGATACGAGTATTGTCTCGTATTATCAGATCGCAGGTAAACTCCCCTAGATTTTCCAAAGATGATCTCTAATGGCATTAGGCATACATGGTAGGCCTTATATACCATGGAATGGTGTTGCCGAAGGGCCTGGAACATATGATATAGGCTACTGTCCTCATAGTTTGGAAACCCCACATCATCCATATAAATACATAGCTAATGATAATAGACTCCGCTCTTTTCTTGCCTTGGCACCGACCCTACCTGGTGCTCTTTGAGGTATCTATTTCTCTATCTCGTCTCTAGTCCCTTTATACTAAATAACCCGAAGCAAATCCTAATCTCCCACGCCCAAACAATCGCAAAAACCTACCCCTCATCCTCACAAAGCACTTACGTAAACGCCGCCAGCAACCTACGCCTCCCCTACTGGGACTGGGCAGCAGAATCCCCAACCGCTATTCCCGATGTCATGGGTCAATATTATGTCTCAATAACAACACCAACTGGAACTCAAATGCTACAAAATCCATTATATAATTATAAATTTCATTCAGTACCTCTATCACCCACTTTATTTCCTCGAATTGCAAATGATGGGTATTTAGCTTATGATCCTCAGACCGTGAGAGATTTAAGTGCAAATGAGAATTTGGGAAATATTGATTTTATGGGTGAAACTGTATGTTTATCCCCAGTTACCTCTTACCCCAATATTCCTTTTCCAGCCGGGTTTCTATTCAAGATAGAAGGTTTTTCTAACATTATTCTGCTGAGCAAGTATAATTCATTCGTCAAAGCCACAAAATTCGATAATTTCTCCAGTGCCACTGCAGGAAGTAATTCGATTGAATTAGTACATAATCAAATCCACGATACGGTTGGGGGGTCATATGGACATATGACACAACTTTCATATTCGGCTTTCGATCCCATTTTGTACGTGTCCATTCAATACTTCTCCATCTCGAAAATTTAAAAAGATATGCACCATCCCCCCCACAATCCGCAAATAACACGAATAAAAATTCCCAGGCTAACAAAAACCTCTTTCTTCATTAGCTGGCTCCACCACGTAAACGTCGACCGTCTCTTCGCCATGTACCAAGCTATATACCCTCGCGCCCAACTCACGCCCCTCCCCGAAGCCCTCGGCACCTTTACTCTTGCTCCGGGCTCAATATCCACCAACACAACTTCCTTAGAACCATTTAGTTCCGCTTCAACAGGGCAATGGTATACAAGTGTTAGTGTTTGGAGCACGAATTCATTCGGCTACACATATCCCGAACTTGAGGATTGGCACCAAGATGTGGATGATTTAAGACTTAATGTTACGGGCATTGTTAATACATTATATGGTAAAGGTTCTAAGTCTATTTCGAGAAGGAAAAGAGATGGGGATGGAAGTGGGATGGGTAGGGAATGGAGTGTTGATTTGAAGGTTAATAAGTTTGGGTATGAGGGGAAGAGGTATGTTGTTAGGATTTTTGTTGGGGCGGTACCTGGAGATGGGGAAGCGGGAGAGTGGAAGAAGAGTAAGAGCTTGATGGGGAGTCTGGGAGTTGCAGGGGGCATGTCAGAGGTTATGGATGAGGAGGGAGGGTTTCCTGTTGTGTGGATTTTGGGGGAGGTGGGGCTGGAGAAGGGATTGCAAGCTAATGGGATTGATGGGGAGGATGTTGAGGGTACGGTTGCGTTCTTGGAGGGGAGTTTGAGTTGGAGGGTTCAGGAGGTATGTTTATTATTTCCTTTTCTCTTTTTTTGCTAGGGGTCTTGGGGGTTACTGGAATTCTGGCTAATCCTTTCGATAGATTGATGGAACACCGGTTGATACAAGCTTGGTTGAGGGGCTGGTAGTTAGGGTTAAGAGTGAGAGTGTGGTTTACCCAAAGGATATTACGGAACTACCGATTTATAGTGATCCCGTCTACTACCCAGATCTTACGAGGGGAGAAGTTGGAGGATGGGATGGAGGAGATTGGTAATTTTAAGTTAGGTTGGAGTTTATTGGAGTTTTAGGTGAAGGAAATTGATTAATTTGGGCTTAGTTTAGATTTTTAAAACAGAGATTTGGGAGAATCATTCGATTTTTTGAAAGGAGGTATTCTGTTATAGGTTTTGGGGAGTTTTACTTGTATTTTAGTTATTAAGTAGGGGGTGGATTGGTGGAATTTGGTGGTTGTTTGTGAGATTCTGAATTAGAGTGAGTTATGTGTCTGGTATATGGATCCTCCTACGCCTCCAGGTTTTTTAGTTAATAATTCCTTTCCCCTCTACAAAACAGAAAGACCAACAATTGTACTATTCATAATGCGAATAACTAGAAATAAAGTGATGCATCCTTCCCCAAGACGCATGAAACAGCTCACCCAACACCTCACTTCCTAAATCCAATCGGCCTCCTCCCTAACCTCTCTAAACAAACCTAAAAAGGGGGCAAAGATCAAAAAGCAAAACTCGAGGCCCTCCACCAAAGTAGCCAAATTGAATCTCTTCAAGAGCTATTTCGGACTTTTGTATGGAGGCCAGCTTCTTTCCCCTCCTTTGTCGATTAGGTGTGCAGTATAAGCGCCGGAATTTCTGCTTGAAGATGAAAGAAGGTTTATCTTTTGTTTTATTGTTAGATTATGTGCGGTGGGGATTGAAGAGTATAAGCCTGGCTAGGGTTAATGAAAACACCTGCGAGGAAAACTCTTGCAATGCTAGAGGAATAATTGGGTGATTTAGGAGTTAGTGTTGCAGTGCTTGAGGAGGGTGAGTAGATTTACTTGATTTGGAGGGTGGGGGGACTTTGACTGAATAAATGGGGAATGGTTGTAAGGTGCTTTGGAGCTTAGATGGGGAATGTGAGTGAGCGTTTACTTGATATATTCTCGTTATTAGAGAGGTGATAGGAGGAATAAGATAGATAGTTTAAAAACCTTTTTGTGGGGAATTGGGATTGAGGAGTATACCCTGTAAGTGATTCATAGAGTGAAGGCACGTGGGCTTTCTCCAATTACGAATACTATCCTAGTCATGGCGAGAAGGATCTAAAGTTTAGGCTAGGATTTAAGGTTAGTATTTAATATTAGGGCAGCTTTTATAAAATTAAAGTTCTAGAGATAGAGTTAGATTAGACGCTGAGAAAGTTAGGGAAGAGAGAGTGGATTAAGTGCTAGAGGTGAGATGGTGGGAGTTGTTGGGAGGGGGCGGTTGTTTTGTTTGCTATTTCTGATGGCTAGAGGTGTACGAATTGTATATAAACAACCATAGGAGAAAGCAGGATTATTAGGAATCTCGTTTCGTAGAGAAAAGTGGAAGATCTAGGATTTAAATTTCTTTCATAATGTTGGTCACCTACGAAAAATAAGAGTCGAGGGTGCTTTAAAACGTTCAGTGTCCTACCTTCTTTCCAAATTAAAGATTTTTCAAGGGTCCATTCATGTTGAATCCTGGAAGAGTGAATCACAGTCACGTGCATTTATACTAATTCCTTTGTAGCAAAGCTCTTATGTTAACCATGTGCGGCTTATGGTAATCGACTACTCGATACAGAATGTTAGCTAGAATAGGGAAAGGGTAGGAAGTAATGATTTAGATTCCCCTTTGTAAGTTAAAATGATCAAGCTATTAAACAGTAAGTAGGGGGATGGGAGGGGAAAAAACTACAAGTGGTTGATATTTTGTCCTACCCCAGAAACCCGAGGGCCGATATCAATCCCCACCCTTTGAATACCTTATCTATCTATTCTCAGAGACAACACAAATTTACAAGTTCAAGACCACACAACATACTGGATATTAGAACATATGGTATGGGTGGGAGGAAACTAATAAAGTAGTTAAACAAAACTTTGAGTTCGAGTGTATTACGGATAACGAGGACTCTGAAATACTATTCAAGAAGTAAATTAAGCTACTGGGAGATTCATAATATCTAATTAGCTAGTAACTCAACTAATTTCTCGTTATTGTTAATTAGGTCACTGGAGCATAAAGAAGTCCTCAAATTATATTTAGGAATTGGGTCACACAGGATCGAAGTCTTGGTCACTGGACATGGTGGTGCTTAGAATGACAAGCCATTTGATATCATTTTCATGGATACAAAATATAAGATTGGTTGTTCCCTTTCAAGTGTTCCACTCTCTCTACAGTTGATTTTATAAGCAGAAATAGTGGGGAATGAAAATCGAAGCGCAAGCCGAAAGGACGTGTTGTGAGAATTTCTTACGTCACAGGTATTGCTAGTCATAAAGCCTCAAGTTCTTGTAAGTCCTAGCTCTAGTAAAGCAGAGAAATTGTCTTCCGAGTATATTATGCAAGGTTGGAATATTGGGGTGCAAGAGGGAGAGTGATCCGATATTGCAAGTGGATCTCACCCCCACAAACGACACTTTCTATGACCAAGCTGTCAGGCTTTCATTCTGCCCCACTACTGCTAAGGATAGATGCTTGTCCATTATTTCTCTTCGCAAGGTATATATCCTTCAAACAAAACAATTAAACTAGCCTTCAAGAAGTAGTTTTCTCTCCCACGATCAGGAACACTTTCAATGACAAAATCGTCACGTCATGAGAATCCCACGACGATGAAAGAAGTCAGGAGAGTGAGAGCTGGCCTGGCTGAACAAGAAGTGGGGAAGCGTCGTACAGAGAATAATGGGTCACTTTGGCGGTGAATGCTGCAATGGCTTCGGGGCGTTTTCTGGATGAAGAGGAAGGCGAAGTAGTTGGATTAGTTGATTGGGGTTATTTGAGGATTGCTGAGTTTTGGAACGTAATCTTCTGGCAAGTATCACCAAAAGGTTTGACGAGAGGTCAGACACCACAGGGACTAAGAATTCGAAAGTACGAACGTTGACCCGAAGCTTACAAGGTAGGCTTCCTTGTGTTTCTTGACTGTTCTCTCGAACTCTAGATTTGGAAATCAGAAAGCCAAAGCTAGCTGCTTCTGTCAAGATTCGGAGGATATGATAGAGGTCGCTTCATCAATCCAAATCCTTTCCTTTTGCCACCTGATAACAAATGTAAGTCCATCTTCTTAAAATCGCCTCGGAAGCACCGAAGCCAGTATATTTCACCGTAGCATCGGTTGCCACTCCTTCCACAACCAATTATCAATTTCCAGCGGCAACCCATCAGCCTATCTACCTTCCCCAAGGAGAATTGCTGCCCAGCAACCAATATTCCACCCTCAACCTCAAGAATCGAGATGTCTGAGAGAAAAAGAGGCAAAAAGGAAAAGAAATCCCTTCCTTGTATCTATGATCGTGGGGTTAGGCATTCCTTGCCACGACTTCAACATCCGGCTCTCCTCATTCTTCCAAAATGACCGCACAAAATAGAAAATCTAGAAGCCCCATGGCTCAAACAGAGTAACATATGTAGAAGGAAAAGTTTTCTCCCTCTTAGATATCACTGCCTGCAGCAAGGTAACCTAAGCACATCATATCACATTACCACATCACCTCACTTCAAATTCCCCATTCCACGCCATTTCCACCAAAACTAATTCACCTAACCAACAATTTACGCTCCACACTTCCTCTCTCAAACCATTCCATTACCATTCCATTACCATTTTCCATGAAATCTCCAAACCAAATCCTCCAAGCCCTAGAGATAAACCAACAAAAAGATCCCGTGACAAAATTGGGCAGCTAGACGTCAGTACCCGAATCCCCACCGGAAATATCCTTATTCATTGATTAACCTATCATTCTGCAACGCTTTAAACTTCATGCATGTTAGTGTCTCGGGGAAGCTGGGAAACTGGAAAGTTTTAATTTTATGAGCGGCTGGCTTGACGGGAAGGGGAACGGTTCCGGAGTGACGGGTGAGCAGTTTTATTGGTTGAGAGGGGGGGTTGGGGTTGAGATGTCCGGGTATGGAAGGACTTGTGACAGTCGGGGGTTAGGATTTGAAACGAGGTTTTATATTTTGGGATTTGCTTTTTTTGGGTTCATGTTGTGTGAGGAAAGAGGGGGGCCTCATTGGTAAAGGAATGGGTATAGTTGAGATTTTCATAGATTCCCGAAGAAAAAATTCCCCGATTGTGGAAATTGGAGTAATAAAAAAGATAGCATCTTAGATAAGCTTTTAGACAGACTAATAGATATTTTACAAATCAAGGAGGCGAAGCAAGAAATGAACATTTCTGGTTTGTTTTGGGAAGCAACCAAGCAGAGCTGTGAAGCTTTAATTCTCTATCTAAGCTACCTATCTATTCATCTCGAGATGCCATTGATAAAGGCTCCTTCCTGTAGAGCCCAATCCCGTTTCTATTCGATTTCTCAATCATCCCAATCGAATCCCCTCAATCGATAACTCTAATAATATAGAATCCTTTTTTGCTTTGGCATCTCCTCTTCCTTCCCATGTTCCATCATCCGTTATCAATCCATCCAATGAAAATGGGAAAGAAAAATGAATAGAAAATAAAACGAACTAGTAAAACTTTTGGGTTTGGTGAGAAAAGGAATGTAAAGTGGATAGAACCAATACAGATATCCTTCCCGGAAAGATGAATGATAAAAAATTAAAAAAAAAGAGGAAAAAACACCCGCTGAGGCCACGATGCCCAAGATATCTCTTCTCCTTTGGAATGCTAGAACACTCCAAACGCCCCAGCCGTCAATAAAAGACTTTTCTAAAGGACGCCTTGAGCAACCCCTCATTAAGCTCAAGTATCCTATCATTCCCAACTCCCCCATACCCATGTCCCAAGATTAGTTTTCGCCCAATGTTTGTTTCGCCAGAAAAACCCAAAGAATTTAGCTGATCAGAACATTTCTTCTCTTACAGGCTTTTTTCCAAAGTAAAGAGCTCCCTGAAACCCTCCTTCCATCTTGCATTTTCTTCGCTTGATGGTCTGGGTAGGGGACTGCGTCCATAACCACCATATCCAAGCCAAGACTCCATACCGGCTTTGGTGCCAACGATACCACCTTGAATAGCAGTCCAATCTCCTCTTGCAACAACTTCTTGAAGTTTCTGTGCTTCAGCGAATTTGCTTTCGCGGTAGAGACGGAGAATTTCAATACAGGATTTTGGGGCGATGTTCGCTAAACCGGCAAGAATCCCGTGACCACCTCCAATCAAACTTTGTATTGTGAAGTCTGCACTACCACCTAGAACTAAGAATGGTGGTGCGGAATCTGAAGGTTGAGGCTTGGCGGATTTGGTGGCTGCTACGATTCGGTTGAGTTTTCCAGTGTTTCCGCAGGTGAGTTTCACGCCGGCAATATTGGGGTGGGCGGAGAGTTCGATGATAATGTCGGAGGAGAGATCCATGCCGGATACTGCACCGGGGTAATTGTAGATGACGAGAGGGATGGGTGAGGCGTCAGCTACCTTTGTGAAGAATTCGATGATGCTTGCTGAGGATGGGCGGAAAAGTGGTGCATAGTAGCTTGGTGGAAGGACGAGTGCATAGTCCCCTCCAGCGTTATAAGCTTCACGACAGTATTGAATTGTTTCACGGACAGATTGAGCTCCACAGCCAACGATGATTGGGATGTTTGTAAAACCAGCTACATCTAGAGCAGAGCGGGTGATAGAGGTTACGGTTTGGCGTTCTGAGTGTGTGAGATGAACCGCCTCGCCATTGGAACCCTGGGTTGTCAGCCCTGCGATGCCAGCCTTAGCTAGGCGTACGGCATGTGTGCCAATTGTTGCTGTATCAAGATCTTCGGTGACGGGGTCGAAAAAACAGACTGTAGGAACGTATACACCGGGAAGCAAGGGCCGGGAAACTCGATCTTCAACGTCCGTTGAGAGACTGCTGTAAGAGGAGCTATAATGAGATTCATCGATTGGGGAATCAGTGTAGATGTTGTTACTGCTTGGGACTCGAAGTCCTGAGGTTGGAACTGGGCGGAAAGATATGCTGTTGAATCCTTGAGTGATGAAGCTACCCGCTGGTGAAGGTGCATCGTTGTGAGGAGCCATTGCGAATTGGTGAGGGGGGTTGTAAGCTTATGTAGCTAGCTGGATGGCAGTTGATATTGAATGGTGCGGGAGCTAAAGGAATAGTTGCGTGGATTCAAGCTTAATGACGCTATTGGGCGGGCTGATTGTCTGAATATGAATTGGAAGTAGAGGGTGAGGAGGTAATGTTTGCCAGGGCTGAGGAGACTTGTCTCGAATTCTGTGCTTCAAATATGGCAAGCACCCCCAGATCCGGATGGAGGCTTGGGTTATATATTATTTTTTTGTCCTTGGGGTGGCGCAGAAGATTCCCAGGAATAGGCATGAATTGATAGAAACAGGGGGTGTGAAGTGTGATCAGGTACCAAGTACCATTCAAGGCTTTGCTTAGTGTGGGGGTGGGACTTTTCTTGCAAGTGACCTCCTCCTGGCCTCGTGGCTCTTGCCAGGCCCTGGGACCCCTACAAAATTGCAACGGGCGTTCGATCAAGGCAAGAGAAACGCAGAGGTGGAGCTTCAAACCGGAACTGAGAGTACGAAGTCGGTTGAGATTCGTCCAGCGTGCTGGAGAGCACTGCTCCGCCGCGTCAGGAACACTTGTTTCTAGCTGAAGCAATGCAATGTCTGAACCGCTGGCATTCATGGCCTCCGCAACGTTGTCCAGCCGGTATCACCGTCTGAAGGAACATTGGCCCCGTCCGAGTATAGGGGGAGAGGCTATCATGGTTTGCCTACACAGCACTCGCTGTACGGTATAAGACGATGATCAGGAAGATGTTAATCGGCATCCCTGCGGCGTCCTATCTGTGGTGTTCTACCCTGTGAGGCTTTCCCAATCTCCATCGTGGCCCTCCTTGAGCCACCTGAATTCTAGAAGCAGTCCTCAGCACTCCTTCCAGGGAGCTGGGACTGCGAGGGGACCGCGTTGGACGCCTAACCATGTCATCAAAAGAAAGACAGAGGCTCAAAGGGCTATCTCATCTTCACCGCATATCCGGTCGGCACCACCACTCCACCAACAGCTGAGAGGCAACGCAACCGCGGCCTCCTCCTGCTCTGGAACGCCAGGCAGGGCGGCAGGGCTTGTCTCGACTGGGCAGGACAGGAGCCCACGCTCGTGTTAGCTGGCTGGGTGGAGTTGGTGGTGGGCGTGAGCGCGCCCGGCGACTGGCGAATGGGTATGGGCGCGAAGACTGGGGAGGAGTCGGGGGACTCCATTGGGGGGACGTTGGAGGTCGGCTGATGTGCTTGGGGGAAGGCCAGTCAAGTCCCGGCAATCGCGGGGTTGGGGTTGTCCAGGGGCGCCAGCGCGCTCCATCCTCCTCACTGGCTGGACGCCATTCGAGGCTATTCGAGGCTATTCGCAGCTCATCCTCAGGCCTGGCGAGCCCCGAGCCTGCTGATCCTGCCCTGAACGTCCTAGCCCCCGCCCAGGATGACGGCTCTTGGGACTCTTGGGCGTTCTTCCATCCTCACTGGCGTCGACTCGTCAGCACGAGCTCGTGGGGGTGCAAAACGCATCTCCTCCACTCCCCCCTTCACTCCCCCCCCTTCAAGCGCCCAGCACTCAGCACCCCCCCCCCCCCCCCCCCCCCCCCCCCCCCCCCCGCCCAGACCAGGCGTGTCAGGCGGAGAACTCTGGCCTTGGCTGAACTCGTCGCTATCGTGCTTCTTCTCGACGTCAGGGCCCAGGTCAGGGGCAACAAAGCCTCCTCGTCACGAGATCACAGGGCGTCGGAGCCCCGATGGACTTACAAGAACGAGTCCCGTTTTACATAACAGCTGCAGACGGCTGTCGGAAACATGCCATTTCCCCAGTCCAGCGTTTTCTTTGCTCCACGTCATGTAGTGATACCCAATATTGTAACGAACTTTTTTCTATATTGGCACCATCTTCTGCTGGATCATGTAAGAAGGTCATTCTGAATCTGAAGATTTCCTCGGTGTGACATGATGGAGCCATCGGAGTTTTTGTTCTACCCTCTGTCGAATTGTCGAAACACACTTGCTTGCTGGTGTCTCGAATCCTGGTGCGTGGGGGTGGGCTCTGAGGTGACTGTGCAGAAAGTACGAAGTGGTGATGGAAAGGGGGAGGATTGAATATCGCGGATATCAAGGTCGGGAGTGCAAAACCTCACCGCTAGTGGTATCTAGGAATTACCATAGGCGGAGGAACCGTTTTTCTTGTTTTGGACCAATTTTCCCCTTTCCATGCAAGTTCGATGTGTTCCTGATATTTGCTTTTGGGAGATTTCTAAAAGTGTGAAACCGCCCTGATTTCGACTTCCGGCTACCCCCACGTCGGTCAATGTCTGCCGAACGATCAACGCCAGACTTCCGCATGCCCTCGATCGTTCCGATCTCATACCGATCCTACGCTTATCTTTCGGGTCGGAGGAAGTCCCCTTCTGAAATAGCAATCCTGCACGTGTTGTCTCGTTGTCTTTGTCAACCATCTGCTTTGGATGACGACTTCCGCTTTTATGCCCGTTTGACGCAGGATTTTACACGTCTTTGCGTCCTCATCGTTGCTTTGAATGTGCTGGAGCCCAATTCTCAAGCCACAATGAGCAAGTGAAGTCCTTTCTTGGTTCACTAATAGCACATGACAGAATACCATCGAAAGCAACACTCGTTAAAGTCAGCAATAGGGTGTCTCCCCGGATCAGCCACTCGACTGCCATGATGATATTGTCAGGATTAAGTTATTACTTGCATGAAACTTTACCCCGCCTTCTTAATTGTCGATTTGCCAAATCTTAGCCCAAGCCTTCACATCCTCTTGGGGCATTTCTTACGAAAGAATATGTGGACTCTTCTCAGATTGGCCCCCTCCAAATGTGCAAGGCATACGTTCCACCTCCTTCCCCAACGTCATGTGCAACTCAACCTTTCCACTTCTCAAACACGCCCTACTAAGTCATCTTGGGAAGGCTCTCCTGACTTTCCCCATATTTGGCTCGTCATTCTCAGAGCCCTCTATCCAATCCAAAGCTAACTCCAACTAGTAAACATCTCGGTCGTGTAACCATGGGCCAAGGATTAAGTCACATTCATAAGCCCGCTCAAGACCCCTCCTGCAAGAAACACGAGATTTTTCTTCCACATTCCTAAGTACTTTAAGTACAACGATGCTGTTCTCGAAAACTGGCACTCTATTTCAGCCCCTCCTTGTCATCCTCTTCCGAGCAAGTTTTGACGCCACCTACCCTGATTCAACTTCCTGCACCTTCTGCAGGGCCTCTTGCAATCTAGGCGTACAACATGAATGATGAACAGCAAAGTCCCTGCAATGAGTGGGTCAAATGTGACATTTGTGGGGAAATTTTAAAGCGAGAAAGCGGGGAAAGATTCCTTTCAGTCCAACTCAATAATCGAAGTTTCCTCTCTCCTCCTGGTTCCTATCCAACAAATCAAAACAAAATTCTTCCATCAGGGATAATAGAGAAGCCTAAACTCGTGAGCTACGTTTTGATTGTTGTTCAAACATACAATTCGAATTGTGAATGGAGAATGGCCTGTTATATAAACGTTGACTTGGCGACTTAACCGAAGAAAATCATCATCAAATGATATTGGTGGGGGTTACCCCGCATTTTAGATGTACATATGTACATAAATTATTTCCTTCATTTTCTCTGCGAGCGGATAGGTACGTGATGACCTAGTTCTCCTCAGCGTTAAGAAATCGTTCTTCAAATCTTTAGATTAACGGGAGATTGTCTGGAGAAGCGGAAAAGGGCGTGTTCTTTTTTGAACACATGAAACCCCACTCTTGTAGTAATTTATATCGTGTGATGCTGTTTTAACCGTCACATTTCGTATTATTGGAGTGGATTAGGGAATATTTTCCTGGTGGTTGGTGTGTGGTGAGAGAGGAATTCGGCGATGGAGGTGTGCGGGTCAGGTTATTGTGGCGTTATGAGGCACGCTTCCGGAGCGAGGAAACTGGGGGGTATGAATGACCAACTTTTGAGAGGTGATGTTTGGTTGTGTAGATTAGAGTTTAGACAATTTTTCTCCAAGGATTGGTGGTAAATTATTTGACCTGAGGGTGTCTTTGTCTTTTCTCATTACACATAAATTGGAATATTTTCCTGTCGAGGATGTCACTCTTTTGGGGGGGACAGGGGTTCATCCGATATGGAAGAAGAAATCACAATATTATGTACTTCTTTGAAAGAAAGAGATTTAGTTGGATCCTGGACTTGAAGTAAAAGTAGGCTCAATTTTCCAGATCTCGAAGAAGGATCGCGAAAGAAACAATTGAGATTTCGATAGGAGACCGTGAAATTTCCACTGAGTAAATTTTACTCAGACTTAAATTATTCTCCTAAGTTGTAAGTGAATTGTAAATAGCAAGCATAACTTTAGTCTTGTTCAAGTGATAATGAAGGAAGCCAAATATATGAAAACCTTTAGGTATCATGTAGTCTCAAAATTCTGGCAAATCAAAAATTATGTTTAAGTCACAAAGAACATGTTATAAGAAAGTTGCTTTTAATGCCTAGTTTGAAGATTTCCCTCTTTACCCGATGCTACATGTAACGTTTTAATTTAAGTACGACCCTTTGATGTGAAAACACTCCGGAAGTTAGGCCCATTCATTAACACCATGAATCTGTCGGAACGCTTGCTTTCTGTTGCGGTTAAGTAAAAGTTCGAAATCGTTGGATTGAAGATTGGAGATAAGGAAAGGACTAACGATTTTAGGGAAAGGGCAAAGTACTTCGTACAGTGAGTGGTCAAGAAGTGAGAAAAGCTGCTGCTGAACTTTTCATAGGCTCCTTCTAAAAGAGGCAACGAAAACAAAATCTCAACTTCTCACTCGTCTACTGAGCCTCAAGGTTTGGGAAGTCCAAGCAATCAAGTTAATCCAAAAAGTGTATAGTGTTAAAATGACAGATTATACAAGTCATATGATAAGGGCGATAGAAAACTTAACATATACTTTTCAATTAATGACTCTCAAAATGTAATGGTGGACTTTGAACTATCAAAAGAGTCTATTCGATACTGTAGCGTCACAGATCATAATTTCCAAAAGTTAGTTCTTCCAATTATTCAATACCCTCACGAGGAGATTGAGAAATTGCTAGAGGAATATGGACTGGATGAACCAATACATCGTAATAAGCAGTCTATCGAGAATCTAAAATCCGTTTCCGATAGCAATAATAACCACGGTGGTCTACTCTCGAATGCCGGTGCCCTTGGCAAGAACGCCGAGCCTAGGTGTAAATGTTTTAGATCAGGAATCGATTTCTCAGGTTTCCAGGTCGTCCTCCTCCCTGAAAGACAGAATCTCGGCATTAGATCAAAGCATTGCATCGGTCCGAGAGGTGGCTGTCTTACCGAGCACAATTCCTTCATTGATGATCGCTTTATCCCGAATCCGCACCAATGCCAGTCCCACGTTTAAGAGAATATTCCGTGGTGAAAATGATGTACAACATTCCATCCTGGGCAGTGAGTCGCGTTCTGTAGGGAGCGTGAAGGACGAAGCGAGACGGCCGGCACCCTTTGTATCTAAACGTGGAATCGAACCCCTCCATGATGCCTTTGAGTTTGCGAATTTTCACTCGAAATTTCCAGAAGTGTTTAGACTGGAGACCCCATCTCAAAGCCGTCGTGTATCATCATCTCAGCACTAAGCCGTTCTACGATACGACCGCGCTGTAGGTATAGATTTCAACATAGAAAGTATAATGCAAGGACTATAGAGGCAAAAGATTGGCTTGTTGGGAGTAACCTTTGTAAGTAATACCAGGGTAGTTCTATCAGCGTTACTTAAGCTCCTTGCTCATTACTAGTAGGTGAACGAGTGGCTCTCCCTTCAATTAAAAGATAACTGGAATCCTACACGTCATTGAACAAGTCGGAATCGAACCATGTGTACCACAAAACTCCCTTCACCGGTAGCGAAAAGGGAGTTGCCGACTTTATATACCCAGATTCCAATGGAGATCTTACCAAGCTACTCGCGAAATTCTTCCCCCACGATGTCCAGCTCTAGTCCAGCAATCCCCCCGTCTACCACCTAGAAATCAAGCCAACATTGGAGAATTACAACGAGCCTTTCTATATGAGTAACATCCAAGTAGAGAAAGTATTATGCCTCAGAATGTCTTGTTTCGTTGCAAATGAGCTAACAATTTTCAGGCACGCGAGTGTACGATTTCCTGGGATAATGATATCATTCCCAAGGAGGTCTATGTGGTTATTAAGGTGTATAATCTTGATAAAGAGACAAAGCATGGCTTCACAGTGTATGTAGACCCATGGGCTATGTATCTAGCGAGGTAACTGAATTTCCTGGCCGATGGAGCGTACTTTGTGATACCCAACGAGAAGGGAGGATCGACTTAAAACAAATGAAAAGTTCCTAGATTGTTCACATTTGAAAGGTCTATGAGGTATTGCTCCACTTTAAATATATACTTCGTGATTGCTAAGCTAAGGTAACCCATTCTTCTTTTGCCCTTATCTTAGACTAATGTATCTGTTCCGCTGCTATTTTCGTAATCCCTATTCTAACGCTAGGTAGAGAGAGGTTGAAATTCGCCCCTTACAAGAGATTACCTGGGCTATATGTACCTTGCGCGTTAGGTCATTAGAGAGGTTCAACATCAAGTAAATTCTCAAAAACCTTTCTACATTTACAAAATATTTAACGCCCTGTGTGAGATGCCATCATTTGGCAGCTCGAGCTCAATAACTGAATCCCCACTTTCCCGACCCACTATCGCCTTTCGTGCCTGCCTTGAGAAATTTGACGGATACCAGATGCTAAAAACAATCATCACTCCTGCCATCGGTACTCCGTCAAATACGTAAAGATAGACTTCGTGTAGTATAATTGTTCCCTCGAAACCCTGGACGAACTCTGCTACGCGCACAATTGATCGAATCATGATGAATACGCACGTGATATATAGCAAGTATAAGAACTTCTCCCAAAGTAACGAAGAGTCGTGAGATCGACCGGTAGGCATGGCGCGCAATCGAAGATGAAAGATCAGAGCCACGAAAACGAAAAAGCCGAAAATTACAATCTGGATTAATAGCCCAGCCAAGACGATATGAGAACCGAGGTTTGCTTGTGATGCGCGACTGCTAGCCATTAATCCACCACCTATATCAAGTTAGCAGATATTCGTTCACAGCCTCAAACAGGGTTTTATACGTACCACCAAGCTGGACAAAGAAAGAGATCACATCACCCGTCACGAAGACTTTCGTCAACCATCTTTTCCTGATCGTGCTAAAAGATTCGCCATCTACACTGACAATGATCCGACCCAGAATCATGTAAATACTGGCCGCGAAGAGTGCTGGAGCAACGAGCAGAAGAAGGGTTTGAATGACGTAAGGAGCCAGAGTGGGATTCGGGGCTTGTTTATTCGATGCTCCACGAGCCGCATACCCAACTAGTTCAACTATAAAACTAGATATTAGCAATTGTGAAGGGAATGTTATAACCGTGGTAAAAAAATTCATTGTAAAGAAAGTACATACAAATTCCACCGGTGACCAAAGGAATGAAGTACCAAGTCCTGTGCTTGACAATTAGAATCGAATGCCAAACAGTCAACGCTCCGAATAGCACCGCCATAATACAGGCGCCCGCAAAAGAGGGATCATAGTGGTAGAATTTGAAGTGTGGGTTAACCTCGGATTCGGTCGACATTTTTTTGAAAGCACTTGGTTGTTTGAGGGATTTTGCAAAATATTTTTAGTTAGAAATATTATAAAGATAAATCAGGAGATCTGAGACTCAAAAAACAGCAGAAACAAAAATAATAGGAAGTGAGATAAGAAGTTGAAAAGGAAGAATCCACCTAGATATATACTCTGCCTCCTCCGGAGAAGAACCATTAAAAGCTGGTGTGAAACAGAATCACAGAAAATCTCATTGACCAAGTCCCGGCCCAACAGCCCTGGAATTTTGAATTCCCTTCGCATGACTGGCCTACAGGAATTCAAAATAATAAGCATACAGAGCTCCGGTATTGATGCCTGGGACAGAATGCAAGATATTCTCGGGCTATTAACTTTAGCGAGACCAGCTCGCAGCATGGCACCCAATGCGGCTAGGCTAGCCTCAACGTATATTCCTAGCCATCATCTAATTTGAAGTAATACTGGCTCCAGCGATGTTTAAGCTGCGTAATGTCGGCGTCAGCATAGAGCGTGCGACATTAAATACGTGGGTTTATTCTACCATACACTTTCTTACAGCCCAATAAATTTAATTCAATATCTTAAATAATCGAAACAGCTCTCTAACTCCGCCTCTTCAACATCAGCATAACGTGGTCCACTTAATGGGCTCGCCATCTCATTCAATTTCTCCATGATCCACTCCTTCTGTTCCGCATCTGGGACCAAATACGCAGCCCGAAACGCAAAATCCATGGCCAGGCTCCCCACTGACGAGCAGCTCCGGCTATACTCGTAGGACTGACATATCTGCTTTGCTAGCGTGAGATTCTCGAGCTGGTAGGTAGGTGTCTCGCAGTCGGAGAGTACGAGTAGCGCGGAGTTTAACAGGAGCATCATTGCTGCGTAAGTACAGAGTAGGTATGCTGCAGTTTTAGATATGTAGATGATATTGGTGTTAAAGAATTCTATAGATGGACATGTGGTTGTGTAGAATAGTTCGGTATACGCTGGTGTGTACCTCCACGTCTGGAGGTCGTGGTGGAGGGCAATAATGTGTTCATGGAGGAACGTCTGTTTAAGTTGATCTTTCGTAAATACAGACCCGAGCTCTCGTAATGAGCAGAGAATACTTGGGAGTCGTGAGAGGCGAGAGAACAAGGCGTTAAAAGGGGATTGGATACGTCCGCACACTTTGCCCCATTGCGGAGCATCTAGAAAACACCTCCGTCGGTAGAGTATGCATTCAACGACCTGACACTCATGAGTATAGAAAGATGCTGGGATGCTATAGATTCGACATACAATTGCCCCCTGAAGAGTGTGGAGCATTCTATATGCAAAAGGCTCTCTGAAATTGTGAGGACCGCTTGCCTCGATCAATCGAGCGGCTCCACCAGCATGGCGAATGGATGCACTGATGTCTGCACAAAGTAGCTGCTATAGAGGAATCAGAATCTATATATAGTGCTTGTGAGGGGGCTGACGAACCTCGAACAGGCTCAGTAGCATCGCGGCACATAACGTCCCTGTGGTCCCTGACCGCTCCGGGTCCGCAATACAGAGCTGAAGCTCGCCCAGAGCCCGACCGTACTGTATGCGGCTCCGAACGAGACTGCAGCCGTTCAGATTTAGTAACACATCATGAGCCAGGCAAAGAGCTTTCATGGAGAGATCGCAGGCCAGACTTAACCCAACATGACGTGGTAATTCACTCAGGAAAGTTCCTTTACTCAGTGAGGCCACACTCTTTACTGCTGGAAGATCCGGCCTGAAGGTCTGGTAAAGTTCGAGTGAGAGATTCTCAGACGAGGAAGTAGACAAGCCACGAGGCAGGCCTCGCTCCAGAGATGGCTTTGGCGTGCTGAGTTTCTTTTTGAACCTTGGGCCCTCGTCCATGAACTTCAACCGAATAGGGTAGCCAGGACATGATAGGTTACTATTTGCACATCTAAGGCACGCAGGCCTCCTCTCATCGCACTAGGTCGGTCAGCTGGAGGACATCCACGAAAGTCAGACTCGTACGAACCTTGATTTTCCGTCGTCGGCATGTCTGGCAACCACGGCTCAGGGGAATGCCAACCATCGCGATAACTACCGCGGGGACGTCCCGCAGAGCGCAGCAATTGTTGCGCTATAGGAACCTTTTTTAGAATTTACCAAGTGGGATGTCATTTTATCTTACCCCTGGGAAACCTTTTTCGTCCCTGAAGGCAACCTTTACAACCATCGGAACAGGGCGGTGTTATCACCGGTGCGTACGTGTGCCCGTAGATTATTGAATAGGCACAGAAAAATAGGTAATTACATAAGTGTATAAATACAACCGATTGGACCAAATACCAGCTAGTGCCCCGAAGGACAATGCGGTTTCTCTTATTCGTGACAGTCTAGAAAGTACCCTCTGAGTACCCGCATTCCACTGGCACTCCGAGGACCTGTCTCGAGCCGCAGCTCTACGGAGGTACAGACGATAAGTGTTATTAGTACGGTTTCAGAGCGCCACTCGCGTACAAGGGTATTACCCCCACTTTACCTGGCAGAATTCAAGGCAGAAAAGAGAGTATATTTATAGCTAGTACTTTGTAAAGAGCCCATTAGCGTCAATTACAGCCTGGCACCGCTCTGGCATACTCTCAATTAATGCTCTTCAAATTCCTGGCGAGTTTCCCCGGCCGCATGTCCAGGAGCCCTATCTTGCATAAGTTGAAGATATACTCCTTCCCTTCTCATAAGGTTAAGATATCTATAAATTACCGGGACTGTATGAGCATAGTAGCTCTCTTGGTTAATTGAGCCCCAGTCCTTTTCCCAGAAAATCCCTGGCCCTTGAGTATGACCATGAAAGCAGCCAACCCTTCTTTCTCTGGTGTTTTTCTATTATATAAGTAGGATTCCATTCTTCTCCTGCTCTCCTTGTCACCCACGTCCGAGTATGCCTTCCCCCGGTTATCCAAGTCTCGTCTATCCAGAAAATTGAATACCACTACTCAAGAGTCTAATCCTTATGCTCTTTTGCCCGTGTCTTCCGGATCTTTTGGCTTTTCTCTGAGATATAGCCTTCCTTCTCAAGTGCAGCCCGGATTGCCCCCTTTTTAACTCCAAAGTCCATGATTTCTGCTAGCTTTTCATAAGACATTTTCCTATTAGTAGAAGAAGCACAGACAAAGTCTATAAGCTCTTTTACTTGCGTAGGAGTAAGGATAGGCGGTCTACCCTTTTTCTTAACCGGAGTAGGTCTATTCCCACAGGCATATTGAACTTGGCCGGCAGATACATTTAAAAATGTTCGAATTTGCGAATACTTCCACTTAAGAGAACGTAGAAACTGAATATCACGTCTTCTATCTCGGGAAAGTTGGAGTGATCGAGGGGCTCGTACTCGGACTCGAAGTGGGGGTAAAGGAGGTGGAATAGGTATTATAGAATCAAGGAGTAGATTAATAGGAGGGAGTAGCCTTTCAGGCTCTTGGTTAAAAAGCAAAGGAGGAAGAATTTGGGCCATTTTACTAATAGAATATATTATTTAGCCAAGTAGTATACTGAGGATATACTCCATACTGCTGCCTTGCCCTTCACCGCCTTATGCGTTGGCAGTGACCCCTTGTACCACTCGCTCTGAAACCGTACTAACAACACTTATCGTCTGTACCTCCGTAGTTCCCATATCAAGGTGTGGCGTTGTCGGGGCCAGGGTGAGTCCGCTGTGGTGGGGTGTTTCCCCCAAAACCCAGCTTCGCATAGGCATAGCCATCGAAACTTACCATAAGCTACAAACTACGATGGGTGTTGCTAAGAATCCAATTGAAGACGGCTGCGCGGGAGAAAACTGATAATTACATAAGTGCATGAAAACAGCCAATTGGACTACCAGCTAGTGCCCCGAGGGACAAGGTGGATTATCTTATTCGTAACCATCTAATCGCTAACTCTCTATGCACGCGCATTCATTCCACCACGGCTGTCGAATTGAAGCTCGAGTGAATGACGCAGATCAAGCCATGGACCGTGCCTGACTAGCCCTGTCGCGCGCTCTATTGGCACGCTACGCGGTACCGTACAGCAGAAGAGTGGGGGGACGGCGTCGGGGTGTTTATAAAACTTGGGACCTTGACACTGTTCGATTCCAAGGACCCCGAAGCTTCAGAAGGCACCTACATATGGACTCCTCCGCCGTCAACACAATCATCAGTATCCACGATGGCTTTGCGATTCCTCGTCAAGATCCTGGAGGAGCTTGGCCTTGTCTCCCTATGGGTATCATCAACTGATACAAAACTCCTCTGCCTGCAGCGGTTCGTCAGACTCTTTGCCTATGGAGGATCAACGCTTATTCTGGTGGCGTATCTCGCGGCTTTGCAGATCTCCAAGACGCGGATTGGACTGTTCATGACCCTGACGCTGGTTGGAGATACTATAATTAGCTTCATCTTGACCCTATTCGCAGATGCTCTTGGTCGGAAAGCAATTTTAGCTCTCGGTGCTGGACTGATGGCCGTTGCGGGGGTTACGTTTGCGACGTTTGGAAACTATTGGGTTCTTCTTGCTGCAGCCATTTTTGGTGTCATCAGCCCAAGGTAAGCAAGGTTTTCTGGAAGCTAGAATAGACTCTGACTTGGTGGATAGTGGTAACGAAATCGGCCCATTCCGTGCCATTGAAGAATCAACGCTTGCGCAACTCACACCAGCCGCGAATCGTGGAGATATATATGCTTGGTATTCCTTGTTTGGGACACTTGGTACTGCCTGTGGAATGATCGTGTCAGGATGGTCGATACATTACATGATGAAGGAATTGATGTGGAATGATATTAGGGCATACAGGACCATATTCTTCATCTATGCTGGGTTTGGATTGATCAAATTATGTCTCGCCGTGGCGCTGAGTAATGCTGTTGAAGCCGAGAAAAAGATAGCCCCAGTCCAAGATCCGGAGACCGCACCTCTGCTGGCAAATAACACGGATGTTGAAGAGCGAAAGAAAAAGAATGGTTGGATTTTATCTAAATTGCCAGAAATCAGTCATAGCAGCAGAATTATTGTCATCAATCTCTGTATTTTATTCGCCCTTGATTCTTTCGCGTCTGGTCTCGCACCATTGTAAGCTATCTGATCGTTGCGAAGGATTTTACATTCACATACTAATTCCCACAGGTCTTGGGTTACATTCTTCTTCCACAACAAGTTCAATCTCGATGCCGGAAAGCTAGGCTCGCTGTTCTTCACTACATCTATTATTGCTGCAGTATCAATGATCCTAGCTTCATCAATAGCAAAAAGATTTGGGAACGTCAAGGTATGTGTATTTCGACCAATCAGAAGCTCTGGCTAACTCTTGGTAGACAATGGTCTTCACACATCTTCCCTCCGCCATCTTTCTCGCTCTCATTGGAGTCCCGAATTCTCTTCCATTCGCGATGCTCTTCCTTATCCTTCGATCTTGCACTCAATCCATGGATGTTGCACCTCGTTCTGCATTTCTCGCCGCTGTGGTTCTTCCACATGAGCGTACAGCGGTAATGGGAGTTATCAATGTCGTCAAGACATGCTCTCAAAGTATTGGACCTTCCATCACCGGTATCCTGGCTGAGCACAAGCTATTTTGGGTAGCATTTCTCGCGGCTGGTAGTTGCAAAGTCATATATGATCTGGGAATGCTCGCAGTCTTTGCTGGACACAAAACCCACGAGGATCGAGCAGAGGAACAAAGACAAGCTGAGGAGCAAGAGAATCTACGGGAGAGGGAGGACCCAGATGAGAGGTAGTTCCAAAGCCGAAGATTCCTGAACGTTTAAAGCTAGTAATCGTTCGGTAAATATTTCACCTAAAATGACACTAAATAGGTGAGGGTTAGAAAAGCGTAGTTTTCTAGTAGTGTGTATCATAAAAATTTAGTATATCTTCGAAAATATATAATTTAATTAACCATGTAATAAATATAACTATTTACTAGCTAACCTAGCTGCTTTTACGTTATCCTTTGTGGCCTTCATAGTATTCTTTTTATATTTTGCCTCTTATGCTTTTTTTAATAGTTTTTAATTATAATTATAATTAATACTGTCGGAATGTATTTATAACAAGTATTCCTTTGGGCTAATTAGTACAAAGGGCTAGGAAGGCATATAAGGACCGTACTTAGACCTATATAGAGAAGACAAGCATATCACCACCTACAATGAGCATTCACCTAGTATATATCTGACATACAGAGAACTAGGTATTATGCCCCGTAGTAAAACATGTACCCCTCGGCCTTGTCAACCGACAAATACTTAATTTTTATTAAATTCGTTAATATTAATATATTTTTAAGTTTTCTACATTACTATAGCCCTTTCGTTTCTCTTCTTAATTTAGCTCTAATATAAAAGATAACCCTCAAAGTATTAAGTAATAAAGTAATGTTACGATTTATACAACTAACGGGCCTTAGGCTAAATTAATAAGGATAGCTCACTAGAAGTAGAACTAAGGTCATATGATTATAACCAGGTAATAGAGACCAGGAGCCAGCGGACTCCCACGGACTCCTATATACGAAAGTTCTATATAACTTAGGATATTTCTTTACTTAAACAAGAGCTTTATATTTAACTTAAATAGTAATCTATACTTATAACTTATAAGAACTTCTTAGAAGAATTATTTATATCACGTGTTAGTATATCGACCCTTACTTAGAAGACTTATTCTTGGGAAGTATAAGTATCCACCTAAACCCCTTTGGTAAACTAACTACTATTACCATTCAGGGAATAGCCTTAGCGGTTGGACTGACCATCATACTGTGAGACAAGCGATAGTGGCACTGGCAGGCATAGCGGAAAGCATGGAGGGCCCGACGAGACCGTGAAGAAGCTAAGGCTCGTCGGCGACATCGGGAGCGGGTTCTTGCGTGGTGGAAGGCCGTTATACGATAGCTCAAGATGGATAGGGAATAGCAGGCTCGCTGGAGAATGGTACAGAAGCTGCGGCGGATGCGGAAGGAGCGGAGCAGAAGGCAGGAGGGAGAGGGAGAGAAAGATAGGAGGAGAGCAGAGGGTGGTAGTAGTGGAGGTCTGCTACGACATGGGTGAGTGGCGTTGGGGGAGCTTAATACTCGCGAGTTTAAGTAATTCTAGGAAATGGACACTCTACTTGATTTAGTTAGGGTATATCATTGGTCTAAGAGAGACTAGAGGAATGGCAGACTAGTCCAAGTAGTTAGTCTATATAGAAGAGACAAAAAATAATGGAAGAAAAGGACCGGACTTTGAGAGAGCGTTCGAAACTGACCACGCACTTCTAGAAAGTAGACGCATAGCCTTAGTTAAGAGAATCTAGGTTAAATCAAGCCAACAAGTGTCAGCTTAGAAAAGTAGTTACAAGTGTAGTTTAGGCGTGTTAGAGCATCTCTCTGACTTATACTTTGTTGCTTGCACCTTGAAGAGCCACC
Source organism: Neobulgaria alba (assembly GCA_003988965.1). Classification (NCBI taxonomy): domain Eukaryota; kingdom Fungi; phylum Ascomycota; class Leotiomycetes; order Helotiales; family Gelatinodiscaceae; genus Neobulgaria; species Neobulgaria alba. Next base: position 352,494 of record QYAM01000043.1, read on the forward strand.
GCTAACATCTGCCTTCTCGCTTACCGCTAAATCTTTCCCCTTGCCATTTTCACAGGCAGCAAGCCTAGCTAGAAGTTTCTTATGCCAAACCTAAAGATTTCGAAGGCGCTTTTCTAGCGTAGTTGTATCTAGCTTTTTCTTTTCTATATTTAATTTATCTTGAAAAAAATATCCTTTATGTGCTTTTCTAAGACGGGAATAAACTTTCTATAGTTACCACATTTACGAGCACATCTTAATATTCGACCACGTGGTAAGATACGAAAGGAGCTAGGGAAAAACATATTATTACGTATTACTCATAGAATTGGTTTCTATAGACTGAGTGGAAAGGCTGCTCTGGGCGCAAGTAAAGGCAGAAAGCTATACAGAGATCTATAGGAAAGGGATAAGAACTATCGTATAATACATTATCGCAGGTATAATTCTATTACGTCGAATGATTTCAGAGAGTAAGTAAGTGATTCCTGTTGGTCAAAGAGTAATTTAGACTAAATTGTGAGAAAAGTAAAATAACTAGGAACAGATTTGACAGGTTGATAGAGGTTTGATTTAATTAATAACCTCTTTAATGAACGAGAGCTCTCTACACATAACGCATTGGTAACGAATGAGCTAATAATAGACTCTAGAAACGAGGTCTTTTAGCGAGTGTGAGGCTTAGAACAGATCTAATAAATCCTTTGGATTTATTAATATTAGGGAAGTTAACGATGGATCTTAAGGAGTAGAATGCGAACTATATCTGCCACAGGCACACAAAACCAAGACCTTCAAGAGGCGATCGAATATAGATTGAAGAAACTAAGTGTTAGGCCAAAGGACCATCTGCTGAAAATGGAAATCACGTGGGCCCGGGCGGGCACACGCGGCAGAAAACCCCTGGTGGCCTGGGCAATTGCAATTATAGTAATGGCTACAGAGAGATGCTTGATTGAGGATGCTAGTATTCAGAAGCCAACATTGTGGTATTCCTCGGAAAATTATAAGCCACAATTTGACCACCTCGATACACAGCCACTCCCAATGCGTGAGCTACCTAGTTGAACAAATTGTGCTCGTAAGCTTTTGTTGCACATCTGAAGTAGGGGTTCAGTCTTGTTTTAGCCTACATCCACTTTTGTAAATTCCCGCATACCCAGTCGATCACGGGGGGTGTGCTTGGAAAATAAACTACGGAAAATACCCTCTCTAAGTGTTAGCTTCGTCTCACACCAACTGAGTCAAGCAAGACAATTTTTCCTCACATAACATCACAACCACAAAACGACTTCACAAAAAAAGGTGTGGAGATGATAAACACTTAAGAGTGAATGATATTAAAGAACTATTTCCTTAGATCTACTGTAACGAGTGTGGTACATAAGAGGGTATGTTTGGCATATTATCCAAAACAAACAAAGAGCAAGGGTTTTTCGCATCCATCCAAAAAAAAACAGTACTACGCTTTCCTTACTTTCCTTCTCCAAGGGTAAGACGACTGGAATGGGGTATGGGGGTATCAATTCAATTAAACAACTTCCTGTAAATTTGATTCGTCGTCGTAATCCTAGACTTTTACTCGGGAATGTTTCGCGAGATATGTTTTTTTTTAGACAGTCGAAGTGTTAGTTGCGACGGCTTGTTTTTCTGTTAATGGATTCTCATCTTGGGTTTCCTTCTCTATTTTGGCCATGTCGAGATGTGCGACCTCTGCGGCTTCACCGTCGAAAATCTTAGCTAGCTCTTCGAGAGTTGGGCCTCGAGTTTCGATGTAGAAGAAGTAGACGAAGGTCAATTCTATGAAATCCCATACCTGGAGAGGTGTTTGTTAGTGGGCGAGTCGGTATTTCAATTAGGGCGGATGGCTTACAGTATAGAAGAGGCAGAGACCCCAATCGGCTTTTTTGGCACCAAGATTGTCCCATGCGATTGGGTTGGTATAATTGATTTTCAATTAGTCTCAATCTAAGCGCTAAGGTATGGTAGTGGAGACTTACTTTCCGAGAACAAGAGCGGCTTGAACAGTCAAGTTCATGATCATAAGTCCTTTGGCTCTTAACTTGTATGGCAAGATTTCCAAGGCATAGGCGACTAGAAGACCAGACCATGCGAGCGAGTAGAAGACACCGAAAAGCCAAACCCAGACAATTTGGACGTATCCAGCTGCGGTATTCTTCTGGTCGGACTTTTCGTAGATGGCTGCGGAAATGGTCCAGGCCAAGAACATGAGAACCATACCAGATGTTGCGGAGAGGAAAAGTGGCCTTCTTCCAACACGGTCGACAAGGAAGGCACAAGCAGTGGAGACGAGAAGAGCAAGAATAGTTTGGCCACCGTTAAGCTAAGAATAGTCAGTTATAATTCAAGTGTTCTCGGGCAGATCTTCTAACTGGGATAGTTTGATTCTGATCCTTGATACTTGCACCAGCGTAAATCTTGTTGATATAATTACTGAACAGAGCGTTACCACTGTATTGTGAAATTACACCAAGAGAGACCAAAAGTGCAAGCCTGTATCGGTTGCCCTTTGTCTTCAAGAAATCAGTGTAGTTGGAGCTCTTCTTGTATTCGAATTCAAGTCTGAGTGTCTCCTTGATTTCACGGAATTCGAAAGCCACAGTTGCGTTTGTCTTGTCGCCATTGGCGTGGTAATAGGCAAGAGTGTGTTCGGCTTCTTCATATCGCTCCTTGGAAATGAGCCAACGTGGAGATTCGGGAACCCAGTAGATGAAGATAATTTGGATGAGGGCGGGAAGGATTTGGAGAAGCGTGAGAGTTCTCCAGGCCCAGGAGTTGTCGATTGCTGCAGTGGCCCAGGCAATCCATGCCACGACTATAGCATTCCATCAGTAATGCTTCTAGGAAAGGTGTACGGCTTGCTAACATAGGGCACCCAAGTTCCAAAGACAATTGTAGACTGCGGTCACCTTGGCACGATGTTGGGGATGGCAAAGCTCAGTAAGCAAGACTGGGGAGGCCATCTGTGCCAAACTATTACCGAAACCAAGAACGAATCTACCTCCAGTATACACTACCGAAAAGAGTCAGTTAATCTACCAAGTCATCACTAGTAGAAACCGGCTTACTTCCATAACCATTAGCAAATGTTCCGAGGAGGCCACCGAGGATCATGAGCAAACATCCTACTGCAATTGGAAATCTTCGTCCCCACCAATCGGCCATATATGGGCTATGTCATATCAGAAACTGCTGCATGAGAACCAGAATGATATACATACACAATTGGAAAACTGCAGAGAGAACCAATTTGGTAAATGGCGCTCATGAGACCAAGTTTCGATCCACCGGGGTGATGGAAGTATTCCTTTCATTTGTCGAGGTTTTGGGACGAGTTGAGCATCATGCTGTTGAATGGTGTCAATGATCAACTACTTGTTCTTGAATCTATCTAAAAGCTACAGGGAGGTATCTGCGTACCCATCATAACCAGTAGTAGCTGATGCTACACATAGCACCGCACACCATAAGTATAATTTTTTCAATCCGGGATCCGACCACCAATTGACATTCTCGAACTCTGGTGCCTCTGCCTGGGCTACACCCACCTCCTGCTTCTTGGTATCGATGCCAACTGCAACCATCTTAGCGGAATATCTGGATCAACTTGGTGTCACTGAAAAAGTTCTCACGAGGAGAATGAAAACAGAAAGCAGTGAAACAGGCTCCACACAGGGGAGCTACCTCCTACCTTTAAGTATCCCCTTCCAGGAAAACATGACAATAAATTTGAGGATGTGTGATCGATTATCCAGCTTGCGGAGGCAGGATAAACGAATATCTGCCTACATGTCGTGTGGTGTCTTGTAGTGGATGCAGCGCTCCTCGTCTATCCTTTTGCGGATCGTCTTTTGGCTCAATCATAGCGACAAACTAAACGAATTACCGCGGGCCAATGATTATTCACCTGGTCTTCAGTTTGGGGAATAGAAGACCAAGAACTGCCCATGTTGTTCGATCCCCAAAACTCGGTCTTAGTGTGGTATTGCGAGTCGAGATCAGGTGTGGGGACTATAGAACTGGGTTTATGCCACGAGAAGGATTTGATAACTTGTCTAGCATCTCACCCCGCGAATAGAATGTCCGAATCCTGGGGTTACCCCGGGTTTCTCATGGTGTGTTGTTTAGGCAAAGCGGATGAAATGGTTTGGATAAATACAGAGAACCGCCGGTTGGCTTGCTGGTTTCGGGACCCGACAAGTCGAGTCAATGGTGAAAACCCGTCTAGTCTTTTCCCACTTCAATTTTCGCGTTGGTATCAATATATTAAGGGGGGTGTCATTGGTCAAAAATCGGAAAAGCGGGACGGCATCTCCATCAAAAGGCAGCTCGCTGCCCCAGGTTCTCGGGAGGCTGATTTCCAGCTATTAGTATGGCTCTTGAAGTGTTGCGGATGGACTCGTGGTTGAGCATTCGGAAGGCCTGGAAGCTGCTCCCGGAGGCACAGTCGACTACCACTATATCCACGAAAAGTCTTGATACAATCAGCAATGACAGCTAGCACAAGCGAACAGTGATCAATCCAGTGGCCATCTCAGTGGATCACAAGGTTCCTTGAATTCCATTCTCCCTGTACCAAATAAGTGTTTCCTTTTGAGCGGATCCAGATCATTTGGGGAAACCCCGAGCCAAAGGAACTTTAAATTGTTGCACGGTATAACCACAAGCTGATTATTCGGCTTGCCCTAGGTGCTGAGGAGATGTTTATAGTGACGGTATTCTATCCTTCCACCCGATCGTCAGCGGGAAGATTGCAAAACTTGTGCCTAAATTTAATTTTTAGATAATCCACTCGATTTGGTAAGGCCAAGGAAAACAGGGAAAACAATCACGTAAATATAATCGGGAGGGCTCAGGATGTGGTGTTGAACTCAGACAACTGGATGGCCAAGGAACCATTATAATGAAGTTATTGCATAACGGTATAATGTGGAGAATATCTCCTCACGACCAAGCCCTACTCAAGGCCACCGAGTCTATGGTTGACCTTGCCAGGATCTCCAAGAACTTTCGGATGTACGCATGGAATTCCTCCCGATGAAATCGAGAAAATTAGTGTTTAGTTTGAACAAGTCCTGTGCTGTCTTTCATGGGTATAAATTTCCAAGTCCCATACGCAATTTGAAGACGGTAAGATCAAAATTCAGAGAAATAGGCTTCTGATCCGATCCCCTCACTTTTCCGCGATCAATAGTTACTCCCCACTGCAAGTCCAATCACTTTGCGGCAAAACAATCGACATGGCTTCCAACCCGAGAGCTCGTTCTGGGCGAGTAAGGCATATGTAAATTAGCTAAATCCCGCTACAGTCAGCATTTAGTGACCACTACCCCATGCATTCCCCAGGAAAATAGCGTGCAAAATACAAGTGGAGCCTACTCTTGGAACCTTATCCCAACCCCCAAAACTCACAAAATAAGTAAAATCTGTCGATCATCTCACATGTCAAGACTTGCGGTTGGTTTCAAACTCCAAACTACGCCCTGTTTCTTCGTATGCTCGTCGTGATGTCCTTTCGGAGAAAAAAGAGGAAGCAAAAATACGATAATGGCGAGCATGCCACCCGACAAGCTCCGCCGGTGGCGCGATGACCTCCATGCAGGCCATGGAATTTTATATGGTCAATTCGCGGGAAAACTCTGGTGCGCTCTTCTGATCGAGCACACGCGTCGTAAGTGTGCGATTTGATTTCGAAGAGTAGTTAGATCGCCGGTAGCGTTACCGTCCCCCCATTAAACAATCTTGTAAACTAGGGTGTCTGAGATCTGGCTACCCAGGGTTTGGACCCAATAGTTTTGGTATATTCACCTTTGTTTTAGCACCTAAGATTCGACGCAGTAAAGCAGGGCTCTTTTTGGCCGTGCTAGGTAGCTGCCAGTGGTTCTACCGTAGTCAGTCAAAACAGTACCGTACTTTCATTTGAAAATTGGGGTTGTACCTTAGTTTACAAGATTGTTAGGGGAAAGGGTAATAGTATTGTAATGCATTACCGAGTTTCAAATCCCCAGTATACTTCTACTATAATTCCCACACAATATTGACTGTATGATCTTGCTCATATACTTGACGCGAGAGTTGATGTGTGAAGACTTCCTCGGTCATCGCTTGCTTTCGCAGGTTGGATTCATTTCTCTCTACCAGATTATCCATTGGGTTTTGCTTCGCATCTATCTTGCTTTCAATCCCTCCTTCGTATGTTGCTGCGAACCCCAATACTGACTTAGCTCCTTCAAATGGCGCCATTGTTTCTATTGAGTTATTATTGTTTAGACTATGCCTTAGATACTGTTGCTATTTCATGGTTTAGGCTATCTAATCTTAGGCTAGGTTTAAAATTTCCCGATACAAATATTCCGAGGCTCGTTTAATACTTCTTTTCGATTATGTACTCTAAGTTCTTGCTGGGTTATCATTCCCTCCTATGTGTGTTGTAACAGGAAGTATCTTCCGCTAGTGGAGTGGCCTATCCGTCTGATTGATACTTACAAGAAAGAGTTTGGCAGGGATAGCTAATAATTACTGTTATATCTTGACTAAAATTAACCTTTCTGACCCTTTCATCTATCTTCTACTGACTAAAGTTGGTTCAGATTCCGAATACTTCGACGACTTTTCGTTTCCGGGGCAAACCTAGTCGCTAAAGTATAGGGGTTTGTTTACTCCGTCATAAATTCCAACAGCTTCCCCGAGAAATAAAAGAGAACTAGATAGCTCGAATAAGTAATAAATCGAGTTGTCGAAATCAAGATATCAATTTAAGAAATCTACCTCTCCAAAAAAAGAACGGCCAGCAATGGAAATACGATCCCGGTTACAAAGCTTGAATATCAGACCTTGCTAGAAGCCATTTCTAGCAACCCACATTATGATTTGCATCTCTTTGTTAGTCGCTATGATTCTTTTACAATTGCTACAATAAATAAAATCTTTGCTATTCTCTCAAAGTTAAATTTTCAGTTTCAAACACCTAAACCCCATTTAATCGAAACTCTATCTAAACAAAGAGAAAAGAAATACTCTAAAAATTGAAGCGACATTTCATATACCTCTAAATGGTAGCCTGGGATCTGGAATTTTACTGCACTTACTTAGCTTCGTTTCATCACTTTCCCCCTTTTTTCTTTGATGCCGGATTAGCTTAAGAGACAGCAGCCCCTGGCTAATGGGGCTTTGGGTAACGAAATTTTCCAATGCTAAAACCTTTAGCTTAATAACTTTATTAACTAAAGCCTTCAAATTAGAAATTTCCGATGGCGATTAAGCCGTCCTAGCTTTTTCTAGAGCTAAGGGAGGAAAACAGGGCTTCTTGTTGTGTCGTGAGGTGAGGTTACGCGTACACCGGAAAGACTACCTTATGTAGTCTATTCTAGAGGTTCGGCCTTAAAGGTTCCTTCTAGTCTCATAGAAATATATTCGGCTTCTTCTCCTCCTTCTCTACATGTAGGCTGGGCTTAGGAAGCCTAGTTGATGATTCGAGTGACTTGCTTTATTTTGTGCTACTCGAATAGTTAATATTGTTTGTGGTTGAGTATCTACAACCTTACCCTTTCCTGGAATTTGTCGCAGCTTCATTAGTGGTTCGGGCCCTTGGCCCTTGGATCTTGAAGAGTGAGAGAGTTGTGGTTGCCAGGATTGACTGTGTTAAGTTTACTTATAGAAGTCTCTACATTATTCAATTATCCCACAGAAGGCTACCTAAACTTATACATACTTTCCAAGCTCCCCTTTGTTTATCAAGTTGTCTTTTATTTTTGGCATAGGGTTTGGTCGTCCAGACTTTTAGGGACCAGATTCCCGTTGTATCCTAAACATATCGCGAATGCGAAGGCATTCACTCGGCGCGATAGTGTGTTGTAACGAGTCCGTTCTCCTATATAGATGTTCCTGTACGTCCGCCTAAAGGTTCGCCATTTAGTTATTTTGCAAAAATAAGTTGGAAATGCCCTAAAGTTCCCAATTATAAGCTCTTTAATTTTCAATAGTATAAGAGTACAAAATCCATACCTCGTGATTTAAGTATTTACATATATCCAGTTAGTTAGATGTTAAATTTGTAATATAGTTAAATAGAACATTGTCACAAACACAAACTGAACGTACGGCGTGCACTATGCATCACAACAGATGAATAAAGAAAGTTATTGGAAGTGTATTAATAGGATGCCTACCTACTGTCCTTCCATTTTCCAACACATTTATCCAACATATTTCAACTACCACCCCGACATGAGCTCCTCACCTCCAGATCCCCCTACTCTTCTCCAAAGCATCCTTTGGCCGAGCACCTCTTACAAAGCCAGACACCAATTTCTCTCAATTCGCAATAGGGAACTATAATAAATCATGAAAGCGAGATCAGCGTTGAGAGCGTTTACAGGGATGTGACCGAAGAAAACGAGAAGTGGTATTGTCCCGAGTCAATCGTCCCTGTGCTCTGTACGGTTTAAATCCCCGCTTCTGTGCGTCTTCTTCCATAATAAACGCCCTCCAACTCTCATACTCACGGACAAATAGGTCCTTAGGAAATTTCTCAAATGCATCGACCAAGCTGAAGAGGACTTTGATGAAGATCTCTTTGTCCCTCGAATTCTCGACTCTCTCGATCCGACATTCTTGGCCAGTATTGACGGTCCTACAACATTAGTACCATTACGTCCCCGTTCTCATCGCAATGGATCAATTGGACTCTTGCGCAAGTCAATGAATACGAGTATATTAGTCCCCTTGAAGCTTTCACTCATAGCATATTTGTGATACTTGATCCACAAACTCTTGAAGACAAGAGTTGTCTGATTATAGCCTTAATGCCCTTGGAGCTATCGCTCTTCCTTGAACTTCCCATCTTCCCAAAACCACAATTTCCTAATTTCTTCATCAACACCTCCGAATTACCTATCCTACCAAATAGACTACTTTAAACGAGTGCTGCGCATGCTTAGGGTATCGTATCAATCCATGCCCCGACCTATAGCTCTCGAGTTATTATCGTTAGGCAACCTTCCACCAAAAACAATACACCACATTACCTACTTTTCCATCCCCTGAATTAACTATCTCTTTCGCTCATTCCTGTCAGCCAAATCTATTTTATATTCGGAATGCAAGTTTTTTAAAACCTCAGCACAAACCTCTCATTGTTTTAATTTACTATCACTCCTAGCATCAGATCTGCTTGGCTACGTCCCATGCTACTACTAGGTCCAATTTTAGGTAATATATATAGTGAGTAATAAATGAAGCTCTTAAAACTATCCGACCCCCAAAAAATTCCAAGTCACACACAATTCGAAGGAAATAAACGAATATTCAGAAACTATAATATTATTTCATTCCAATCCCATTCCCCTCTTTAAATTATCTTACAAAGCTCACTTCTGAGTTAAAAAAACCTCCAAACAGATTACCAATATAAATCATGGGTATCTTATAGTTTCATTCCAAATTGTTTATACAAATGTCTGCCCACTCAGATCTCTCATCTTTCCATCTATCCCATATCTCACCAAACCTTAATAACACTAATACCTAAACTCAACTCTGCTCCCCCTCTTCTCCTCTAACCAATTCTTCGGACTCTCGGGTAACCTGATATCCCCCCTCCTCCATAACTCCTCTCCCTCACCCACGACCTTAACCTCATCACCTTCATCCCTCTTCTTCCTCCTCCAAGGTAATGAATGAGGATTTGAAAATCTAGATTCCTCTTTCAAACTATCCTTAGAAACCCACATCACACTCGAAGAAGTATCGGGTTTAGTAATCGGTACCGGTACCGGTGCAGTCCAGATTCCAGACCCTGTTTGTGAGGTAGGAGGTAAACTCGCCGACCGATGAATCCAACTAACACTCTCCCTTTCAGCTGGTTCCTTTTCGAATAGAGCCGTCGAAGTTAATTCCGCCAACCCTTCCGATTTCGTCGAAGATGGCTTAATATATGTACTTTTGACGTGTTCAAACATATCTGGCGCCGACGAAGAAATTGGACTCCACATATTCATATTCTTTCCATCATCACTAGAAACAGGGGATGAAGATCTGGGTGTCCATGTTCCAGACGAACTTACATTGGAATTTGATCTTGATGCTTGTCTTGGTGCTGGAGGAGTTTTGGTTGAGGCGACTATCCAGTTTTTTTCTGTATTGGGAGTGTTGCTTGGTTGCCAGAAGGAGGTTGATGTTAAGATGGGGAGATCGAGGGATTTGGTGACGGAGATTTTGCGGGGTGGTGACTCGGTGTTTGGGGTTTTTAAAGTTGGGGTTGAGGGATTGGCGTTTTTGGTCCAGAGGGTACTTGGGGGGCTAAATGATGGGGCTGTTGGAGCACTCCACATTGTGGGTTGTGGTTGAGGGGATGTTTGTGCTCTAGCTGGGGCGGTAGGTTTTGATCCAGTTATTGGCCTGGAGGGAATCTCGGGCTTTGCGACTATCCAGTTGCGCTCAGCAGCTTCCTTTTTGCTTGGCTGCCAGAAAGTGGAGGATTCCAGGATTGGCAGTTCTAGAGTTTTGGGGACAGCGACTTTACGGACAGCTTCTCCTTTGAATGTGAATATTGGTGCTGATGGCGATGCATTTTTAGTCCAGAGATGACCGGGTTGGTTGAATGAGGGTGTTGTCGGGGCAGTCCACATTTCAAGAGCGGAAGTCGCGATCTTGGCTGGCTTTGTTTCAGGCCTGGCGAGTATCCAATTGCGTTCGGTGGATTGAGATTTTGTTGGTTGCCAGAAATGTTTGGATTCAAGAATAGGCAGTTCGACGCTCTTAGAGAAAGAAGGTTTACGAAGAGGAGGTTCTCCGCTGAGCTTCATTATAGGTCCTTGATCAATTGCATCTTTTGTCCACATCGGCCCAGGTCTTGTCAGTACAGGGCCAGTAGGAGGACTCCACATCTCAGGAGCTGATCTCCTCGCAGCCTTTTGCAGTAAGGAAACCTTCTCTGGTTTGACGGAGATCCAGTCACGTTCAGTTGAGATTGGCTGACTTGGCTGCCAGAAAGTCTTTGACTCGAGGACTGGAAGTTCACTATCTCGCGCAACGAGCGGTTTGCGTTGAGGAGCATCGCCGCTAAGTTTCATTATTGGCGTTGAATCTTGGGTAGTGTTTTCAGACCACATTGGCTCCGAATTGCGGACTTCTGGGGCCGGCGAGGCCTTCCACATTGCAGGTTGAGGTCTCATATGAGATAGCCAGTCGCGTTCCTCAGCGACAGCAGGAGCAGGTTGCCAAAAGTTCTTTGATTCTAATGAGGGCAGCTCAACACTTCTGGTCACTGGTTTTTTCCGCATTGCATCGCCAGCTAGGGCTAGAGTGCTGGCATCACTACTGGGAACACTTTCAGCTTTGGTCCACATAAAGGCGGAGTCGGCTTTTGGTGAGGTTGGGGCCGCGACAGCCGCCCACATTGAGTGTTGAGGCCTCATTGACGATGATGACCAGTCACGTTCTTGGGTGATGAATGAGTCTGGTTGCCAGAAGTCTTTAGAGTTCAAGATGGGTAATTCGGCGCTTTTGACATCAGGCCTTCTCCGAGGAGCATCACCTGTGAGCTTTATAATATCGGCGTCCCGGGGGATGTGACGGGGTGGAGTGATGCCGGTTGTGGACCACATCACAGAGTCGGACTTAGGAATCAATGTCGCCGATGAAGCACGCCACACACCGGCTTTCTGGGGAAGATGACCAATTGCTGCAGGATGGATATCGTGAGCATTCGAGCCGATGCTCGTTGTGAAGACTGGATGCAAGACGGCCGGATCATAGACTTGGTCTTTAGTGATGTGTCCGATCGCAGCTGGGTGGATGTCTCTGATATTAGAAATCAGAGACTTCGTGAAGAAAACTGGGTGGAGGGTAGCTGGATCATAGGTCGGGTTCTGTATGATGTGACTTATGGCAGCCGGATGAATTTCTGTGCTGTCGGATACAAGGGACTTTGTGAAGAAGACCGGATGTAGGGCAGCTGGATTATATGCTTCGACCTTGATGGTATGTCCGGTCGCAGCAGGATGGATATCCTTACTGTTAGAAACAAGAGACTTCGTGAAGAAGACAGGATGAAGAACAGCCGGATCGTAATCGGACGAATTCGTCCGTTTCACAACAGCCTCAGAGGTAGCTTCCAAGAGTGCAGCCATCCACATCTCTGGTGTAGCATCAATGCGCCGAACTCGTGGTCGAGAACGTCTAATAGCATCCATCAAAGCAGAGTTCCACATTTCTAGGCTCGCATTGAGGCGCTGAACTCGCGGCTGGGAACGAGTCACGGCTTCAATTAATGCAGAATTCCACATATCAGGAGTGGCATCAATTCGCTCTAACCATGGTTGAGAACGGGCAAGGGCTAATGGCCCCTTAGAATTCGGCGCTGCAGAGCGAACCGTGTCCTTTTTTGGTGCGCCTGCGGCAACTGCTTCAGCCAGAGCTGCATCCCAATCATTGGGGGAAGAAGCTGATGGGCGATGAAGTTGGTGCAGAGGGGTCTGTGATGGCTTGATTGGTGCGGCTGTTGTGGCTGATGCAAGGTTCTTTTGAACAATTGTTGCCCTGCGCAGTCTTCTCTGCGGGATCGCGTCGTTTGTGGGCTCAAACATATCGCAGGCCGTAAGAATTCTTGATTCCCTGACTGAAGGAAGAGTAGGAACATTTCGAACGGGAATCTTAGATGTATGTTTCTCGTCATCTCTCGTCGAAGAATCGGGTACTCTCCTTGACTTCTTCATGTCACTCAAACTTGGGATCTTCTTCAACATCGCTCTTCCAGCAGCGATTGAGAAGATAGAAGAAGCCTTAGTGCTTGTTGATTTAATGGAAGAGGTATCGGAGATAGGCGATGTGTTTCCAGATGATGATGAGGAGTAAATCAATGGACTTTCTGGTCGTACAGATGACTCGGTGATCCAATCTCTTTCGATGGCTTGTTTCTCGCGACCTCTCCAAAGTTTGTTTGAGACTAAATGAGGTAATGGCGCTCGAGAGATACGTGACTTGCGAGCCATCTCTAAAGCTGCTGGGGCCATTGTGCTTAAACGGAAGTCGTCTCGTACAACAGCAGTGGTGAAAAGACCAGCGATGGGAATCGGCGCCTTGACAGAGGCTGGTTTCCACATTGGTGGGGAAGTTGCTGCGGTTTGCTTAGTTGCAGCTGGTGCTTCGATATCTTTCGCAGCCCACATTGTCAAGGGAATAGAACCAGAAGCTTCTGATCCAGACGTAACCCACATCTCATTTGTCGTGAGAGTTGGCACAAATGTAAAAGATTGAGGTCTGGATCTCCTAACATCCTGTGAAGGAACTATAACATTCCAAACACTTTCCTCAGGCTGAGGCAAGCCAACACCAAATTCGACATTTGCAACGGAGGTTTCCTTGGACCACATATTAGATTGCTTTTTGACTGTAGCAATGACCGGAGCTGGATCTTTACGGTCTGGCATTGCAAGTGGTTGAATTGGTAGACGAAGTACAGGAGCTGCAGCAATTGCGGCCTGGGCTTCAGAATCCAAGATATTGAATTCATCAACGGTGACTCTGGAAGTAGGGAGCAAGCTCTGTTTTGAAGGAACATCCTTCGAATCTAAAAGTTTCTCAATTTCCCATAATGTGGTCTCGTCGAAATCATCATCCTCATCGCTATCGAAATCAATATCACTATCTACTTCCTCCTCGTAATCATCAAAAAATGAAGTTGAGTATTCTTCGGCCTCTAATTGACGAGCTCGATTATCGAGATTCGTGTTTAGAGCAGGGCCGGCGAAAAGAGCAGGATTGAAGGCAGGTTGATAGACTGGTTGGTCTGATGTCTCTCCCCATGGGAATTGAAAGATACCGAGAGTATCCCTCTTGTTTGGTAGGGGAACAGGGTTCTCGACTAAGGCTTGGTTAGCTCTATAAATATCATTATGTGCGGAGTACTTACCAATATCTGGAAGGAAGGTCACCCGCTTCAACCTGCGTTGTGGCCTCTGAGTTGCTCGGCGCGTAACAAGACTCGTTGGGCGTACAAGCCTCGATCCCCAGAGACCGACTACTGGCCGGCTGTGCTCAGCGGAAGCAGGCTTTGTCCAAAGATCTGATGTGAATACAGGGAGTACTGTCTGGGCCAGGCGTTGTACAGGCCTCAAGTTCTGGGCTGGAGGTGTAGGCAATTCAACTTTCAAAGAGGCTGTTCCATTGCGCGGATTCCAGAGCAGAGTCTCAACGGCTTTTGGTGAAACTGGGCTCGGCTGCCAGAGAGATGGCAATGCCTTTCTAGTCTCGGAAAATGGCTGGGAGTTCCTAGAATCTTCATTCTCAGAGTCGAACTCTGTCTCAACTTCACTCTCGGAGTCCACGCTCTCAGGAGGTGTTGGACTTCCAAGCTGAGCCTTGGAAATCGAGAGGAAATTCAAACTCTTCTTACGCAAGAGTTCAGAAGTATTCTCCATATAAATCAGCTGTGCATCGGCTAATCTTTGTTGCCAGACGCTAGCCCTGGAATTTTCAGAGCTTTGGCTTGAGGATGTTTGAATACTTTTATCTTCCTTTGATTGGCTTGTTATGCTGCTTCTGACGCGAGCACGTCTAGCCACAATTCGAGATGGTGTCCTAGAGGACTTTTGGGAAGACTCTCGAGAAATAGTGGCTTCGGAAGGAGCTTTAGAGTGTTCCGGGGTCATGAGTACGGACAAGGAGTCTCGATCCAAGTCTCTTTGCATCTGTTGCCAATTATTTTCTTGCATGCCCATTTCTGCTTCTAGATTATCCAGTAGTTGGCTTCGGTTGTTGGCCTCAGCTGTTGGACCATTTGATGTTGAACCAGGCAAATTTCGTAGGATTGCTCCCACAGAGTCACGATCTGGTTCTTCGAATCTCTTCAATTGTGCTTGGATTTCTTGAAGGGCTCGAGATGGGGAATCTACTGGAGGTGAAGGCTCTGATCGGCGAATCACAATCGCTGCTTGCCTGGTATTTCTGTTCAGAAGTAGAGGTGTTGGCGGTGGCATCTTGCGGGACCTTTGTCTTGTTGGTCGCTCCGAGAACGTGGGAAGTTCATCACCAATTCGACGATGCCATAAACCGACTTTAGGAGCCGCGGGCTTCTGTTCCGATGATTTCTGGTCAGCTTCCAAGAAGAAGGATCGTCTATTGACGTCGGGCGCAGTCAAGATTAATGATTTTCGAGCCTCTTCCGAATCAAGCATCACAGTGACGATCTCTCCATCGTCAACATCAATGGTTGGAAGATCAGGACGTGGTACAATATCGCTGTCTGGACGAGCAATTCCATTTCGCTCAATATAAGTCTCTTGTGCATTTTGCATTGCTTTCGAGAGGCTGAAAGGGGCAACTTCGGAGTGTATAGAAGCCAGAGATTCGCCCCAAAATGAGGTTGAACCATGCGAGCTCGCATCGCTGACCGAGAAGTTCGATACTCGCAAGTCTTTTAGGACAGACTCTCCCTGGGGCACTGCAAGTAAAGAAGGTTGAGCTTCAGTCACTAGTAGTTTAGAGTCAGGAACCGAAGCCTCCCCAG
The DNA here is from genome assembly GCA_003988965.1 of Neobulgaria alba. Lineage (NCBI taxonomy): Eukaryota > Fungi > Ascomycota > Leotiomycetes > Helotiales > Gelatinodiscaceae > Neobulgaria > Neobulgaria alba. Next base: position 368,002 of record QYAM01000043.1, read on the forward strand.
TGTCGTCCGCAAGTGTTCGATATGTGTTAACACTGAATCGGTATGTTTGGCGCTCCTCTGAACGCTTTGGCGATTTCTCTTGGGAAAGGAGTTCATCCAACTTGAAAGATGCTAATGTGGTTCGTTTGGATGTCCTAGTTGGACTTTGTCCAGGTGTGTCAGCGATAAATACCGAGGGGACTCGAGGAATATCAGGAACGGAAGAACGCCTATTGTTTGCGTTGGCGCCAGGTGGAACGGGGAACATCAGCTGAATCTTCTCGTCAAATGTCATGCTCTTAGAGTTGTTTGGGAGTAGGCGTCTGAGCTCAGCAGCACTTGGTGGCTGAGGAAGTGGTGGAAGCGCTGTTGGACTCCCTGGATGTGCCATCAAAAGCGACTTCCGCGAGATAATAGAGCCGCTAGATTTCGGACGTTTGGGTGAAGCTTCTGCAGGATAGAATGAAGCTCGACCTTCCTCTCTAGAATTGTTATAAGGTCTTGGTCGGTGGATTATCGACCCGGAAGATTTGATATTATCAAATGTTGGGGCTGATGAAAATGAAGATTTCCCGGCAGTTTTAGGCCTCTTGATGTAATTTCCTGGAGCATCGTTGATGATGGTGCTAACCATGCCTGGATCGTTATACACAATATCCTTCATCAACATCACCGTGGGTTGTTTTTGTGGCAATGGTTGAAGGGTAGTTCGTTGGGCCCTTGGATTAGAAGGTAAACCAAGAGTGGTCTTTCTTTCGAGAGGCCTTATGGCAGGCTTTTGGTCAACCAGAGCCTCGAATGTACTGGGCTGGTTTCGGGGTGAGCGTCTGCGCACGTCCTCACGACCAGGAGAAATAGATGCCGATGTTGTACTACCATTTGCAACATCTCGAGAATCATTTGACCCTGCCAAACTCGAAGTTAGTGAAAGGAGTGGCTCAATCGAGACTGGTCGAGCTGGTGGTTGTTTTCTTTTCGTACTAACACTCCTTTGAAAAGCTTCCGCAGTCGAGAAGGCTGGTACTTGCGGAGGTCGACTTTCTGCCATGCGAGCTTTTGTAGCAGCTCCTTCTCTTCGTTCTCTTTCGTTGTTGGCTGCCGTCGCCAAGTCTATAGTTTGCATTCTTGCTAATGGTTGTGCTAAATCTGTCGCCATTGGCTGTGAGATTCCCAGGCTCCGAATGTTTTGTTTTTGAGGAGGCTTGGTCCAATTGAAAAGACCTCGTTTCATAGTGCTTGCCAAATTTGCTCCTCCACTAAGGCCTAAAGGCCCAGAGATTCCCGATGTTTTGACTGAAATCTGTGGCTGAATTTGAGGAGCGATTGCTCGATCATTTCCTCCCGCAACAAACCCCATATTTGGGAAGATCCCGCTTGAACCCCGATATCCTGGAATATTTCTGCTGGCCTCTGGTCTCTCCGGCCTTCGTGGGCCCTCCTGGCTATGCTCAGTAACTGTGATCTCCTCCCCAAGCTTCGTAAAACCACGACTATTCCTTCGCGAATTGCCTTGATACATTTGTACTGGTATCCTTGGTGTTGAGGATGGATTTACTACAAATAGATTGCTGCCTTTGCTATGGTAAGTCACTGGAGAGCCCTCGGAACCTACGTTTTCTCGGAATATTTCTCTCGATGGTGGCAATGGAGTTATAAATGGTGAAGACGATTCGGGTGTTGTTCTAAGCTCATTTCTGGTCTCAAGAAGCGCACCTGGAAACAAAGTTACGATTCCTAATCTACGTTAGAAAGAAGAGGTTAAAAATCAAGGGATAAGCCCTACCAACAAGGATCAGGAGTCCATTCGCTGGCACCACTGTTCTAACAATGAGAATAATTGTCGAGACACCAAGGATCATCGGAATACTGGCCTGTTCGAACATTAGCTGCAATCTTTTAGTAGAAATAAATCTTTCTTTACAATCGTCCATAGTGTAAGTCCAACAATAGTCAGTACCAGGGCTTTGCTTTGCTCCTGAATTAAGGATGTGCTCTTCCCACGCATCTCCTTGAACATGCCTAGTGACAAAGCCCGAACCAATAATACCAAGATCAAGACCGCATCCAGAGCCAACACCACAATTCCTATCGGTAAGACTGAGGTCTGGGCTAAACATAATGGCGCGAATTGGGGTCGTGTAAATCCAACAAGAGCGCCTCCGGCCACCAATCTAATCAAGAGAACAATTTGCAAGATCAGTCTCTCTGCCGTCAATTTTGTCCCATGTCCCACCGACCATAACAAAAACTGTTCAATCGCCACCCTCGCCAACTGGTCGAATATCGTGGAAATAATAAGCGTCGCTTGGCACGATGTGGACGAAGTCGTCGGTAGAAGTAAGTTTATGAAATCTACTTGCGCCCACAGGGCAGCAAATATTATGAATAGTAAGAGGACCAGCCTCCGGCCGTCCTTGGAAATGGTTGATCCATGGCCTCTCCAGTAGAGGAAAAGAGCGCCCGTTGCGGCTTGCAACAAAATACCACTAGATAATGAAATCAGTCAGTAGAACGAGAGAAGTACCTCACTGCTTTGCACTGACAATGAAAAGGCCGCAGATAGGCTCTGGACGGATTCCGATAGGGCCATCGCAAAAGGGTATTAACAAAAAAGGAAATAAATTATGGATAAGCCCAGTCTATGGGAACGATTGCAAGAATTAGAAATTTCCGTAGAGGTGCATGGTGATCACTTGTCAATACCCCATCAAGTGTAATGTTTCTTGGTGATGACCGCCAGCGACAACAAAGACATCAAAAGAAACAATAGGTAAGCAACCACGGACACTTGAGTGGGCGACAGCTTGACACCTAGCCAAGAGATTTTGGCACCTCGAACTCTTAGGTGTCCTAGTGGGCACCAGGGCAGAAGCATCAAACAGCAATCAAGGCGCCTCTCTTGGGCCTCTGAGAATACTGGAACAGCATCTGTAACGGCGACAAGCCCTGGCATTGCGCGGGATGCGCAATTGGGAGAAGCCTCCGGTTTGGGGGGGGGATTGATACGGCCAGGAGCGGAGAGGGTTTTCCATGCAAGGTAGTGTGGCAGACCGAGTTTCATCTGAAACCCGAAGGGTTTCGAGTGTACAACCAGGAGAGGGGTGTTCGTGGAAGACAGGACGAATTTTCTGCTGCCAAAATGATGCGTGCCGTGACCGAAAACGCGACAGAAGGTTATAAGGACGTCTGGTGCAGTCACGGTCGTGATGTTGGCCATGGTGTTGTGGGCGCTCTCGCGATGATGGCATTGAGCATGGGCGGAAATAAAGGTGCAGCCTGAGTGCATAAAGTCCAAGTGCCTTGCATCCCGGTGCTCGGCAATCGACCTGTCAGAGAGAGGCACTCTATCCTGGCCGGGTTGACGCGACCTCCGTCTCTGGAAAACACCCAAGAGCAAGAGCAGTGGAACATGTTAAGCTAGCACGACTAAGCTTTTGGGTGTTCGAAAGTTTGCACGCCAAAAATGGCCAATGAGGAATTTCGCTCTGAGAGAGCGCACCCCACTCCCCCATCCAGGTCAGCCGCGACCTCCAGCTCATTCTCTGCTCCCGGTCTCCTTCACGTGCCCGACTTCTCTCCTCTGTACCGCGGCCATATTCTACAGAATGCCTGAGATTCCTTCATCTGGCCTTGCCGGTCTTTTCCAGCATCGCCTTATTCAAAGCCGAGCTGTTCAGCTCTGGAATCAGAATATTCAAGTCAGCTGGACAGCCGAGTTCTCCACAGCTTTCCCGCACCTTCCTCGCTTGCGCGCGCTCGCATAGAATGTTGAGCTTCTGCGGTCCTCCCGTATGGGATGTTCCCTGAGAGGGCAAGCCTCGGCCGATTACAGCAGAGTGAGGTCTTGCCAGCACTCTCATGCCCGACCAGCTGTCTATTCCTAGAAAGCCTTCGCTACACCTCAGCAAGCCTCTGCAGTTCCAAGAACGAACTGTGATAATTCCTCGTAAATTGCGAGGCTGGGCAAGCGCTCATGGCTGATCAGATACAATTATATACTGGCCCCGGAGCTATCTCCGGGGCAGTTTTCTTCACAATGAGCACGTGATATCGAGATACCTTCCCTATAGGATTTAAGAGCCACCACGGAAATGACGAGTGTATTTTCTTCTTTCACCGTCTTTTAGGGATGCTGAGTTGGCCGGCGGCTGCGATTCGCGAGGCTACTCTAAGGATTGCCACAGTACCATGATTCGAACGCAGCGGAGCCGCGCAGCAATTTAATCAACTTGCTCATGGGCAAGGTGCCATTCCGGCTTCGCCCTGGCCACATGAGGTGACCGACTCAACCCGGGCAGGCGAAATGGCATCTTCATTCAGCATCATCAGAATGCGGAGGAGCCCTCAAATTCGAGGGACTGGATCTCGGTATATTTGTGAGCTGCTGTACGACGTGATGATCAGGAGTTCCAGTGGAAATGCCATGGTGTGAATAGGAGGAGTCTGCGATGGGATTGGATTTGCGATGAGAGGATGGGTATCCTGGGGGCGGTGGTCCAAGACAGTCCGACCTTATTCTGGCTGGCCTGGACGGTGGTGCCGCGATTGGTGCTGGGGGCGCCGGTCGAGGAGGATGGGATGGGATGGGATGGATTATTGAGGTGTCTAGAATGGAGTACGGTACGGAGTACGAGTCTGGACGTGGGCTCTTTTAAGGGAAGGTCCAATGGCCGGCGGGGATTTACGGGAAGCGCTCCAAGCGGAGACTCGGGAGGAGCAGGAACGAGGGTCGAGGGTTAAGGGTTGGTGAAGGAGAGGCGTAGCGAGGCACAGGACCGGCGAGGCCTCTGGGAGTTTGAGGGGGAGGGGTCGGTACGGAGTACGGAGTCGAGAGGCAGTCAGGTCAGTAAGGGACGCTGGCCGGGGACAGTTTTAGGGGTCCAACGGGCATAATGAGCGGGCCAAGGGAATGGGTGGTCGAGCTGCTGGAGGGGCCTCCGGCGTACCTCGACTGCCGACCAGATTCCTGAAGGCAGGAGACGGCGGGGGACCTGGAGGAGGGCGCTGCAGGTGAGGTGGTTGATCGAGGCCCCATCCCTCGCTAGCAGCCAGGCGTGGTACAAGCGCAGTCGCAGCGGGAGCGCCCAAGACCACAGACCGCCGACAGCATCGTCACCACCAGCACCCAGCAGCACTGGCAACGCGCTGCATGGCCCTCCCCAATGCTGTATCAGAATCCACCGCCCATATCCAATATCACCTCTGCAGGCCGTGTGCTGCTGCTGGCCCAAGCAATCCTTTATATCCCCTCGCGCGCACGTGAATAAGCGGGCCGCATCGGCCCTCGCCATCTCGTCTGGCCCCCCCCAGGACCGCATCGTACGATGTGAAGCCATACGGAGTCAAGAATTCAAAACAGAGACTTCCACCCTCCCTCGTCCTCGCGTGATTCCTCAGTCCCAACCTGCACCCCTTGTCTCTTTGTCTTGCAGAATCGTTCACATCAGCTCATTCCCATATCTCCAGCTCACGCCTCCAGTATGGAACGAAGGGATTCGTTCGACCCCTCCTCGCACTCTGGAGTAGCTGCTTTTAATTCCTTCGACGACTTCAACAACTCGGTGGCGTACAGCAACACCCTGGCGCTGGACGAAGACCCTTTGTTCCCAGCCGACTGGGACCAAGAGACTCCTCCCTACGACCCTCCCTACGAAGGAAACTTGTACTCGACGCCGCTCAACTGGGACCCGCCAGTCGAAGCCAAGATTGAGCCTCTGCCTCCAGCCCCTTATACTACCATGAACACGCTCACGCCGGCTCAACAAGAAAAGTTGCGCAATATCGCCATGCCTCAACACCTCCAGTATCGCGGGCAGCATAGCCCCAACTCGACCGAGAGCACCAAGAGCATCTCCATCGCGTCGCCGCGTGAGCCCAATGACCAGAGCAGGAAGCGCAAGTCGTCGCAGGATGTCGAGGACGACGACGACGATGACTCCAATCCTCCCGTCAAGAAGACGGCCCATAACATGATCGAGAAAAGATATCGGACCAATTTGAACGACAAGATTGCGGCGTTGCGGGACAGCGTACCAAGTCTACGAATTATGACGAAAAGTGCCCGAGGAGAAGACACGGCCGATGATAGAGAAGAGCTGCAAGGCCTGACGCCTGCGCACAAGTTGAACAAAGCAACCGTGAGTTCCTCTCCTTCAGGTATTCAGATGTTGCAAGACCGCTCCAGGGCGGGAACTATGTCTAGTCTCGCCCGAGGCCTTACCATTGCTCGGTCGCATCGAGGACAAAACGATTGGCATGGAGGATCGCGAAGTCTACCAGGAGGGACAGTTTCCTTTCTCGAGCCTGGACTTCACGCGTTTCAAAATCCCCATTTTGGTGGGAGGGTGACTTCTCTATGATGTTTCTCACCGCCACCGAATCAGCTCATTTTCTCCAAAGCATTTGGAATAACCTCATCAGCAAAGCATCGCGTTTTCCTCGCATCGCTCTTCCCATTTCCTCTTAACTCTCCTCGCGTGCCATATTCTTCTCTTATTGCCACAGTCTCTCCAAGTTTGTGACGCGTATGAAACACGTGCTGACTGTTTGCATCACAGGTCCTCAGCAAAGCGACTGAGTACATTAACCATTTAGAGAAGCGTAATAAGAGGCTGACTGAGGAAAATGCCGAGCAAAAGGCGCGACTATCGGCTTTCGAGACCTTATTCAGATCTGGGTCTATGGGCTTCCAGCCAGGACCTGCCCCAATTGGGAACCCCTTCCAATATCCTCAGGATTACAATACACCCGGTCCTTCTCCTGGAATCGACCCCCAAGGAATGATACAAGTACCAGAAGATATGAGGAGAATTCACGGTCCGATGGCACAGCAGCAGCAGCAACAGTCATACCCAGTTCCACAACAAGACCAGTATCAACGACAGAATATGGGTCCAAATGGATGGCAAAACAATGGCTACTTTGGCAAGCTTATGGTCGGATCTTTGGCTGGTCTGATGATAATGGAGGGGTTCAGCGAAGCAGAGCAGGACGGCGAGTCGCCAGATTCCCGTGGTCTCTTCGCCATACCGATTCAACTTCTCCGAGCAGCGAGGCGCTCGTTTCACTCTTCGATGGATATCAACGTGATGGGCTACCATGTGTCCTCCGCTGAAACCTTGATGTACATGAGGGCCTTCTGTTTCTTAGGGTTGCTGCTCTGGGTATTCATTCCTTCACTCTTCAACTCAAAGCCAAAATCAGACAACGGCAAGACTCAAACAGCATCTATCGCCGCAGCTCCATCTCTTGCGTCGCCAATTCAAGTACGCAGACAAGCCTGGCTCACTGCAGTGCAAACCGTATGGATTCCTCGCCACAACTTTTTTCTCGAAGCCGCGGCACTATGCATGAAGATTGCTAAGTTGAGCATACGCAATGTTATTGGCTCACATGGATATGCTTATATTACAGGAGTCTCTCAGCAACAAGAAGAAGCCCGGGTAAAGGCCTGGGCGATTGCTCTTGATGCTCAATTGGCTGGCGGAGATGTCGAAGTCAGCAAAAGCCGCTTGACCTTGACTCTCTTAGCCTCAGGCACTCTTCCAGACACACCTGCTCGTCTTATGCTCAAAGCTCTCCACATTAGGGTTCTTCTGTGGGAAGTCGGAAATGCGGGTTTCAACAGATTCTTCATGTTTCAAGAAATCGCTGCCAAGCTTGCCAGGTGGAAGTGGAACGAAGCACGAGAACTTCAACGACTCTTGACTTCCACCCGGTCCACCCAGGAGGACGAACTTCCAGCCTATCTTGTGTCGCTCCTCGAGAGAGAATGCGATGATGTCTTAATTGATAGCATAGGCCAACGTGCTTATAATCTCACTTGGAATTTGCCAACTACACAGAACACCTCAACTGATTCAGGCGGCATGGATGCAGTTATTGAGGACGAAGCCATCCGAAGCTCACTCGATGCTGTCGCGGCATGGTATTCTAGTCTCACTCTCCAGCGCGCACTCATCAAAAGTTTAGATGGCAATGCATCATCTCAGGAATCCATCGTTGACGATATTAACACCGCAATTGAGACTGCGCCAATTGGCTCAGGCGCACAAATCCGCGCACTCGTAGCGCGTGCTGTTCTTGTCAAAGAAAGGCGTGGCGTTAGTATCGCAAACTCCCTGAAAGCTCTCGGGCCATATGAAAAAACAGGCAACCAGAAAACAGCCTTAAATTTGATCAACGCCAACACATCAATGAATTCCTTACCAGATATCAAAACATCTCTCAAATGCGCCGTAGCTATAGCCCACATTGAGCGATATGCCTCAACAGAAACCTCTAAGCCAGCCCTCCAAATCGTCTCGCCTATCTACTCCTCCAACCTCACTCTTCTAGGTTTCACTGCTGCCTTCAAGCTCATGGAATCAATCAATTCCCAGAACCAGATCGCTCTTGCCAACGCATCTACGCTTGAAAAGCTAGCAGGTACATTACGAGTCTGGATCGGTGGTAAACAAGGAGAAAAGAGCGGTATCGCAAGGGAAGGAAAGAGAGATTTGGTAGAAAGGTGTTTAGTCATCTCCAAGAGGATGGTTGGAATAGAGGATGCCGGATATGAAAGTATGCTTGACGAGGAAGCCGGAGAAGGATGCTGAAGTAACCTCGCGTGCTTAAAACCAGAGTCCATGAATTAGGACTCCACAACCAAAAAAAATTATAGCTTGTGGGGATGATGACGATGATGATGGATGGGTTGTCATTGATGACTAGAAAAAAAAGTACCAGCTTTTTTTTATATATTTAATCTCCCCTTGGCATCAATGCTGTTTTTCAAATGAAAGGGGGCAATAGGGATAGCTGGGCTGCTAGTAGATTCCGGGGGGGTTTCGAGAATCAAAGATGGGAGATGGGACTTGGTTATTGGCAATAAGAGAAACTTTGCAAGTTCTTGCTTCAGGGGTGTGAATATGTGTGGGATGGATAGTTAGGAATGAGGTGTTTTAGGCGATGGGATGGATAATCAAGGAGGGAGGGCGGGGGGATATTTTTTTTTTATTATTATACGCAATGAATTGTGATACTGTTTGTTTGATTGAATTGATCCTTTTGCGGGGAATCGTTTTATTTTGAAAGAAAATAAATAAACAATAGGTTGCTTTTTAGGTTTTTATGTTCTGTGCGTTTTTTTGGGGGGGGGAATATAAAGCGCAAAACTTGAGGTAAATAAATATGGAGGGGAGGGGGACATATAAATAAATGTCGACGTGGGGGGTGGGGTTGGAAAGGGAAGGAAGGAAATGTGAAACCTTACCTTAGCTTTTTTTCTTTCGTATGTATATGTTTTTTTTTATATGTCTTGGTTGGATGGGTCTCTTTTAGGATGTTAGAAATATATTTGGTTTGATTTGATTTGGAATTTTTTTAACTGGTCTGTCTCTCGCTTTAATTGGTGGTTTTTTGTGTTTGAGTGTGAGATTCGTGGGATGGGATGGGATTGGATGGAGGGAGGTGGGGTGGGTATTTGTGCTGGAGTTTCGAGGCGTTTTATCAGGGCTGGGCGGATATGATTATGTTAGTATACTCTCCTTTTTTCAATGGATTTATTTTTATAAGATTTTTTTATTAGGGTGGGTGATGTGAGTGAATGAGTGTGATGATGTGGGGTTGCTTTATTTGATATAAATATATACAAAACAAATAAAAAACACAACTACTCCTCTAAAAACTTAAACAACTCATCATAAAATATATTTTAGACCAAAATAAACACCTACCAATCGATCCCCCCATCCCCACCCCCAACAGCAGCAACAAGTTCTTTCCTCGCCTCAAAAGGTTTCCTCCCCTTCATCCCCACCCCATTAGCACCCAACCTCCTATCTAACTTCTCAAACGGTCCCTCCCCACTCTCCCCCTTCCTAACCTTCCACTTCTTAGTCCCTAGTACCCCATCTAACTCCTCCACACTAGGTAACTTCAAGTAAACCATCCCATCCTCCCTCTCCTCCGCCTCAAAAACAGCAATACTAACCTCCTCGTCATTCCCACACCTCCCCTTTCCCTTCCCATTCAACTCAAAATTCCTCTTATGATTAGGACAGCTAACCCACATCTTATCTCCCTCATCACCAATAATCCCATCACTAAGCACAAAAGCCCGTTTATGAGGACACATCTGTTGACTAGCCAACCACTTCCCTCTCACCCTAAAAACAGCAAGTTGCGTATCTCCTCTCTTAATCGAAGCCGAAATCCCATTTGGGGCTTCATCCGCACTTTTGAAATGACTAGCTTCAATAATAGGTTGCCACGACAAACTCGTCCATTTCACATTTTTAAAATCTTCCTTCACGCTTTCTTTAGCCCAGTATACGGGACGAAGTTGTCCCCGATCCTCTTCGAGATCCATATTCTCGATTCTTTCGTCCGTATTATCGAATTGTTTGAACTTCTTCCTTCGTTCAGGGTCGGATATCGCATAGGCCCATTCGTCAAAGAAAGTTCCTACTAATTCCGACATTTGAGATTCGAGAGAGGCGCAGATTCCAAGTTTGTCTTCGAGAATTACTTCTCGGAGGTATTTTATTCCTCCCGGGAGGTTTTCGAGCCAACGGGCTGTACGTTGGAGTTTGTCGGCTGTGCGGATGTAGAACATTAGGTAGCGGTCGAGGATGGGGATGACATCGTCGGGGGGAACGTCTTTGGCGAGGAGTTCGCTGTGTTTGGGGGAGGCACCGCCGTTACCCCCTACGAAGATGTTGAAGCCTTTGTCGCTGGCGATAAGTCCAAAACTATTGTATTTGTTAAATGGGATTCGAAGGATAGAATAAAAGAGGAAGGGGATAGACGGACTCTTTATTTTGAGCTTCAGCACATTCTCGTACACAACCGCTTACTCCACCTTTCATCTTATGAGGGGATCGAATACTTTTATATCGTTCCTCGAGGCGAACGGCCATTCCGACACTATCACCAATACCATATCGACACCATGTTGAACCTACACAACTCTTAACTGTACGAAGAGATTTCGCATATCCGTGACCACTTTCAAATCCACCTTCGACTAATTCCGTCCAGATGGGAATTAAATCCTGTTTCTTAGCTCCAAACATATCGATTCTTTGGCCTCCGGTGATTTTCGTGTAGAGGTTATATTTCTTAGCGACATTACCAAGAACGATGAGTTTATCAGGGGTAATTTCTCCAGCACTAACACGAGGAATGACGGAAAATGTACCATTTCTTTGGATATTGGCGAGGAAACGATCGTTGGTTTCTTGGAGACCGTGGACAGGTTTATCCATGACATGTTGATTGTATAAGGAGGAGAAAATTGATCCGATGCTTGGTTTGCAAGATTCGCAACCTTGGCTTGTTGGGTCGTTTCCAGCTTCCTTCATGACTTCTTGGAGAGTTCGAAGTTTCTTGACGGAGATGATGTTGTAGAGATCTGCTCGGGAATAGTTGAAGTGGGGACAGATATGGTTCTTGATTTCTTGGCCCATACTCTTCATTGTTGAGTTGAAGATGCTGGTAACGAGGGGCATACAACCGCCGCACCCGGTCCCGGCTTTGGTGCAAGACTTGACATCTCCTATCGATTTGCACGTTCCGTTCTTGGTTTGAGTGACAACATCACCTTTTGTGACGTTGTGGCAAGAGCAGATTTGAGTATCGTCGTCGAGGTCATCTCCACCATCGTCACCCTCTTTACTTGCTCCGAGAATGAATTGACTTGGTGGCACATCCAGCTGCTTCTGATTCTTCACCATGGGCACAAGCTTGACATAGTCTCTAGTATCTCCAATCATCATACCACCAAGGAGATATTTGCCATCTAGAGTAAAGAGGTATTTCTTGTAAACAGCTTGGAATGGATCCTTATAAGTGAGTGCCTTAACTGGAGGAGGTGGAGGTCCTCCAGTGAGTTTCTGTAAAGCGTCTGGACTTCCCTCCTTCCTTTTGCTTGCGCGAAGTGGAAGATGTTTGGGTCCATCTCGGTCTGCAAAGAAATCGCCAAAACTGGCAACCTCAACACCGAGTAACTTCAATTTCGTGCTCAAATCTGGTCGCTTGAATTTCCGAAACGCATGGACTTTTGCTTGCGTAAGATTGAAAGATAAGACGTCCGCCATTTCCACTCCTGGCGCAATAAGACCGAATGTTTGGTTTTCCCAACTCGCACATTCTCCAATGGCGTAGATATCTTCGGCACTCGTCTTTAAATCATCCCCAACAATGATTCCACCTTCTCGATCAGCACACCTGATCCCAGCTTTCCGCGCAAGCTCGTCCCGGGCTTTGATTCCGATTGCGAAACAAATCGTAGAGCACTCCATTTTCTCTCCATCCTCAAAGACAACACCTTTCACAGCATTATCTTCCGTAACTTCGATCTTCCCTACACGTTTGCTGAGGAGAACATCCAAACCTAAGGCACGAACTTGCTCAGCGACAAGACCTCCGGCATCTCCATCTAATTGTCTGCTGAGAACCCATCGATTACGCTCGATAAGTTTGACTTTGGCGTATTGTTCTAGGTCCATCATAGCATTTGCGGCTTCCAGACCAAGTAGTCCACCACCAACCACGGCACCGACCGTCCCTTTCCTTTTCGTAGAGAAATCAATAAGATTCTGCAGATCCTCAATTGTGCGGTATACGAAGACGCCTTCGGCATCGTGGCCGGGGGTGTGTCTTGGAAGGAGAGCATCAGACCCCGTGGCAAGGACAAGAATATCGTATGGGACAACCTCTCCCGACGAACAGCGGACAATCTTGTTCTCTGGGGAGATTTCGAGGACTTTGGTATTGATGTGGTAATTGAGTGATCCTTCCGGCACATTCGAGTACCATTCTTTAGGATTGAGGTATAGATTCTCGACTTTTCGATGTTGAAAGAAACTCGTCAGTCCGACTCGATTGTATGCCAAATGTGATTCCTCTCCAATAACAATAACGTCGTATTCTCTTCGTTTCGCATCGAGCTTCATCAATTTCTCGCTGTATGATTGTTAGAAGATACTCATCATGATTGCAGAAATGTATTTGGTATTGGTACTCACATGAAGCTGATACCCACCATGCCTAAACCAACAACCACAATCCTCTTCCTCGATTCCCCATATTCTTCATTTTTTGACCCATTTATTCCATCTAATCCTCCTTCGATTGGCCCTCCATTGACTTCCACGGCCGGAACTTGAGGCTGCCGATTCATAATGCTGAGTTGTACTCTTTGCGCACCGCAAACACACAAATGCACAATACCTCTTGTATATATCACGGAAGAAGTTGAATGAATAAAAGAGAAAAAGATACCAGAAAGAAACGAACCAAGAAGATATCCAACCTTACCTACTACAAGCTCGCCATCCAGCTATCCACAACCTACCTTAGCATCTCCTACTTACTACTACGAATTGGCACTAAATCCTCGGAAACCCTCTACCTACCTCCATCTGTAGGCATAGCAGCCAATGATCGCACCCGCATTGCACACTCCGGTCGCGATTTCGTCGACGACAGCAGCACGATCTGCTTTTCCGGACTTGCTTGTTCGGCCTACTTTCTCTTATCGCTTGGGGTCGCGGGATCTGTGGTGTGAATGGGTGATAACCTGTTGATTGGTCAATGTGAGATGTTGTCAGATTGTGATGATTGGTTGGAATGAGGATAGAATGGGTCCCAAGGGTGTTAAGCGAGTGTGGCCGGAGATGCAAGGAAATGTCGATCGTGCATGGTGATTTAGTTCTGTAGCCTCAACATGCATATCCGAGGAACAGCCTAAGAAGAGTAGGGGATCACGGAATTTCTTAGGATGGCCATTCTCGAGTTTCCGAATGCACTCTATTGTGGCCGTAAGCTCTAATAGAAAGAGGGGAGGAAAAGAGGGAGGAGGTGTAAGAGAGCAGGCATTTGTATAAGAAGAAAAATTTAAAAAAACTTAGAGATGCTTATAATTAATATTCCTTTACCTCTTCCCCGTTAAAAAAAACTCTCGTCTATCGTTATAAAGAAGCGCGGGGGTACAGATAGAACCCCATGTAAGGGTTCTGGCTATATTACCAGCTACATTTATTAAGGGAAGCCGGAGGTAATTAATGCCAAGCAAATTTTTATTCGCAGCCCATTCAAATTTAAAATCGGACTCTTAAGTAAATTTATAACATTATCTAAAGAAAAGATATAACATTGTATTAGTATAATATAGGATTTTCTATAACGTGGTTTATCACCGAGCGGCGCATATCACCGAGCGGCGCACTTTTCCTTGGCATAGGACTTTAAATGCTAATAAACCAATTATAACAAAGTAAATTAACTAAAACTACTCTAAATCTGTTA